>JACVBY030000398.1:236614-576348 GCA_017589505.3 Metroxylon sagu
AACTTTTTGGTTCTCTGCTCCAGTGAATTTAAACATTTAATTTCTCCTTAGTCAGAGTCTATAACTAACTCTATCTTCAAAAACTTAGCTAATGGTAATGGTTTTTTTTTTTTTCCTTAAATGGGGTCAACAAAAAAGAAAGAAAAATATTTTTGTCAAAAGATGACAAATATTTTGTCTTATTTTGAAGCGGTCAAAAGTTAATTTTTTGTTAAACCAATGTCAGTAAAAGAGTGGTTAGCCAAAATGAGCTTGCAAGCGTGGAGGTATGAAGAATCCAAATGAGGCCCACCTAATTTCCTCCTTTCTATATGCTCATACACTTTTTCTAGTTGGTTAAAATAATCCATATTATTTTTTTCTACCCTCTTCAAACCTTTTGATCATTTATAGTATCCAAAAGTTCTGCTCAAAGGGCTGATCTTCTTGTAGCATTTGGAAACCCTTCTTGGAAGGACTTGTGAGTCTTTTAGTCAGTTGCCTTTTTCAATAAATCCACACTTGATTATACATTTAGTGCACAAGATGTGATCTTTGGTGCATAACCTTCATTTTTTTTTTTTGCACTCATAACTGTCTAATGTAAAAGGAGTGCTTCTCAATTTTCCTATGAACAATCTTGCTGAATTCAGCTTGCAAAAATCGTCTCAACAAATTGACTTGGCTTGAACCTAGGTTCTTGGGTTATACACATTGTTGGTCTCACCCTTTTGGTCTAAGGTTGAAGATGAAAGCAGTCATGATCTCGGTTGTCGTGTGCTTGTTGGCTGTTGATGATGCTAATGAGCTGTTTGCTAATTTCAGCTTTCATTCTAGTGCTGAGCATGTGAGGAGGGGACATTTGTGCATGCAGGGGGGAGGGGGAGGTACTGTCACATACCTGACCTTATTTTAGCATCATTGGTTTGTGTTTCAAAGCTAAATTGCTGCAATCAAAAAAAAAAAACTTTGTTGTTTTGGACCCTCTCTTGTCATTCCCTCTCCACTTTCCATTCTTAAGAAAAATTTTAACCCTTATATCTGAAGTCTATCTTTGGCCTTGTCTTGCACTACAGAGCCATGCTAGTTTTCTATTAGTTCTTTGTCTTTTACTTCCATCACCGTGCAGCTCCAATGCTCTTAATAATCTACTGAATGGTTTCTCTACTGGTAGACAGGTCCCAATAATGTATTTAGCTTGTTTCCTTCCAATTTCCAGTACTTAATAGTACAAAGACAGCTGGTCCTATTAACAAAATTTCCTGAAGGTCTCACAGGAGTACAATGGCTAATTGTCTGACTCAGGCACAATTAGCTAATTCATCCACCCAACTCATATTTTTCAGAACAGGTATTTTTTCCTGTCTAATGTTTGGTGGACCCAGCATAGAGCATAATCACTTTATAAAGGATTCTGTGCTGTTGATTTACCATGAAGCTTCATCTCTGCATATGTTCATGCAGGATGCAGCCAAGTCACTCTTTTGCCCCTTTTCTTTTTTCATCTTTTGCTTTTTTTAAAAAAAAAATCCCCCCATTCTGTTCCAGACTGTTACAGTGTGATCCCTGCTTATCTTTTACCAAGCATCATATCTGCATTTTTCATGCATGATGTGGCCATGTTACTCTTTTGACCATTTTCTTTTTCTTTTTTATTCCATTTTTCAGGCTGTTACCATATTGTTCTTGCTTATCTTTTACCCATTCGAATTACAAAGCTTCAACATTTTTTAACTGTATTTTTAACAAGTAACATATTTCAATAAGTAAAAAATATTTTGTAAGCTGCAATTGATTTCTTTTCTGTTTTGCGTCTGATTGGAGTTTTAGTTTGATGTCAGCATAATCTGCTTTTTAAATTTGTACAAGATGATCATATTCCAACTTGCCATCTCAAAGTTATTTGGAGCTGTTCTACTTTAATAATTAGATTAACTGAGTCTACTGTTTAATTTGAGGTTAATTTTATCACTACAGTACTTCTTTGCTTTCCTTCTACTTGGAGCATATTTTGCTATGTTACATTTTTTTTCAATAATATTTTTAATACCATCTACAGTTCTAGATCGGGATGGATTCTAGCTAGAATACTTTGATATTACTTTGTGGGCTTGCATGTTCTAACATGAACACCTTTACAAGTCGGAACTCTCCTGTTATCTGATGCTAGATATCCTTAGTCCATCATATGGCTTTCTTTAGAAATAGGCAGGATGTCAACCTGAAACAATTTGCTATTGGCATATAATTGGGATGGGATTATGTATTGTTATTGAAAATTGAGAGTTGACATGCATGCTGCTGTAAGTAGAATTTAGTCCTGCTTTATACATCACTTACCACACAGCTACAAAACCTGGAAATTCAATTCTGGGTGGACCAACACTACATTTATGTTAAAGGCTAGGTCTGAGCCTTCAAATGCTTTGCCTCTCATGGTCCTCAATACACTTGATCCCACCTCCAATGGTGGTCACCATGTTAGTCGACCCAAGCCACTGTGGCTAGCTTGGATCATTGAATATCATGCACTGGAGGTAAAGATCCACTTAGAACTATGCACCATATCGGGCACCCAAGATCTAGCCATTATTCATATATTTTAGTGTTGTTATCAAAAACCTTACTGATCTATTAACTTATATTTTCATTTCTTTACAACCATTGTTTTTTAAACCAGGTTGTGTACTCTGATCGTGAGACAACACAGGCGGGGGCTATCTATTTCTTAGTTGAAATAAATTTATACCATAGATTTAGTTGATATGTTATAAGTATATCAACTGCGAATTTGTTGGTGCTCTTTTTAGTTTCTACGCTCAATCTTATTTGATGTTTTTTTTTTTAGTTACTAACTATTAATACTACTGTGTAAAACAATAACTAATAACTAATCTTTTGTTCAATAATATTCCTCAATAATTCGAGTATCTGATATCTTGAGCATTTAAATTTTAAAAGATCAGTGAATATTCTTCAGTCTTTTGTCCTGGTCTAGAAAATTGAAGTCTTGGTTCATTTCGATATTGATTGTCTGCTAAGATTACCTAAATTGCAGAGTTTGAAATGTTGCTCTTTAAATGTATCAAAAGTGAAACATGTACTGAGGGTGTAACAAGACCAGTTGAAAATAAAGTTTCTCTTGAGTTTATTTTGTTGTTTTTATCATTTCCTAAATGCATCATATTATAATATTATGGTCATGAGCATGCTTGATGCCATCCTTGTTTAGAAATCCCATTTTTGCAAGATAAGAAACCTAGTGCAGCTGTACTTTAGATTCCTAATTTCATGGAACTTTAAATTCCTAATTTCATGGAACTTCTTCCTAATGAATCTTTTGCAATCTCATTTCTCTCATGGATGAAAAGAGATCATCCTATCCGTTTAATTAAAGATTAATGACATTCCAAGATACACCCTTTTAGGCGGGAAAGTCAGTCAGATCCATGTCTTAATTGAGTCAGTCTCTTTTTCATCCATGCCACATTTTAGCAGCATGTGCCATAGCCTCCCAGAGGACTTGAGATAGATAAGGTAACAATGCAAAAGCATGTTATTGGAAAAGACACACTTTTGGTGTAGACCAATCTAAAGATGTTAAATACATTTAAACTGCTTCTTAGAAATGATAAAGAGATAAATTCTCATAATCTCTCACACCCAAAAAAAAAAAAGAAAAAAGGGAAAAAGTGGATTGCAGTCTCTTTGTTTCTTAATTTAAATGTAACCGTTCATGAGCCTGTAGCAATAGAGTTCAGTAATGAGTTAGATGGTGATCACCACAATTTAGCTTTGAGAACACCAACAAATATGGAAACTTGAGTTTATTATGATTATTCATCATATGTTTTTTCATTGAGAGTCCATTGGTGGCCCAAACTGTCAGAGCACTTTGGTGATGGTGACCTGCCTAGGTCACTAAACACTGATTATCTGACGAGAGTTGCCCTTTACTTTCTGTCCAATGATATATTTGACTATCAGTATCCTTAAGAGAAAATGACAAAAGAGATATGTTATTAATCCTTTGGGGTTGTTATGTCATTCGATTTATCTTGGTTTTTTGATTAGTCAATTTTGAGTTAATAGTTTTACTCATAAGCATTTTTTTAATGTCAGAACTTTAGCTGTTTTTCAAGGGAACATGGCTTTGACTTCTCACTGAAATGGTGAACTCTTGAACTATAACCCACGTGTTATTTTTCACAGAAACTCTATTCTATATGCTTATAAGTTTTCCTTGAAAGCATTCTTCAATTTTAACTCCGATGATGCTCTCTCTCTCTCTCTCTCTCTCTCTCTCTCTCACGCACGCACGCACACGCACGCACGCACGCATGCACGCAAGCACAAAGATAGCCTCTCAACTATCATATTTGTAGTTTGTTGCTAAATGAATAATCCCCAAAACCTGCATCAGGTATCAGAAGCACTATACATTTATCGCTGCAAGTGAATGTAGATATGGATGACAGTGGTCAGAGGGAGAACGGGAGGCACAAGGCAGACCAATATAAACAAGTTCACACACAGGTAATGAAGAAATTATATACAGAATTGTTTGTTCATATTTGCCTTTTAATGTATCATATCAAAAAGTGATATTTCAGAAAAAAAACTTTCTTCCCTTATTATTGCTCTAATGCTTATGAGTTATGTCATAGGGTACAACCGTGATTATAGCTTGAAACACAGGCCGATAAATACCCCATTTTAATCTTCATATGCTACTGCTCATGCCTTAAAGTTCCGATAACACAAACTTCTCTTTTCCTATTTCTCTTCTCCATCTATTTCATAGCCTCAACTGTTAAGTGTGAAACCAACCTTCCCTATCGCATTTAGCTATGGTCAACTTAATGAGCATATCTTGCTATTTTTCCCTTACCAAGGCCATGTCGTATGTCCAGTATTCTTCTTGAAATCTTTTAAATCCTTGATATGTTTTTGTTTGGTCTTCCCATCCTCTCAAACAATTTAATCTGATCTTGCACTTTTTCAAGCTTGGTTTTACCTTAGGCATCTGTGTAAAGTATCTCAATGTTCTCTAACAATCTCTATGGATTTTCAGTATTCGTACCTGCATCTTTTAGAATCCTTATCTTTTCTGCCTTTTCTCAGCAGAAGGAAATTTTGACTAATAGAAGTCCTAGAATCTTTTGTTATTGTTGTTTATTCGTGACTTATGGATCTTGTGATGTATGTGATGTTCTCTGTCTACTTTTTGTGTAATTACTGGATTTCTTTCTCATGAAATTCATGATGGTGATCTAACATATTCAAGAATGTTATTAAGTCAGGTCTACAATTCCATCTATGTAAATAATACATGTATTCTAACCTGTATGCAGTCAATGCTAGAACACAATTATGGTATCTTTTTTCTGAAACATTTCTTGTTTTCTTACAACTTTCAACTTATTTAGAATATGAATTTCAGAATTTCTTTTCTATAAATCTTTATAGTTTCTTGATTTGAAGTGTCAAGATGTGCTTAGCTCTATTCATCATCAATGGCCAAGGAAGCATGATCATGAGTCACTCATTATATGCATAATTTGCTGATCATTGCTCGCTGGTGTTGGGCATCTAAAATTTTCCACTTTCAATACAATTTGCTGTCACAAAAACACTTTTATAGGATACCCCATCCTTGTTTTTCTGGTTAGATTGCACTTCTGATCATTCTATTTTACATGATATGATAGTGGATGATGCCTCAACATCAACTAAAGGAGAACCATACCATAAAGCTCATGGCCATCATGGCTGAGCGTGACAATGCTATTCAAGAACGTAACATAGCTCTTGCAGAGAAGAAGGCAGCTTTGGCTGAGCGAGACATGGCAATCCTCCAACGTGACGCCGCAATTGCCGACCGGAACAACGCCATCATGGAACGAGACAATGCTATCGCAGCCCTTCAGTATGCTCGTGAGAATGGCATGAATGGTAATGGTTCACCTGCATGCCCTCCTGGGTGCGCTGCTCCTCGTGGGACAAAGCACATTCACCACCACCACCACCAGCAGCAGCAGCAGCAGCAACACCTGCAGCATATTCACCCCTCACCACCACAACTATCAGATGCTCCCTACAACCAGACAAGGGACATGCAGCATATAACTGAGGCATTTCCCATCTCAACAGCTTCTGAGAGTCTTGCAAAGGGCAGAAAGGCCAAACGGCCGAGGAAGGAGGCCAAAGTCCAAAACTCTCCATCGAAGAAGTCTTCTTCAAAGTCCCCAAGGAAGAGTAGAAAAGGTGGAGGTGGTGAAGATTTGAACAGGCAAGTCACCATTGCAAAGCCAGCCATTGAATGGAGGGGCGAGGTCGGAGGTGGGGATGATCTAAACAAGCAGGTATCTCTCACAAAGCATCAAGTGTGGAAGGGCCAGGATCTGGGTCTGAACCAAGTCACCTTTGATGAATCCACAATGCCTACCCCTGTCTGCTCATGCACAGGAAAATACCAGCAGTGCTACAAGTGGGGGAATGGAGGATGGCAGTCGGCTTGCTGCACCACCATGCTGTCCATGTACCCGCTGCCGGTGATGCCCAACAAGAGGCACGCTCGTGTGGGAGGGCGGAAGATGAGCGGCGGTGCATTCAGAAAGCTCCTCAGCCGGCTGGCGGCGGAGGGTCACGATCTGTCGCATCCGGTAGACCTCAAGGACCACTGGGCTAGGCATGGAACAAACCGCTATATCACAATCAAGTGAGGCAGATAATGTGATGTATCTTAGATTTTAGGATTAGGGTAGGGAAAGGGCCAATTTTTATGATTGATCCTTCTCCCTGCCTTGTCTCTTTTTTTGTTCCCCCTACAGGAGGAATATGATGGCTCCGGGAGGAGCACAGGATTAGTATCTAGCGAACTTGGGGTTAGTGTTCTGATGTTAGGTGGTTGGTGATTCTATCATCATCTCACTGCGCTGGGAAGAAGCTTAGGGGTGGAATTTGATTCCTGAATACCTACTTTTGAGTTATGTATATATATATATATATATATTTAATTTCATCAGAGACAATGAGCTGGTATCTGCTTCAGCACTAGAATACTTGGTTATTGTTGGAAAACAGATGCTCAGAGAATTCTCAAATAGATTGGGCAACAGCATTCCATACAAATACTTGATAGGTTATATTAACTGTGCCACCGTCAGTTGTACATATGTTTGATAGAGAAGCACTAAGAAAGAACAAAGTTTCATACATGGGAAAAAATGTCTTGAAAATTGTTTTGCCTGGTAAATCAGATTCTTTTGCTTCGTGCTATCGTTGAGTACCCAACCTGCTCTTATCAATGCACCTATGAACAATGGGGGTACTTGTTTTCTCATGCCTTAGAAAATTCTGTTGCTGTTTTGACTTCAGGAGCAATCAGCTAAACAACAATGTCGCCACACTCATGGCAAGACTGAATTTTGTCAAGGATGCGAATCCATAGTTCCTGAAAATACACGTCCAGCTTGTTGAACTTGGGGCATTCTTCGTTTTCTTAGAAGTCCAGATGTCAATCAGAACCTAGAATACCCTTTACAAAGTCCTCCAATGGCCTCCATAAAGTTTTGACTACTTCATGCAAATTTTTGGATGAAGGGGAGTCTGAATGGAAATTGTGAGAGAATGCATTTGAAAAAGCTTGCAGCAGTTTGAGCAATTACTGGTAAATGACAGTACATCTACATATTTGGAACAACAAGATTTAAATGGATATGAGCTCATGAGTCTCTTCCTCGATCCATGTCAAACACTTTGGGCAACAACAAAGACCCGTACCCAATCAGACTATGTTACAGGTCTGTATCCGCATCTGCTGCAGCCATCATCTAAGTTGCAACATAGAAGTGCATTTCCTGCTCTTTCTTAGGGTCTTGAAAACATTAGACAGCAGAAACTCAAACAAGTTCATTTTGGGAGATTCTACCCCCTTTTTCTTCGAATATGCACCATCTGATTGGACCCTCTTTCATTAATCTTCAAATAAGTTTCACACTACAATACATTTGTTTCATTTTATTCAACATGAATAGACAAAAGAGTTATTCGAGGACTAGATTAAATCATTATCAAAAGGTGCTGAAGATACAAAAATTCCTTATGAAGAAGACATCGAACAGGCATTCATGATGCGGCTCCAGCTCCTCCATTCAGTTTCAACTGCTTGCTTGCAACATTCTCCAATTCCAATATGCAACAATAAGGAATCATCATCATCTTCACTATCCAGATTGAAGCATGAAATAAATTCCATAGGAGAGAGAGAAATGCAAGCTAGATCACGGTTTCTCAAAGAAAGTTAAAATTTGCAATCAAGAGAGAGAGAGAGAGAGAGAGAGACTCCGCTACAGATCAAGCAGCTGCCTTGGTCATGATAAATAGATTCTAGAGAGTAAAACATTGTTTTGAAAAGCTGGTTCTTAAACATATTTTTCTGAGCCACCAGGAACACCTATTACTTCTAGCATCAAAACAAGCAGGTTCATAATTTCACCAACAACAACCCAAAAAAAAAAAAAATTCAAAGCCTCCAACCTGGGCAAAAGAAGTTTAGATTCCAATAGAGATTTAGAAAAACAGGCCAAAACAGTAAGACACACAGGAAATTACAGACTACAACACCAAATCCTTTGTGAGTTTGTAGCATCTCATGTTCCTGGTCAATTCTAACATAGCTCTTCGATAGCACAAGTCTTCAGCAGGTACACAGATCACATTTCTCTTTATTTTCATTCCGACTCTTTCCTCCATTGCAAAAACAGAACAACCTCACTGAACAATTTAAGAGATTTAACAGAAGCAAAAAAGGCAATCCCAGAGGTAAGAGTCAACCTCATGACTGGTATGTACTCAATGCACAGGTCATAGGGTGAGATTGCTTGATCCTATATTCCAAGAAATATGACTCCAAGATGTTCAAGCATACTCAAACACAGATCAATGTTCAGAATAGTTGGTATTAGCATCAACAATCACACATTCAAATATTCTAGAATACATTTGATACTTCCCCTAACAAGGGAACTCCAATGTGGACAATTCAGTAAATTAAGCATGGATGAATAAAAGAGAAATATCAGTTCACTGTTCGCAAGCCAAAATTCCTTCTAAATCACACAACAAAGTCACAGCTATCCATCAAATATTCCATGCTTTCAACCTCAACATAGTTGATAAGAATATAAGATCACAATACAAGAACGCATTCTTCCTATCATGAAAAATAAAAGGTGGTGGGAGAAAAGTACTCTGATGGCTAAAAGAAAAAAAGGACTGCATTTGGTTTTTAAAAATATTTTTATTTTTATTTTTATTTTTTTATTTTCTAAAAACAGTTTTAATTTTCTATTTTCTGATTCTAAAAATATATTTGATAAGTGAAAATAAAAAAAATATTTTATACTTTTTTATTTTTATCATAAATAATATCTTTTAAAATGATAATAAAAAAATTAAAGAATAAACCATCAAACATTTTTAAAAGTCTTTTCATCAGTAGAAAGTTTTTTTAAAAAATAATTTTTTACTATTTTAAAGTTGTATTTTTCTGAAAACTCTTTTCATTTTTATTCGTCAAAACATATTTTTCTGAGTATTTTTTTATTGTCCATAAAAATGAAATAAGACTGTTCTCCCACAAAAAAATTAAAAGAAAAAACAGCTGCACTAGGTTTTTGGCAGACACCTCATGTGTTCTTATGGTGTGCAGGATTATTTTCCCCAAAGGAGTTTTAACAGCTTCATATTCCTATCTTCTCCCTGACCTCTCTTTATAAAATTCCAGATCATGATTTTTCTAAAAAGAAAAGCATATCATTTTATTTGTAAAATCTGTGCCTCAGACCGTCCTAGTTCTTGCAATTTTCAACACGAAGCAAGGCAAGAACCTGCTTTCAGTCATTAAACTTGTCATCATTGGCATCACAAATCAATGAAATAAGATCACCATGCCATTTTCCAATGCCAAAGCGAAAATTCGAAGCCAAAAAAAAAGGGACTTAAAGCATGTTTTAATGTTAGCATAAAATTAAGAGAAAAAAAGATTAAAACGAAACAGCAGAAATGTGTCAGATTGAACATTGTCAGCACCCATGTAAATTTATCAGACAGGGATAACTGTATTTTTTTTTCATGTTCTCATCATCCATACTGCTGTTATTGGAGATAAAACCTACACATAATCACATCGGTCAAACTACATAAAATAAAACTACGTCACAAATATTTTTTGAAAAAAAAATTAAGTAGAGAAAAATAATATGGGAGAAACGGGATGAAAAAATAAAGGGGAGCCTATCAGATCTTCCTATTCAAGTGAAAGTGAGCATCATCACACCCAATCTACGGATTGAATGCATCCCTTGCAATGAGTGCTCATCATTTAGGCCCCCAAACAACAACAGCTACTCAAAAAGATCGAAGAAAAGGGAGAAGAGAATATATAAGATAGAGACGGAGAAACTGAGATTTTGTTGCACATAAGAAGCGAGCAACACAATATCTTTGGGATGGCAACCGGAAACGAAGAGAAGGAGGGAAGAGGGGGAGAGCGAACGCAGCGATTGCGGGTCACTGGGAGGAGATCGAAACTTATGGGGGATGGCGGAATTGGGGACCTAGGGTTTCCTGGTTTCCTCTTAGATGGGCTATTAAATCTAAGCCATCGAATGGCGTGTGGGGGAAATCCAATGGCTAGTATAAACGTTTAGAAAAAGAGGTGGAGGTGCCTCAATGGAAGCATGATAAAATCAGCCAGCGATGGAGCTAAAAAAATAAAATAAAATAAATCTTTTTAAAAATATCGAATTATACTATAAATTTTTTTATTAAGAGAGTTAAAAATTAATTTTATTATTTTTTTGATATTAAACTTCATTCTGTCATATTAGCTGAACTTTTTTTTTTTTTAAGGAGGCCAGCTTTAGTGAAATATAAAAACTTTTCAGTACAGAAAACTTCTAATATTTGGGGGTTATACTTGGCTCTGCCCCTGTGAACATTGGTTTGAAATTAATTTTATCACAAAATTTAATTCATTTATTTTCTTTAATCTCTACTTCAAGCTTAGTTTAGAATGGCACTCAAAGTTCTTTTTCCCCCCCTTCGCATGAAAAAGATAAAAAGTTGGTATGCTTCCGGCTTCATGGGACCAGCTGCATATTTATTTTGGTGGACACATACAAATTGGCAATGGATGCAGATATATAATATTAGAAAATGAATCTAAAATGTAATGAGCATGGCTCTAAGTTTTGATAACTAATTTTACTTTTTTGAAAGATTCATCAAATACTTGATTAACTTAAAAAATTGTTTCCTCTAAACTCAAAGAAATATAATAAACACAAAGCAAGCTAGAAGTAAGATCTTTCATGAATTTTGATGTGCCAACTATCAACAATCAAATAACAAGGTGATGTATGATGTATGAGATTTTTTTGGTGGATGATAAGAACCAGGTTGTAGCCTAATGGTGGCATACTTCAAGTGCTGAAGTCCCACAGCATCTCGAACAGAATTTTATGAGTGTTTGTGCTTGCAAAATCACTGTAAATGAAAATGTGAAGAGGAGTACGTACATTATCATTCAATTTAATGCTGCACCAAAAAAAGAAAAAAAAAATGAAAAGATTGGCCATTTAGAAGGAAAATGCTGGAAACGTTAATTAAAAATTTGACTCATATTATTTAAAAGACCAAAAATTGCAAGGCAGGTCATATTATTTTGTCTTAATTTCACTGCTTTTAAAATAAATTTTTTGAATATTTAATTAATTAAAGAAAAAAAATCAGCCTTCTGGTTTAACTAAAGACCCACAATGTTATACCACCAAGCTACCACTCTCGGCTCACACTGGCTCCTTGAAGAGCAGAAGTATTAAAAAAAAAAAAAAAGGTCATTTTATCTCTTTCCTATTATGAAGAAGTATGTATTTTATAAGATTAATTAAAATTTATTTTTAGACATTTAAGGATGGCTTTCAAGCAAGTTCATACCTTTATTTTTAGATGTGATATAATTTTATCGATTTCATTTCTATCTTTTTTCATCCCTTTCAGCATCACTTCAACTTTTATAAAAAAAATCAAATGATAAAAGAGAAGAAAAAAAAAAAAGATAAGATTGAAACAAAAATAGTCAACATGCATGCAATACATACCTAAATTTCATCAATTTTTTTAATCAAATAAAAAGAACAACTTTGATCAACAAAATATATTATAAGACAAAGTAAAAAACGAACATAAAAAATCTTAATAAATAAAATCAAAAAAAATTATACAGATTTTATAGATTTAAAAATTTATTAATTAACCATAAATGCATTAGAATGTTGGATATTTCTAGCTCAAAAAGAAAAAGATATATCAAAAATTTCGTCCTACTTAAATATGTCAGGTTGTTGGCCTAATTCCATTCTTATTCCTCTTCTCATTATTATTATTATAATTAAAAATTTTAAAATTAATTATAAATTCAATAAAATACTAACATTAGTTTTTTCTCTCATAGCTTCATCACATCACAACTGTCCAACGGTTGGTATTTCATATTACTCAAGTATCTATCTAGCCCTTTCAAGCTTAACCTCGACTCAATCCAGTTAATCTCAAAATTAGTTTAGATTTTTTTCTTTAAGCTTAAGTTTAAATTATATTTTTTATTTTTTCATATCATTTAAAAATTTTATTTTTTTTAAATTTTTTATCATGTAATTTTTGATTAACTTCCACGTCTTTACCCGCAATCACTCCCTGTCCCTCGGCCTGGGAAAAGAACTGTCCACGTCGGCGGTCGGCGAGACGCTACGACGAAGGCGAACGCCGGGACCTCAACGTGAGCCTTTCTTTAATGCTCTGTTTTAATGAATCTGAGCTTCTTCTGAGTTACAATTGATGCCGGTGGATTTTTTTTTTTGAAAAAAAAAAGAAACTTTGGACGCTGCTGGATTTGTTTTTATCAATGTCTGAGTTGGTTTTGGAGTTTACAAATAGTTTAATCATAATGAAAAATAGGGAAAAAAAAAGAGAAAACCCTAAATCTAATAGAAACCCCTCTCTCCGGCTCTCTGAACCCCGTCTCTTGTCCGCCGAAAACCGTAAGTCCCCATCTTCCTGAGCTCCATCACCCTCCGGCGGTCGGCAACGATTGTGTTGTGTACTTTTTTAAGTTCAGTACGGTATGAATTTGTTTCCGTCTTTCCTGGATACTTGACACGGATTTGTGCCAAATGCTGGAATACTTTTATCCTTTTTTCAGGTAATCCTGGCTTTTTAGAAATTGGTAAAAAATTGGTGCCCAACTATGAGTTTGATCCCCTATGATATCATCAAAAGTAAGCTTTGGTTCATTTTAGAGATTGGTCAAGAACGTAGGTTTATAAAATAATTGTCCAAAATACCATTTTTTTTTTTCTAAAATCCTTAAACTAATTGTGAATGTTGGATGAGAACCATGCCCATTGGAAGAACTCAATAAATAATATGCTTTAATATTTTATTCTGTACCATATTTTGATATTTATATTAATTCTTTTGATAAAAACATGTTCATTTAAATGATTTTTTCTACGTATCATGGTGTCTATCTTTTCCTCTCGTCAAATTAGATACTTGGGCACATGTCTAAATCTGATTCCCTTGTCTGTTTCCATGGAAAACTGATAGGTGATAGATTTTTTCATAACGTATGCATCAATTGTTTGCAATTTATGCTAGATTCATGCAATAAGGATATTTTTTTTATTGTAAGCAATGCGAATTTTGATTAATAATGGAAGTATATAGAGGTGTAAGTTCTGTATCAAGTGTATCACCTAGGCTGTGCCTAATCACCTGGGTAAATGCCTAGGCTATAGGACTGCCAATTGCCTGGTGTCACTTGGGATATTTGACAAATATGGTTGGCTAATACATTTAGGGAGTGTCCTAAATTGTTTGGGGGGTTGAGTTCCTTCTAATCCCATTTGATGAATGAGAGTGTCACGCCCCGGACCTAGCTGATGGTGGTCCAGGGATGACAGCTCGCTGCATGCCAGGCATGGAAGGCATCCAGTACAGTATCATTTATAAACAAGGAGGGTTAACAACTATATAACATACAAAATTTAATCCTCCATAATACAAATTATGTAATGTTGGGCAATAAACCAAAGTTTCAAAATAAATCCAAATGGGGTTACATATAACAAAATATAATCAATTGCATCATAAAACTCCCAATTACTCCTGTTGTTGCCCTTGATAATTCTGTGGCTCTGGAAAAACATTGTAAGATTTAATTAGTTTACACTCAGTAAGTAAGCCTACTATTACATGCTATAGCCAAATAAGAATTTTACAAAGTCAAATACATGTCATGCTTCCAAATTTAAAAACATTTCATCATATTATAGAATTATATAATTCTCATGTTCAAATAAATTGGAAGCAATTATTATGAAATAATATTTCAAAATACCATTTCAATTTCAAATCACTGTAAATCTCATTTCATACTAATGTCCCACATCCACGTAATAACATTCCAAGGATGTAACCTCCCTGTACGCCTCCAGTGAAGGAAGGGTGCCAGAGTCAATTAGCATCTAATGCTATATCCTGTCACAGCACATCCCTAGGATGTGTGTTCTCCACATATTCCCCCTGTGGAGGTAGGTTCCGGAGTCATGTAACATATAATGTGGACCATGATGACATATAATAACACAATCACAAATAACATTTATGCGTATAACAGCAAACATATATCAATTTACTTTTCATATTTTATCAAAATTTGATAATTTCACATAATCATGTAATAATCAGTTGCATGTATAAAATACCAATTTAATTTACCAAAATTAACAATAATCAAGTTAAATATTCATTTACATAAATGTGGTACCGCAAATATCATTTTTTTTCAAATAATACTATAAATCAATTTCATTATTTCAATAATGGCATAATTTAATAATGATTTAAAAAAATCATTATAACTGGCTTATTTACCTCACAACGCTATTCCAAAAGTGTAAATCAGCTGTATGGACCTCTGGGTACCTACAACATAATTTTTTAGATTTTTAAATTTTAATTTTACAATGTCAAACTGACTCCTACACTTAACCCAATCTAATCCTGGGCCCAACTTGGAGCTTGAATATCTCCAAATATAGAAGCCCAAATGGGGAAATAAAAATTCTCCGACAAACTAGGATCCAAGCTGATCACGACCATATTTTTCTTTTATTGGGTCGGGCTCAATTTGGGGCCCGAAAATTCGACGCAAAGGGGCTAACTGGACTGGGCCGAACCCGACCCAGTCCCAGTTTTTCCTTTCTTTTCTTTTCCCCTGCTTCACCCCTGGTTCACTCGAACCAGGGGTGGTTGATGGCCGGCGGCCTAGGGCCGCCGCCGGCCCTCCGTGAGGTCGGCTGGCCGCCGACGACCGGCCCCAGGCCGACCACCGGCGGCCACCCCCTCTCTCTTCTCTTTCCTCTTCTTTTTCTTCTTCTTCCTTTTTTTTTTCTCCTCCTTCCTCACTGTGCCGACGGCACGGTCGGCCACCGTTGGCCGGCCGGACCTTACCGAACGCCGCCCTGGCGTCGGTGGGGGCCACCAGCCAGAGCCTGGGCCCGGCGAGCCGACGGGCACGCCACCAGGTATGGACCAACGCGGGAGCCGGTTTGGCTCCCGCGACAGGGGAGGGCCATTCGACCCTCTCCCTCCAATCCCTCCCTTGCCGGCGACATGACCGACCACCAACGGCCGGCCGGACCCCGCCGGACGCTGCCCCGGCGCCGGCAGGGGTCGCCGGCCAAAGCTCGGGCCGGCGGGCCGGGCGGCACGCCGCCGAGCTCGAACCCATAGTGAAGGGAGGGCCGTGGAACGGCCCCTCCCCCTCTTCCCTTGCCGGCGGCACGGCCGGCCTCCTCCGGCTTGGTCGGACCCCACGGGACGCCACCCCCGGCGCGTGGGGGCCGCCGCCCGAAGACCGAGCCCAGCGAGCCGGCGGGCACGCCGCCGGGCCCGAACCAAGCGCGGGAGCCCGCTTGGCTCCCGCGTCAGGGGAGGGCCCTCCTGCGGCCCTCTCTCTCTCTCTACACGCTCTCTCTGTCTCTCCCTCTCCTCGCCGGTGTCGGCGGCGAGGTGTCGGGGACGAGTGGAGGGTGGCACGGTGACGGGAGCTTGCGAAGAGGAGGGAAGAAGAAGATGGAGGGGACTGCCAGTCCCCTCCCTATCTCATCTTTCAGTGGGGGGAGGGCTGAGCCCTCCCCTGCGCCCCATGTGCGCGCGCGTGGGCACGTGCGCGGCGCGCTGCATGGCCCCATTTGCGCGCGTGGGCGCGTTAGCGGCGCGCATGCAGCGCACCACGTGTCGCGCACCCACGCCGCGTACATGTTAAAAATTATTTCTGGGTGGGGGGGTTTACATTCTCCCCTCCTTATAAAAAATTTCGGCCTCAAAATTAATGCACAACACGAATAAATTTTTTTTTTTTTTGAGGCCTAGAATGAAAATTACTAGCTGTATTTATCTATCTTTCTGATCAAAATACAACAATAATTATACTTTTTGTGCATATATACAAATATATATTCAGATACAAATAGATGAGGATATTTCTTTTTCACCTCCTTTTCGAGTTCCCACGTAGCCTCCCGTTCAGAGTGATTGCTCCACTGAACCTTAACATAGGGAATGCTACGCCATCTCAGAACTTGATCTTTATGGTCCACAATACGTATCGGATGCTCTTCGTATGTCAAATTCTTCTTTAGCAAAATGTGCTCCGCTTCTATGACATGACTGGGGTCAGAAATGTATTTCCTCAACGTAGAGACATGGAATACATTATGTACCCCAGAGAGTGCAGGAGGTAATGTGAGGCTATAAGCCACTTCCCCCACTCTGCTCAATATCTCAAATGGCCCAACGTATCGTAGACTCAATTTTTCTTTAAACCCAAACCTCATCACATCTTTGGTTGGTGAAACCCTTAAAAAGACATGGTCCCCAACCTGAAATTCCAGGTCCCTTCTTCTAACATCAGCATAACTTTTATGTCGGCTCTGAGCTACTCGGAGTCTTTCCTTAATCAGCTGCACTTTTTCATCGTCCGTTGAATTAGCTCAGGGCCCAACAATTTCCTTTCCCCCACATCATTCCAACACAAGGGAGATCTGCATTTCCTACCATACAGAGCTTCAAATGGAGCCATTTTGATGCTGGCTTGGTAACTGTTATTGTAAGCAAACTCCACCAAAGGTAGGTGGTTGTCCCAAGCACCACCCAAGTCCATTACACAGGCTCGCAACATGTCCTCTAAGATCTGTATGGTCTTCTTAGATTGTCCATCTGTCTGGGGGTGAAAAGCGTGCCGAAATTCCGCTTTGGTCCCCGCAGCCCTATGAAGACTCTTCCAAAACTCGGGTCACAAACTCGGCATCCCGATCCGACACAATCGACTCCTGGGAACACCATGAAGTCTCACTATCTCGCTCAATGTACATGGTGGCCAATCTCTCGCTAGAGACCCCAACTCTGAACGGCAGAAAATGGGCTGACTTGGTCAATCTATCAATAATAACCCAGACCGCATCATTGCTTCTGGGAGTTTTGGGTAAACCTGTCACAAAATCCATAGTGATCTTCTCCCATTTCCACTGAGGAATCATCGTAGATCGAAGAGGTCCCGCAGCCTTTGATGTTCGGCCTTCACTTGTTGGCACACTAAGCACTTGGCCACATATTGAGCAATTTCTCTTTTCATTCCTTTCCACCAGAAATTTTTTCGTAGATCTCTGTACATTTTGGTGCCTCTTGGGTGAACAGTATAGGGAGAATAATGAGCCTCCCTCAAAATTTCAACTCTTAGATCATCCACATTTGGCACACAGAGCCTAGTATCAAATCTCAAGGATCCATCCTCATTTATTATGAATTCATTCTGAACCCCTGACTGCACAGCTTCTTTTATCTTTTGTAGTTCCAAGTCTTCTTTCTGGGAAGACTTAATCCTGTCAATCAGGGTTGGCTGAAGTACAAGTGTTGCAAGAAGTCCATCAGATCGCTGTACTCGCAAACCAACCTCCAATTTTTCAAGGTCTTTGTGAATGTGAGGCTGAGAAGTAATGATGGAAGCTAGCTCTGAAGAGGACTTCCTGCTTAAGGCATTAGTTACCACATTGGCCTTCCCTGGATGATAATGCAGGTTCAGGTCATAATCCTTTAGTAGCTCCAGCCACCTCCTCTGCCTCAAGTTTAGCTCCTTCTGAGTGAAAATGTATTTCAGACTTTGGTGGTCTGTATACACATCACAAGTCTCCCCATATAGATAATGCCGCCAAATTTTTAGTGCAAAGATGACGGCGGCTAATTCCAGGTCATGAGTAGGATAATTCTGCTCATAAGGCTTCAGTTGCCTGGAGGCATAGGTTATCACCTTCTCTTCCTGCATCAGAACACCTCCCAATCCCTTTCGAGAGGCGTCAGTGAATAAAGTATATCCTCCAGATGTAGATGGAAGAGTAAGGATAGGGGCCGACACCAGCGCCGTTGAGCTCCCGGAAACTTCTCTCACACTCCTCCTCGACCAAACAAACTTTGCTCGCTTTTCGAGTTAAGCGAGTTAGAGGCAAAGCAATGCGAGAGAAGCCTTCCACAAATCTGTGATAATAACCAGCCAGCCCCAAGAAGCTTCTGACTTCTGATACATTGGAAGGCCGACACCAGTTCACGACGGCCTCAATCTTCTTAGGGTCTACAGATATACCGTCTTTGGATACGATATGACCCAAGAAGGATATTTGGCTCATCCAGAAGTCACATTTCTGTAGCTTGGCATAAAGTTTCTTCTCCCGAAGAGTCTGCAGAACAATCCTTAAGTGGTCTTCATGCTCCATATGACTTTTAGAATAAATCAAGATATCATCAATAAAGACCACTATAAACTGATCTAGGTATGGTTTGAAGATTCTGTGCATCAAATCCATGAATGCTGTCGGGGCATTAGTCAACCCAAATGGTATCACCAAGAACTCATAATGGCCGTACCTGGTTCTGAATGCAGTCTTCGAAACATCCTTAGCCTTAATCTTAAGCTGGTGGTACCCTGATCGAAGATCAATCTTTGAGAATACCTGAGCTCCTTGAAGTTGATCAAATAGATCATCAATCCTCTAAAGGGTACTTATTCCGCACTCGTTACCTTATTAATTTCTCGGTAATCAATGCAAGAGCCGAAGACCGCCATCCTTCTTTTAACAAATAATACCGGAGCACCCCAAGGAGAGACACTAGGTCCGATAAATCCTCGATCCGAAGCTCCCCGCAACCGACATTTTAACTCTTTTAGCTCGAGTGGGGCCATACGGTAAGGAGCTTTGGATATAGGTCCAAAGGTGGGGCTAAATCAACAAAGTGAACTCGACTTCACGATCCGGGGTAATTACGTCAATTCCTCCGGAAAGACATCGGGAAACTCTCGAGCCACCGGAATATCTTCCAACCGGTGTTCATCCCGCCGAAGGTCCCTAACCATAGCAAGAAACCCCTGACCATCTTTTCTCAAGTATTTCCCAGCTTGCAGAGCTGACACTAATACCGAAGTCAGATGTTCCTGACTCCCACTAAAATTGAATTCAGGAAGATTAGGAATTTTAAAGATTACCCTTTTCCTGAAACAAATCAATAAAAGCATGATAGGAGGCCAACCACCCATCCCCAGGATTACATCAAAGAATTTCAATGGGAGGACTATCAAATCAAGATTCAACCTCCTATCTTCCATGTTAATGAAAGCAGATTTACACACCGAGTCTACCATCATGACATCTCCATTTGGAAATGCAATATGCATCTCCTACTCTAGAGGAACGGGTGTCAATGATGCATTCTTGGCAAGATAACTATCAGATATAAATGAATGTGTGGCACCCGGATCAATTAAAGTCTGAGCATAAGTGTTGCCTACTTTAAACATACCGTCATAAAGATTAACTTAACTTAGATGTCATGCAAGATCATATATTTTTCCTCTATCTACTACCATAATCCATGCATTATACCAGGTATGAATGCAATAATTTTAAAGAAATAATTTAATTTAACAAGACATATTCGTCACCACAAGATGGGGAGGCGCTAGCCGTCCGCCGGGTGAGGGTAAAGACCCTCCCTTGGGTCCTCGGGCCGCCGCCGGCTCTTCCCCCGATCCGGAGGGGCCGCCGATCCTTCCGGGAGGGGACATGTGGCCATTTTGTGGTCCATCTTCCCACAAATAAAGCAGCACCCGCCTCGGCCACGCAAGATCGCTTGCCCTGATGGGCCTTCCCGCAATGAGGACAGCGGGTCTCCTTATCCTTCTGCCCTGAGGGAGCTTGAAAGAAACTCTTCTTCTTCTTAGCCTGCCCTGAAGACTGGCCAGAAGGAGGTCCTCTCCTCTTCATTTGTTGCTCCCTCATCTGCTGAATGGTAGTCATGTCCCTCTCAATGACTAGAGCCTTGCTTACCACTTCACTGTAAGTGGGGAGCTCAAATGCATTGACTGCTTGCCTCAGCTTGGGGTGCAGTCCCTCAGTGAATTTGGTGATCTTGGCTCTCTCGGTCATAACAAAATCTGGGGCAAATCTGGCCAATCGTCTGAACTCGGCTTCATACTGGGCCACAAAAAGGTTCCTCTGCTCCAATCTCATAAACCCAGACTCCATCTGCCTCTGCATACTCCTGGAGAAATACCGGCGATAAAAGCTTCCTTAAACTGTTCCCAAGAGATGGCCCGACCTCCAGAGTGCTGCTCCAACATCAGCCACCAATCGTATGCCTCCCCTTGGAGGAGGTAGGCGGCAAATCTGATCCGCTCCTCCTTCGGCTACCAAGGGCCGTAAAGGCCTTCTCTATCTCTCTTATCCACCTCTCCGCATCAAGTGGGTTGGTGGATCCGGAAGAAGGGAGGAGGGGCCAAGCTCTTAAACTCGGAGAAGCTACGACCCCCTCCCCGCCGTGGCCGAGATGGAGCGGGCCGAAGGCATCGATCGAGCCGGGCCGCCGGGTCCGAGGAGTAGGAGGGGGCAGACGGAGTCCGCGGAACAAGAGAGCCGGATATAGCAGCAAGCACCGCCGAATCTGCTGCTGCATGGCCTGAACCGCCTGAGTCACTCCCAAGAATGTCCGGAGTAACTCAGCCTGCAACTGCTGTGGGTCATTGCCAACTGGGGCAACGAAACCCGCATCTGCTGAGGCTTCCAGGCCTCCCCGCCGGTCGTGGTCACCACCGAGAGTCCCCCTTATGTCGTTGACCACTGGTGCGACGATGCATTATGAAATCCTGTCATGGTTAGGTTCCAATCAATATCATAATAAATCATCAAATCTCAAGCATTTTTAAACAAGTCAATTGAATTTTTCCTAGAGTTATTACCCTCCTGATATCATATCAATATTTGGCCTAGAGTTAATCATGTGTTTGGCCCTAATGTCAAACCTTGCTCTGATACCACTACGTCGTCAAGCCCCGACCCACCGGTGGTGGCCTGTGGTGACAGCCTCGCCGCATGCCAGGCATGTAAGGCATCCAAAGACAAGATCATTTATAAACAAGGAGGGTTAACAACTATATAACATACAAAATTTAATCCTCCATAATACAAATTATGTAATGTTGGGCAACAAACCAAAGTTCCAAAATAAATCCAAATGGGGTTACATATAACAAAATATAATCAATTGCATCATGAAACTCCCAATTACCCCTGTTGTTGCCCCTGATAATTCTATGGCTCTGAAAAAACATTATAAGATTTAATAAGTTTACACTCAGTAAGTAAGTCTACTATTACATGCTATAGCCAAATAAGAATTTTACCAAGTCAAATATATGTTATGCTTCCAAATTTAAAAACATTTCATCATATTATAGAATTATATAATTCTCATGTTCAAATAAATTGGAAGCAATTATTATGAAATAATATTTCAAAATACCATTTCAATTTCAAATCACTGTAAATCTCATTTCATACTAATGTCCCACGTCCACGTAATAACATCCCAAGGATGTAACCTCCCTATACGCCTCCAGTGGAGGAAGGGTGCCGGAGTCAATTAGCATCTAATACTATATCCTATCACAGCACATCCCTAGGATGTGTGTTCTCCACATATTCCCCATATGGAGGTGGGTCCCGGAGTCATGTAACATATAATGTGGACCGTGATGACATATAATAACACAATCACAAATAACATTTATGCGTATAACAGCAAACATATATCAATTTACTTTTCATATTTTACCAAAATTTGGTAATTTCACATAATCATGTAATAATCAGTTGCATGTATAAAATGCCAATTTAATTTACCAAAATTAACAATAATCAAGTCAAATATTCATTTACATAAATGTGGTACCACAAATATCATTTTTTTTTCAAATAATACTATAAATCAATTTCATTATTTCAATAATGGCATAATTTAATAATGATTTAAAAAAATCATTATAACTGGCTTACTTACCTCACAACGCTAATCCAAAAGCGCAAATCAGCTGTATAAACCTCTGGGTACCTACAACATAATTTTTCAGAATTTTAAATTTTAATTTTAGGATGTCAAACTGACTCCTACACTTAACCCAATCTAATCCTAGGCCCAACTTGGGGCTTGAATATCTCCAAATATAGAAGCCCAAATGGGGAAATAAAAATTTTCCGACAAACTAGGATCCAAGCTGATCACGACCATATTTTTCTTTTATTGGGCCGGACCGAATTTGGGGCCCAAAAATTTGGCCCAAAGGGGCTAATCGGGATCGGGCCGAACCCGGCCGATCCCGGTTTTTCCTTTTTTTTTTTCCTCTCGCTTTCACCTGGTTCACCCGAACCAGGGGTGGGCGATGGCCGGTGGCCTATGCCGCCGCCGGCCCTCCCCGGGGTCGGCCGGCCGCCGACGATCGGGCCCCTGTGCCGGGCGTGCCGCGCTCACACCCTCTCTCTTCTCTTTCCTCTTCTTTTTCTTCTTCTTCTTCCTTTTCTTCTCCTCCTTCCTCACTGTGCCGGCGGCACGGCCGGCCACCATTGGCCGACCGAACCTTACCGGACACCGCCTCGGCGCCGGTGGGGGCCACCTGTCGGAGCCCGGGCCCGGACCAACACGGGAGCCGGTTTGGCTCCCGCGACAGGGGAGGGCCATTCGGCCCTCTCCCTCCAATCCCTCCCCCGCCGGCGACACGGCCGGCCACCGCCCGCCGGCCGGACCCCGCCGGGACGTCGCCCCCGGCGCCGGCGGGGTCGCCGGCCAAAGCTCGGGCCCGGCGGGCCGCGGGCACGCCGCCGGCTTGAACCCACAAGGAAGGGAGGGCCGGGCCCTTCCCCCCTCTTCCCTCGCCGGCGCACGCCGGCCTCCTCCGGCCGGCCGGACCCCACCGGACGCCGCCCGGCGCCGGTGGGGGCTGCCGCCCGAAGACTGGGCCCGGCGAGCCGGCGGGCACGTTGCCGGGCCCGAACCAAGCGCGGGAGCCCGCTTGGCTCCCGCGTCAGGGGAGGGCCCTCCTGCGGCCCTCTCCCTCTCTCTACACGCTCTCTCTCTCTCCCTCTCCTCGCCGGTGAAGGGGGGGCTTACCTGCCGGGGACGAGTGGAGGGCGGCATGGTCACGGGTGACGGGAGCTCGCGAAGAGGAGGAGGGAAGAAGAAGACGGAGGGGACTGCCAGTCCCCTCCCTATCTCATCTTTCAGCGAGGGGAGGGCTGAGCCCTCCCATGCTTCCCATGTGCGCGCACGTGGGCACGCGCATGCAGCGCGCCGCATGTTGCACACCCACACTGCGTACATGTTAAAAATTATTTTCGGGTGGGGGGTTTAGAGGCTTAAAATTAATTTTGAGCAAAAGAACCATGCTTAAGCTTGGTTCCCTTCCATCAACATTTGTTATCTTTGCATCCAATGTGCCTCCATTGAGACAATATTTGGTATAAACTTAGATTTGAATTATCACCGATAATCTTAGAATGATGATAAAATTATTCTATTTAGTATCCTTATTTTAACTGTAATATATAATTACTATGAAATTAAGATTATCGTTTAAGAACATAATCTTAATCTTATCCAAGAAATTAGGAATATTGGATCATCACAATAATGTTGATATGTATCAAAATATTTGAACAACTTTGTTTCTATATTTTATTGATCTCTCTCCTATCCATAATAACAATATAATATAATATATCAATATATAATTAATGTATAATAATAAATACATAGTATTATAACTATATAATATTAATTATTATTAGAATATATAATATATTATCATCAATATTATATTAATATTATTGTACGTATTAACTATATATTTATATTATTAACAATCATATTATTATTATATAACATTAATATATTATATATTATAATATTTATTATTATTATAATAATTATAGTATTAATTAATCTTAGATTATAATATATATATAATATTATATTATATATTAACAAATATAATGAAGATAGATTTTGCTATATTCAAATACAGTTAAATTCAGAATTTGATAATTTTTTTCATCCTTTGATCCATACAGATTTGAAAGCCATTCTATTTTTATTTTTTTTATTTTTAAAATCTATGAACCATATGATATAGGCTTAGCTGTATTTGAATGTAGCTAAACCTATTTCAATAACAATGATAGTAATATTATATAATATATATAATATTAAAATATATTATATAAATAATTTTTTAAAGATATTATTAGTATTGCATGCATAATAATTATTTATTTATTTATTTTGATGATGTATAAAAAAAATCGGGTGACGTTGGATTAGCGGTGATGGGCCAAGGAAAATCACGCCAAAAATCACGCCATCGTGATTAACCAAACTGTTCCTAAACGTTTACCGCAGTAGCGGCGGTAGAAGGTGAAAAAGAAGAAACCCTAGTTAGCTGTCGTCCCTTTTGG
This sequence comes from Metroxylon sagu, assembly GCA_017589505.3. Taxonomy (NCBI): domain Eukaryota; kingdom Viridiplantae; phylum Streptophyta; class Magnoliopsida; order Arecales; family Arecaceae; genus Metroxylon; species Metroxylon sagu. The sequence goes on from JACVBY030000398.1 coordinate 261,556, forward strand.
CGCCAATTCTCGAACCATTTCCCCCGCAAACCAAAACCAAAACCACGCCGTGGGCGCGAGCGAGCAAGACAGCGAGGCACCATGGAGGAGCCCACCGTCTCCGGCCGCCGGAACCGATCTAAGGGCGTGGACGCTGCCGCCCGATCCGCCGCCCTCGAGCGCCTCAAGGCCCTCCGCAGCTCTGGCGGCCGCCGCTCGGTGGCCGGCGGCGGACTCCAGATCAAGATGGAGGAGCCCATCTACGACACCGTCGCCGAGGAGGACTATGCCGCCCTCGTCGCCCGCCGCCGGGAGGCCTCCCGCGACTTCATCGTCGACGACAACGGTCTCGGCTACACCGACGAGGGCCAGGAGGAGGACTGGTCCCACCCCGGCTTCCCCGAGTCATCTGACGAGGACCACTCCGATGGCGATGAGGAGCGGCCCAAGAAGAGGAAGGCGGCGGCCAAGAAGGATCCCGCCCCCAAAAAGCCCCCCCCTTCCTCCCTCTCTGCGGCCGCCGCGCTGATGGGCAAGCAGAGGCTCTCCTCCATGTTCACCTCTGCGGTTTTCAAGAAGAATGATAAGGGAAAGGGGTCATCTTTGTCTTCTGATAGCATTGTTGATGACGTGATCGCTGAATTCGCCCCCGATGAGACCGATCGGGAGGAGAGGCGGCGGCGAGCGTCGGTAACAGGAGTTGTTCATGGGTCGCGGGCTGCTGTCGCCCCACTGCCGGTGGTTCAGATAAAGAGCGAGCCGCAATCTGTATCTGCTGATCGTGCAGTCAAAGTTGGATCGCCTGAATCAGTGGTTTTACCGGCCTGTCATGCCGAATCGGAGGTCTGTTTTCAAGAAAATGGTAAACTGGGGCACAAAGAGGATGTGGCTGTGGAAGTGAAAGAGGAGGTGGTTTTGGATTCTAGTGTTGAATCGGTAAGTAACGGGGGCCCAGATGCGTTGAAGTCTGACGCAAATGGGGAGCTGAAAACTGAGATGAAGAAAACCGAGAAGGGATTTACTCTTAATGCAAAGATTAAGGTGGAAGGGGGTACTGCTGTGATGAGTGCTACAGCTGGCTGGAAAGAGGTTTGTGGAGAAGATGGGAATGCTGGAACTGAAGGAGGGGCAATTGAATCAAATCAAAATGTTGATGAGAAATCTGAGTTTGTATTGGATTCTGATGGGTCGCTCCCTTTCTATATAATTGATGCTTATGAGGAGCCATTTGGTGCTAATTTGGGTACACTGTATCTATTTGGAAAGGTAAATTTTCTTCATGAATTATTGTTTATTTTTCGTTTTTCCAGTTTGTGACCATGATTATAGTGATTAAGATTGTGAATTTATTTGCTATACAAAGAAATTGCACGGCAATTTGTTCTCCATCATCTTCTTTTTCATGCAGCTCAGAATTACATCTTAAATTATGGATGCTGTGCTTTTCTACTGGAACCGTAGGGAAGAATAAGATTAAAGTGGATGATGAAAAACCTAAGGGAATACTTATAATACTTGTTAGGAGTTAAAAAGGGAAGTTTTCTGTTTCCTTTGATCCTGGAGTGATTGTGAATGACTATATAAAGCGACTTTTGAAGGATAGCTGGGGTTAGAAGTGGGTCAAGTGGGGCTCAGGCTAGTTGGGTTGGGTTGGGTCATGGCCTAACCTGAGCTCAACTTGAAATTTTTTTTGGGGCTTTAGGTCGGGCTTAGGCCCAAATTTTTTTTAAGAAATTAGGCTTTAGCCTAGTTTGAAACCCAATTGGACTGACCCACAATAATTTATTTGAGCCAAAAATTGAACCAACAAAGTCAATTTTCAGTTTTTAAATGTTTACACAAAAACAAACAATATTTAAAATAATTGCATTTAATTACTCTATAAAATTTGCTATGACATGGAGTGTTATTATCATACAATTGATAGAAAATTCAGTATAAAATTTAAAAGATTCACTATATTTTAAGATTTTGATATTACATTGGGCCAAATTCGGGCCTAACTAGGGGCTAGTGTTTTGGGCCTTCTTTGGGCTCCGGCTTGAGGCAGGCCAAGTAACTGCCCAAGGCTGGCCTGAAATTTTTTTGGGCTTTAATTTAAAGCTCAAACCCGGTCCAAATTATTTCAAGTCTGGCCCATGGCTTGACCTAAGGTCGGGCCTACCCGATGGGCCTTAGGCTAGCCCGAGCCCACTTTTAGTCCAATTTACAATACACATAGAGTCTTGAATTGTAGAGACCTAAGCATTTTATTTACTTTGTACTTCTGGTTGAAGTTATCTTGCCATAGCTATAAGCATATGCCTGCTGGTTATAGTTCATGGCATTGGTTTGATGGTTGGGTCCTGCATTGATGCATGTATTTTGCTTTGAAGAAGTCACCTGCAACTCTAAAAGCAGAACCTGAGATGAATACTTTTAGAAAACTGAAAAAAGATAGTCACAATAAAGGATAAAATTTTTGAATAATTAAACGGAATTTGATGCCAACAACTATTAGCTCAGTTGGTTGGCACCATCCCCACTAAGGATTTGCCCTTGGCAGAGTTCCAGCAGTCAAATCCTGAATATTACTAAAAAAAGGAAGTTGACTGGAAAACGCAGGCAAGAGTGGTAATTGCATTAACACAACACATGAAACATCATATTCAATGGAATTAAGGACGTCATTTGGTTTAGATATTGATTGAATATGTGTTTTTAAAACCTTGGTAAATTTTGTGAATATTTCCACTTGATGATGGGAAAGATGATATATGAGGGGAAGGGTTTACCTTGTCATTGGTGGCAAGTGGAACCCCAAAATGGATGTGGATGGAGGGTCGCATCCATGATGCGTGTGCTGTCATCACCATCTGTAGATGGTTGTGCTTGTCACTGATGGTGAGACAAATTGCTTCCTTTTATCAGAGCTCACATTTTTTAAAGCTTATTGAGAGTCTTCATGCTTAAGGCAATTTGCATGCATCATTTTTTTTTTTGGGTTGCAAATTCATTATAAAGTTTGCAATTTTGAATGTGAACAAACTTTTGATTGGTAAGTAATGCCCGTGTGGTAAGGTCAAAGCAGGCACTGCATATCACAGCTGCTGTGTGGTTGTAAAGAATATACAAAGATGTATTTATGCTATCCCAGACAGTTCTGTGTTTCAAGGCAGTGCGATAGCAGAGATTGAAAGAAACACCAAGGATTCTCAAGATTCGGCAACATCATTCCGAGCAACTCTGCAAGTAAATTTTCAACTTTCACTGTTTTGGTGCATTATTGTACAATTATGACTGCACTGTCCCTTTCCTTTGTGATGAGATGCATAAATTAACTTATCATTGGAAATTCGTAAACTTTGTAGGAAATGGCATCAGGTTTAAAGAGTGAAATAGCAAAAAGGTTGTTGGATCTCAATGTATCATCTTTTAGCATGACACCGGTCAAGGTTTGTAATCAACCTTGCATTATTAATTGATCATAGTGTCTTTATCATGTTCATGCACTTCCGTCATCTAACTTATTCTTACCAATAATTTTTTTGGTCATGCTTGGACACATTTCAGCGGAGCTATGCGTTTGAGCGTATTGATATACCTATAGGAGAGCAGTATGTCCTTAAGATCAACTACCCATTTAAGGTATTTGCTTAAGTTCTTACTTTGTTATTGCACTTGAAATCACTTGCAGATAATTTCAGATTTATGCATGTGCCTTGAAGTAAAATATTTGCTGTGGCTATGATCTAGAACAATCTTGTTTTTACATGTGATCATAGTTTGCTTCTGGGCTCTTTATGTTGTAATAGATGGTTCTAGTATATTAAATAAAATGATTCATGAATCTAGTTGCTGCCATCTTATGTCACCATTTAGCTCGAGGAGGAAAATAATGTTGCATGTTTTGAATGATTAAGACCAAAACTTCTAGAAAGCTATCTAACTGCCGCTGTCCAATGTTACTCGGTTGCAAATTTATCATCTGTTTCTGGAGATTATTTCACTGTATCTTTATGTAGAACCTATGATTTGGCCAATGCATTTGTCTGTGTTCTTTTGCATGACACAAACAACTCATATGTGCTGGTGCTCAAATCCAACTGATATAATGCAAATCTTGGAATTGGGTCAGAGTCAATAATATCTTGCACGCAGTCATGTTCCGGTAGGCTTTTCAAGTTTTTATCTGTACTTGCTTCACAATTGGAGCTCTAGTAGCATTAAAGATGGTTTACATGAAGGCTGTTTCTACATAGTTCTAATGAGATCTGTCAGATTGGGGTAAATTTTAATTTAAGCCTCCTATTTATGCAATTAATTACTGCCATAAATTTTGAAAAGGATGTGAACAATTACTTCATCCCTCTTATTTAGGCCATCCTAAGAGCTGCATTTCTTTAACTGTTACACCAAAATGATTTGTTTCAAGTGAGTTATCAGGGTATGAAAGTAATATAGAAGGAATAGTGACATGAAATTTTTGAAGTTTTTTACACAAGTTTAACACCAAGATAGATATTAACTTGATCGATCAATGCTGCAAATACTCTTTATGATATTCAGGGTCAAAGCACTAAGTCCTACTGATTAGGAGGCACAGCCACCCTCCTAAATCGTTGTTGAACTGATATTTACTTTTAATCTTCTTTATGTGGATCTCATGTTATCTTTTCGAACTGATTAGGAGGTACGGCTGCCCTCCTTTCCTAGTATTTCCTCATTTTAATAATTTTCCCTAAATTAAATGGCCATAAATTAAATGATGAGCCTGAAGGTTAATCTTTGCATGCATACCTTTGTCCTACTTGGTTTGTGATACTTGTTGAGAATTGCTGCTACAATATAAATACAAAGTCAAATGTGGACATGCAGAGATTCAATTTGACATGAGATAAAGCTTACATCCTCATTGGGATTAATGACCTACTTTATTACAACCATTCTTTCCTCCATTTTTTCTAAAATGCTGAAAGCCAGTCTGCTTTAAGAAAGTTCTTGTTATTTATTCTAATTGAAGAGCTCACTTTCAGACATTTGGTTTCAGGATCCTCCACTTCCAGCAGGTCTTAAAGGAGAACATTTCCTTGCATTACTTGGAACACACACCAGGTTTGATCAGTCAACTGTGTGCTTCCTTGCAAGATCTTAATGCAGCTAATGTGAAGACAATTGCAAAAGTAGGAATGAGTTAAATAGACATCAAAAGTTGACAAATCTTAGGGCACAGTAAACCTGTTTCATCTATATAGCACAATTAGACTCCCTTCCTGTACATGCATTGCTATAGAATGGTGCAGATTGTTTATACAAATGTCTTCTTATATTTTGCGGCATAGGATGTTTTTTCAGTAAAGAAGGTGATCATGGTAAATGGAGTTTAATGCCAACGATAACATTTCTGAAAGCTCCTTAGTTTTTGACAGAATATGTCCATGTTTACCTCTTTTTCATTTTATATGACTCTGGTCATTACATTGGCAGAAGTGTCTTATCACTTTATAAGCACAAGCTTAAAAAATATATATTACCAGTCATGTTGAAATTTGTTGGTGCAACCCTATAATCTAAGAGTTCAACAAATAGAAAAATAAAAAGATCAAATTGATAAATAAATTTGAGGAGGTGAGAATGCAGACTAACAGTATTCCTGCTGACCTGCACTATGTTGTTAGCAAAACACAAAGATATCCTCTCTTGCTTGAATAATCTGTAATTTCAACCAAGACACAGCTAGATTATTCAGATCAAATAGCTTACTAAATTCATCATGGATTGTCTGTTTCCTTCTGGGTCTTAGTAATTGAATATGTGGGTTGTACTATCAACTGATGTTTTAAAACCTGGACCATTGATTGGATTAGAAAAACAACTGAGTTACGAGTCACCAGTTTAACTGTCGGCTCACCTGAAAGCAAACCACAAAATCATCATGACACAGTATACACACATTAATTAATTATTATTTATAAATTAAGAGTACATATTAGAACTATATATTGCATGAATAAATGCCTAAAAAAATTCCATTCTTCTTGTCCTAGAAGACAAACCACTTAGCTGCACACCCAATCAATTAAAAAAGGTTTGATTTATTCTAATGAATGAACAAGGAGTAACCTTTAATGCTTAAAGAGGGAGTAAAGCATGACATATTGGTTGCTTCGTTTTTTTGTTACTTTTAATAATACAAAAGGGAGGAGATGTATGGGAAAAAAAGTAAATGGATCTTGAAGTCGAGGCCTTGAGGTGGAGTGTGGAGTGAGAATGGCAGGGAAAAGAATGAACAAAAATGAAGTTAGGTAGAGAGGGGATCTGAAGGTCTCTTCTACCAGAGCCTGATGTCAAGCTGTCAAGACCATTAGTGAAGCCATGGAGCAGGAAGCAGTGTTTCAATCCTGAATGTGTGAATGCCCTAGCCCACCCTCAAACACTGAGTCCTGATATTCTGTATCTAAAACTGACACAGCCTCAAACACTGAGTCTTGATATTTCTGTATCTAAAAACTCGGCTACCAGTTTAACTGGTGATTTAGATGATTTCTAGAAAAAGTTTTTTTTTTTTTTTTTGGAAAAAATAATTTAAGGAACAGTTTAGGGGTTGCATATGGACCATCGACCTGGCTGCTTGGCGGTTCAACTGGCTCAACCAGCTGCTCTGGTTTGGTTTTTAAAATGTTGCTATCTGCTGCATCCTGTGATTCAATGGAATTGCAACAATTATGCTTCAAACTGAGGAAAGCTTCAAATTTCATACATTGGTCAAAGTTGGCAGTTCTTCCCATTTTGTTCTGATTATAATGAGTTTATTTTTTGAATCTTGGCTGCTCAGTGCATGAGGCTTTTGTTTTTGTAGGGTTTGGGGAGGGATGGATGTGTGTAGTTTGACCCTATGTGCAAAGATATTGGTTTCGTGTTTTGAACTCATAATACTTAGGCCACAATGAAGCAACTTTTCCATTTTGATAAAGTTCACAGCGAATCTTAAAAATACCTCAAGCATGATATGGTATTTTTAGGGGTTTTGAGATTCGAAAATGATAGGGGTCTATGAAGCTACAACTTCAAGAAAAGAAAATCTTTTTATCCTCTAAGTTCAAAACCAATGCGCTTCCCTTTTTCCTAAACCTTCCAATGTTGGAGGAGAACTATAATAACACATTAAGAGTTGTTATTAGTGCTTTGTTAGGCATAATCAGAACACAGCTATCTTTAGTGGCCAAAACTTTCTTCTTTATTCTCCATGAGTTACTGATGTTTCAGTGAGTGAAAATGAATGTTGATCTTGATCTGAGGAAGCATCTGAAGCGAATTTATCTGCATGGCAAAACAAAAAATTGGAAATGCAACCATTTTCAAGAAAACTTTTGGAAAGAGATTTCAGGATGATATGTTGTCCTGCTTTAAATAGGCTTTGTGTTGCACTATGCTGCCAATCAAATGATGTAAGCTCTCAGCTTATTCAAGAAACTCTTTGGAGCTTGTAAGATTGAACTTGACTCAAGGGAAAACAAGATATGATAGATCAAGGTTAGATTCTGATATGAGGAATCACATTATCGGAAAGAACAAATCTTCTTTGGGACTAATAAGATTGAATATGACAAAGGGAAGAAGGAATATGTTTGATTCAGGTTTTGATATGAACAAAAATATTCATATTGTCTGAAAGAGTGAATGCTCTTTTTCTTTATGGGCCCAAGGAAACAAGAGGCTACAGAAAATTTATTAAGTGAAAGAGGAAGTCGATTTTGTTTCTTCTATAGGAAGTGAAGATGAAGAAGACAATGATGCTTTCTACATGGAATGCGATGATAATGATGACAGAAATGTTACTTTTTGGTAATTGTTTTTCTTTTCTTATTCTTCCATGGAGTGTAGACTTAAAACCTGTTTGGTTGCCCATGCTTGGGAAACTGAACTCATTTTGGCCTAGGAGAGCCCAATTTGGGTGTTTGGTTGACCCAAAGTGGAGCTAAAGTGAGTTCTTGCATGGCCTAATGTAGGAAGAAATGTCCTGAAGTTAGCTCAGCCTAGGGTGAGCTGAAGCCATTTTAATGATGTGGGCTCTCGCTTGGTCCACTTACACAACTAGATGGGTGGGCTCGGGCAAACTGAAGCCATTTTAATGAAGTGGGCTCTCAATCAGCCCACTTATGCAAAACCAGTTCAGCCCTTACAAAATTTGGTTAATGTAGGATATTATATAGATTTATGTGGTTGCATGCTACTTTACTGAACACAGAAAAGTGGTTATCTGTAATCTGCGCTTGCTATGTTTTGACTCATGGTGGTGGAAGGTAGATTACTTAATTGTATATGAGGTACCTCTATATTTGCTTATAATTGTAGTATGGTCCTGTTAATGCTTTTGATGTTTTTTTCTTATTTCAAGGGCACAGATTGGTTTGGGAAATATTGGCTGAGTAAAGGGTGACATAATCTCTATCCCACTCATATGTGAACTTAAACAAGTGCTGACATGTTTTCCTCTTTTCTTTGTCAAACCCATAAAATCAAGGGATAGCTATTCCATAGGCTAGGTGGCTATCACCTGTTTATTATTGTTCCATCTACCAGGTACATTCTTGTCCCTTGTAAGAAAAATGCTGGCACCCAATTTATTCCAGTCCTTGTTGCTAGGTATTAAGAAAATAACAACAAAATAGGAATGAATATATCAAGATGTTCCCGGGGAGCAGCAGTTTCATCTAAGACAAGCTATTCCATTTTTCCTATTCTCAAGTCTTAAGAAACTAAGTCTAAAACACATCACAAAGAATATCATATTAATGAATTAAGAAACAGGAATGAAATAAATACTAAATTAACTAAATATTACTGCCTTAAATATTAAATTAACTCAATATGACTGCCTTTATTATTTTCTATGGGACTCCAATCTGGGCAATACTGTCAAAATATATGGTTCAAGTCATTTGACAGAAATCCAAGTAAAATTGGCTAACAGTGTCTAATATCATGCAGCTGTTTGAAACAAATCTCAAAATCTATTTGACATCTTAGCAGGAAATGGTTTAGACTTTTGAAGGCTTATGACAAACTTGGGCTGTCTACTCTTTATGTGGAGTTTGATATCATATGTTGATAACTTTTGGTATTACATTGCACTAGAATTTTAATACTGCATTACCATTTAGTTCATGACAATTGATTTTGTTGATAGATGCATCTTTTCTCCAAAAAAAGGGTTCTGATACTTGTTTCATGGATCAATTGCTTTTTTTTATTTTTTTTGAAAATCTTCGTTTCCAGTGCTTTGGAGTTGTTTCTGATCAAAAGGAAGATCATGGGACCATCTTGGTTATCAATTTCAAGATTTGTGAGCTGTCCAACTACTCAGCGGGTGGGATCTTCAACTCCTTTTTTGTACTATTTCTCACTTGTCTGTTGCTCTTTCTGTTCGATTCTGTTTGGCTCCTTTCTTTTCTTTCCCTAATGTGAACTAATTACCACTTTGCTATGTCAATGCATGTATATTATCACTATGGACTAACCATTGTGGTTACTTATGAAACAGGTCAGCTGGTGCAAATTTGAAATAACTGTTGATTGCCCCAAGGACGTATCTGTTTCTACTTTAAAAACTTCACTAGAAATTCCTCTGGTGATTGTTGCAGCAATAAATTTGAAAACAATTATCAATGAAAAGCATAACACTAACGAGATAGTGTCAGCCTCTGTCATCTGCTGTCACAAGGCAAAAGTATGTAAAGGTTCTGCTAATCTCTTGTTAAAAAATGTCATTTTGTTTGAGCATTCAAGTGTAAGGCATTGAATTATGTTGTAGGACATCTTTACTGCTTTCTTTGCTAATAGATTAAATTATCTTGAATTTCATGCTTTTAATTTTTAGTTCCATTATCTACCTGTGCTGTTATTTCTCCTATGCGCAATGGCTTAGTTGATTCAATTCATTCTCTCATGCATTTGTATTTCAAAACGTATTTCAGATCGATGGTCCTATGCTGGCATCAGAATGGAAGAGAAAAGGTGTACTTAGCCACTTTACTGTTGTGCGGAAACTTGATGGGGGTATATTTCCAATGGGTCTCACAAAGGAAGTTTCTGAGAGAAATTCAAAAGCTGGTGCAAATGTTTTGGTTCTGGAAAGCAGGTTCACCACTTTTGCATATCTTTTATACCCATTCTTTTGTTGCTTTACTTGAAAGTGTCATTTGTACTGCTGGTTTGCAGTCACTCAGTTTGGTGTTTTTGCATCTACTGCAGTGAAAGGGCCTTGTTAAATCGTTTGATGATTGAACTGCACAAATTGGATAGTGATGTTCTAGTTGGGCACAATATTTCAGGCTTTGACCTTGATGTTCTTCTCCACCGAGCTCAGGTTTGGCTATTGTATGAAGCTTATTAGTTTGACTAGTACTGCTCTTCAATCCTAAGTTACATGTTCTGAAGCCCCTATTCCCATTATTAAATTCATTGGAGTAAATTTATGTCCAAGATGGTAGGCAACGGACTTTAGTACATCACTGGACCATCATTTTTCCAGCTGTAATTGTTTCATTTTATCACGTTTTTGAGAAAAAAATTGGGCAGGGTCCAACTCATTTTCAGATATTTGGAAGCTTTAGTTAGTTCTTCAATTTTAATTATTTTTGCTGCTTGCTTCCTCTGAAACCTCTTCTTTCTCATTTGCACTTTGTTTATGTACCCAACCTTTCTCTGCATGCATTATGTTTTTTGTTCTTGCTCTGGTGACCATTTAATTACAAGAAGAATGCATATTTCTCTTTCAATGCAGGCTTGCAAGGTGCCAAGTAGCATGTGGTCCAAGATTGGTTGCCTCAAGCGCTCTGTGATGCCAAAGCTCACTAAAGGAAACACTCTTTATGGATCTGGAGCTAGTCCAGGAATCATGTCTTGCATTGCAGGTCGTCTCCTATGTGATACCTATCTGTGCTCACGAGACCTTTTGAAGGAGGTATATTAGATTTAAAATTTCTATCATGGAAGGCTTAATTTGCCTGTTTCTGTTTTCCCTCTAATATTTGTGGCCCTATTTAGGTAAGTTATTCTTTGACCCAACTTGCAAAAACACAACTCAACAAAGACAGGAAGGAAATTTCTCCACATGATATTCCTACCATGTTCCAAACATCAGGAGCACTTCTTGAACTGGTAGGTTTTAAACAGGACAGCATTTTTCTTGATATGCATTTTTCTAGGTAAAACATGGATTTCTAGAATCTGCCTACTGCTTGGACTCAGCTATTTGCAACTGCATGCTTAATGGCGATTTCTTATTATTTGGAAGTAGGTTGAATATGGGGAGACTGATGCCTGGCTATCTCTGGAACTTATGTTTCATTTGAGCATTCTTCCCCTTACACGGCAGTTAACTAATATCAGTGGCAATCTTTGGGGCAAAACTCTTCAGGTATGTTATTATGTTGTATTGATCAGAACAACTCATCTGAAGCTTAACCAAAATACTGTTTATCGCATGCCACCTCTTCAGGGTGCTAGAGCACAGAGAGTGGAATACCTTCTGTTGCATTCTTTTCATGCAAAGAAGTACATCGTGCCAGATAAGATTTCTGCACGTGATAAAGAATTAAACACCACAAAGCGAAAACTAAATGCTGGTGTAGATGGTGAGGATGCTGATGACTTAAATGCGAATGATGTTTCTCTAGACAATGATGCCCAACACGTTGATCAAGGAAAAGGCAAGAAAGGTCCTGCCTACTCTGGTGGTTTGGTTTTGGAACCTAAAAAGGGCTTATATGACAAATATATATTACTCTTGGACTTTAATAGTCTTTATCCTTCAATTATTCAGGTATTTTAGCTTTTTAGATATAAAATTTCTATGCAGTTTCTTATACAGTAGTCGGCTTATCTAGTAAGGTGCTATTGACATAATGCCAAGCTTAATGTCCGTGACATATATTTTTGATAATTTCTTCACAGGAATATAATATTTGCTTCACTACGGTTGAACGATCTCCTGATGGTCAAGATCCTGGTCTACCATCTTCAAAAACTACTGGAGTTCTACCTGAGGTATCTCTGCAAATAACCATTATATGGTGACAGCTTATTGTTTTGAGTACTTTGACACTTCTTTCTTAATATTTTGTAGTAACCTTTTCTGCATTTCCAATTTTCCATATATGAGCGATACTTTACTGATTAATTACGACACTGTAGTTTCATCAAGCTAGAAGGCATGCACATGCTTTTGTTTCATATTGAGCTTATTTATAAGTTTGCTCTATGAGGCCAGAAACTTCCAATGTTTCAAATGTTCTTTGATATTATGTGGGGGACCACCCTTCTTTATATATCAACATGCTACATTATGATTTTGTGGAAACATCCATTCGCAATCACTGACTATATCATACTAAACCGTTCAACCGTGGAACTTGTTTTGCATTGCAACTGCTTATTAGATCCTTTGTAGGCTTTGCTATTACTTCTCTCTATGATTTCCAGAACTCACCAGGGGGTAATGATCACCAGGCACTGACGTTCAAGCTTCTTGGCTTCCAATTAAAAATTTTAAAAATTTTGATCTATAGCTATTTGTACAGTTCTTGATCAAAAATCAAGTCATTTCATCAGTAAATATGCATAGAAAAATGAATTAATGTGGATCTATTTTGCTGCTCAAGGTGTCCTGCTGACTCATTAAACGAGCTGATTGTATAACAAGTCACAAGTTCGGCATTTGAACTAACTTAGCAAGGCTGAGAAGTTTGAAATTTTGGAAAAAAAACCCAGCAATTTCAAGAGAAAGTTTATAAATAAAAAAAAAAAAAATCAGAAACTTGCATGCATGCATGCTTGTGTGTGACTTGAAACTAGAGAGATTGGTGCCCTATTGGTGTAGCTCATGCGGGTCCCTAGTGTGTGGCTCATGGCGTCTCGAATTTGGTAGAGGAGAAAGTGTGGCTTTGTGGGAGGAGAGATTGGTGTCCATTGGTGTAGCTCACATGGGTCCCTGGTGGGGGCTTGAATTTATAGAGAAGAGAAAGTGTGGCTGTGTGGGAGGATGAGAAGGAGAGTAGAAGGGAGAGGGAGAAGAGATTCAAGAGAGTGGAGAGGGATGGAGTCTGTTCTAGAGTCTGAACTCTTTATTTTTCTCTGGAGTCAAATTTCCAATGCCCTGTGTTTGCAGTATGCCTCAGCGGCTCAAACCTTGAGCATGAACTAGTGTTTCTGTGGTTTAGAAATTATCTGAATAATTTGTAATTCATGATTTATTTTGCAGATTTTGGGAATTGTGTAATATGTTCACAAGTAAACTGCAAACTGATAAAGAATTTGCAAATAATTTAATGAGTCAAGCTGTCAAGAAGACTTCAAGAATTTTTAAGAAACTCATGAATCTGGCTACTTTGATGATAATATAGGGATGTTTGCATTTTTTTGAGCTTGTTGTAGAGATCATATTTAGTTAATGTTTCCAAAATAATTTGGTGCTACCTAATGTTGTACACAATTTTTATGGTTTATTTTGTGAAATTATATAAAATATTTTAATTTTACAGTTATTGAGAAATCTGGTTGAGAGAAGAAGGATGGTTAAGTCGTGGCTGAAGACTGCTTCTGGCCTCAAAGTTCAACAACTTGATATTCAGCAACAGGCATTGAAGCTTACTGCCAACAGGTTTTGTAATTTTTCCCACTTCCTAGTTTTCAAATTTTAGTGCTTTAACTTTGCTTAAAATTCTAATAATAGGTTTTCACTTTAACCAATTTGCTTCAGCATGTATGGATGCTTGGGCTTTTCAAATTCCAGATTCTATGCAAAACCTCTTGCTGAGCTCATAACACTGCAAGTAAGAAATTTTGCTTTATTTTGCATAGGTTTTACACTATTGAAAGATGAGGTGTTTGAAGATGTATTTTACAAGTTTGAAGATAGGGTTTGTGCTGACTAGTCCATGCATGCATTTTGCAGGGAAGGGAAATATTGCAAAGTACTGTTGATCTGGTTCAGACCAACTTAAACTTGGAGGTACTTTTTTTTTTTTCTTTTTAAAAATCTCTTCCAACATTTTGATTTCAAGTGTTGATTATAAAATTCAAGCAAATTCCACTATAAACTTCTGGCTCCATTTTGTGATGAAGCACCAAGAAACCAATTAAAATTTTGAGCATGCTTGGTAGCTAGTTTTCCGTTTCTCCACATTTCCTATGGTGTGTTGAAGGATATAAAAACTGATAAATTTGTGAATGAAGTTTTGTGATTTTCTATTTAAGTGGAGATTCTCATAATGAATAATATAAGTGAGGCTGTGTAGAACATTATCATGTGTATCTTATGCTTACAACCTGATACTAGTTGTAGCTTGTAAAACTAAATTAACTAGTTGGGATCCTTTCACATTTTCACCCTCATCATTTTTCCTTGGAAATGCTATTCTTGATCCACAAGAAAAACCATAATCATGTTAGCCTTCTGAAAGCTTGCATAAATAGGTGCTGATTTTCACGATCTCTGCCCTCCCTCATTGCTTGTGCTGTTGTCTCCCAGTCACAGGAGAGTGTCACTGCCTGAACCCCTTTTTTCTCAGATGAGATGAAAATATTCCACCAAATCTCTCATGTCATCAATGCCACAGATCTAGGTCCATCCATTCTCTTATACTTGTGTGATCACAAATGCATATCCCTTTCCTGTGGGAGCACCCCATTCCCCTCGCTGTGCCCACCATCTCTCCTTGTGATCGTAAACTATCCCCTGGAAAACTTTTGTGTCTTGTATGTTGGTTTCAACCATTATCCCCTTGATCATTAACGTGCATCAGACATGCCCATTATTTGTATCAATGCATGATCCACCAATTGCTTGTCAAAGCTAGGACTCAAAAATAAAAACATTTGAAAGCATGAAGAACAAGTAAAGAATTTGTTCCATTTACTGGTGTACTTATTGGATCTTAAACAGGTAATTTATGGGGATACAGATTCTATAATGATCCATAGTGGATTAGATGACATTGCTAAGGCAAGAGCTATTGCGGGGAAGGTGATTCAAGAGGTGAGGCTTGTTTTTGAAAAAGTGGAAGACAATATTTTTTCCTTTTATGACTTGCTAAGGGAAATGAGTTGCTATAGGCCAGTCCTGGAATTTTCACAGGATGAAAAATTTCATATCTAAGACATGTAAAGCATTGAATACTATTAACCTGTTTCTTATCTAGGTCAACAAAAAATATCGTTGTTTGGAGATTGACCTTGATGGTCTGTACAAGAGAATGCTGCTTCTTAAAAAGAAAAAATATGCTGCTGTGAAAGTGCTGTTTAAGGATGGGACACCATATGAGGTTGAACTGGAATATTTCCCTCCTTTGCTTCTTGTAACCTATTGAATTTTAAGTCAAATTGACTATATCATGCATGAGACAGGTCATTGAACGCAAGGGTCTTGATATGGTCCGGCGTGACTGGAGTTTATTATCAAAAGAAATAGGGGATTTTTGCCTCAGCCAGATATTATCTGGAGGGTATGCATATACATTTTGTTCATACAGTGGCAAGCAATTCAGGGCAAGATAGTTTCTATTCAGGACAGATCCACACAAAAGTCAACTTTTGATTTGTTTATGACTTCCTATTCATGCAGGACGTGTGAAGATGTTGTCGAGTTGATTCATGGTTCTCTTATGAAGGTAAGCAACATGTTCATTGCAAAGAAAAATATTTTTGAAGTCTTTGCAGCATTCATATTATTATAATTTACTTCATGGCAGTTATTTGTCATGATAGTGGTTTACTGTTGAACTAATGACTGGTATGATCCAGTGTTTGCATTTACTTTCTTGTTTAAAAGCTCGAAAAAAGATATATTTTTTTTGATCCTTTGACATGATTGTCAGCACCTTCTTTGATATGCAGGTGCAGGAGGAGATGAGGAATGGTGAAATAGCACTTGAAAAATATGTTATCACAAAGAGTTTGACGAAACGACCAGAAGACTATCCAGATGCTAAAAACCAACCTCATGTACAGGTCAGTTGTCTCTTTATAAGGTTATCATTTTTTGACTTCTTTCTAATTGGGATGTTTGCACATTTATCTCACATGGCTCTAATTTTTATTTAGGTGGCTCTAAGGTTGAAGCAAAATGGTTACTCAGGCTGCTTTGCTGGTGATACAGTTCCGTATATAATTTGCTGCCAGCAGGTATTACATCATGATATCTATTTGCTGCATATGCATTATGCCATTCTTCAGTCAGGCATCTGGTAAGGTGGCTAGCAGAGAATAATGGAACGCTCTGCTATCATCTTGGTGGATGAGATATTATTGACTGCAGCTTTAGCATCTTGCTAATCTAGTGTAGAGAAAGTCCTGCCCCATTTCTTGACAGATTTGCCTCAAAATTAACTACAAATAGAGGTCTAATGAGAAGCCATTTTAGCTAATTAATGTCACATTATTCCATCCAAAATTAGCCTTCTTTTTGTGATTGTTTTTGTCCAGGGTGCCAGTTCTGGTTCCTTGTCAGGAATAGCTCAAAGGGCCAGGCATCCCGAGGAGCTGAAAAGGGACAATGGCAATTGGATGATTGATATTGATTATTACTTGTCACAACAGGTTTCTCCTTCAGTTTTTGCCCACTTAGTTGGTGTAGCCTTTCTGCTTCAGATCTGTCATTTGAGACATCTAACCATGGGTTTTGTGGCAGATTCATCCTGTGGTGTCACGTCTGTGTGCTTGCATTCAGGGCACTAGCCCAGCACGTTTGGCCGAGTGTCTAGGGCTTGATTCATCCAAGGTGCACCTCTAACCAAAATTTTACCTTGCATTCTTGAATGTTGCTGTGCTCTGACATTATGTTTCATGGATTTTGTGCTCAGTTTCAGTTCAAAACTGCTGATTCTGTTAGCCAAGATCCTTCTACCGTGCTTTTATCAGTAATTGATGATGATGAAAGGTAAACAATATCGTAAATATTTGGTGTAATGGGAGGTTGGATTAAAACTTTTCTTGATCTGTCCTTTATCAAATACCTGCAGGTATCGTGGCTGTGAGCCATTGCAGCTATCATGTCCTAGCTGCTCTAGTACTTTTGAGTGCCCTCCTGTGTCCAGCCTACTTTCTAGTTCAAGCAGTGGAAACCCACTGGATTTACAATCAGGAAAAGAACCAGATCATAACTTCTGGCACAGAATGCGTTGCCCAAGATGTCCAGATGATATTGATGGAAGTAGGATATCTCCTGCCATGTTAGCAAACCAGGTGCAAAATTTTTCCCTTGTGATGCAATTGATGTTTGATTCATATGCATTTGAAATGACCCAGCTAGACCCTTGTTTGTAGGTGAAACGACAGGCTGAGAATTTCATCTCCTTGTACTACAAAGGCTTAATGATGGTATAACTGATTTACATTTTTTTTTTTCTTTCACTTTTTTGATATACTCTTGGTGCCATATCAGCATTTGATGTTTTCGTCCAGCCTTCAGATCTTTTTATTGACCTGTGGTGAATTTGATGCATTTACCAGTGTGATGATGAGATGTGCAAGTACACCACTTGCAGTCTGAACCTTCGGGTGATTGGTGATTCTGAGAGAGGAACAGTCTGTCCGAACTACCCACGCTGTAATGGCCACCTCATTAGACAGGTCTTCATCTTGCCAGTTGTGTTTTGACAAACTTAACTACATTTCTAATTTACTTGCCTTGCCCTTGCTCTGTGATATGAAAAATTAAAGGCTGGTGAATTTTTTTGTTATCAGTACACAGAGGCGGATTTATACAGGCAACTTTCATGTTTCTGTCACATTTTGGATGCAAGACGGTGCCTTGAGAAGGTGACTTTTGATCACAAGTTATGGTATTGTTTTTAGTCAGCATTGTTATCCCAGTAGTTTTTGAGTAATGTTTATTTTATGGCTGCAGTTGGACCAAAAGGCTAGATTGCCTGTCGAGAAAGATTTTGCCACAATCCGTCCAGCCGTTAGTTTGGCAACATCAGTGATCCAAAAGATCAGAGACCGATGTGCCTATGGGTGGGTGCAGCTGAAGGACCTAGCTGTCTCAGTCTGATTGCTTGAAATATACCAAAATCTATGTTACTCTCTGGTGCTGCAAAAACTGTTAAAATGTTTCTCACCTGCTATTAATGAGCAAAGCTTCGACGTGCAAGTCAGTGATTGGGTACGGGAGGAACGTCAGCTCTCTCCATGGAAAGCTTTTTCAGGCTTCATATTCTCATGTTGTCCAAAGAATCAGGGAACCATCATGGGCTGTCAATTTCTTCGCAACCTGCGTTCATGTTCTTCCACTAATATGTTTGGGCCATCATCTACTGAACAGAGGTGTTTTCCCCTGATAAGATATCAGATGTGGTTAATTAAACAAGTGAAAAATGCTGCAACAAGAAATCCTTTGCAGCCATGTATGACACCATATATCATGCTCATATGCATGAATAAATTAAATATCAGCTTTCTCATGCTTGCTGCTTAGTGCTCATCAAAGAACTGTGAATAAGTTATCTGTGTAAACTGGCGGGGATCAGCATGTAGATGGATGATTGTTTGAGATAAGCATCAGTTACAAAATTTTATGAAAAAAATGTTTATAAGCAAAGGCAGCTGGTGGCAAGCAATATGTGGATATTGGACAATAACAGTATTTCTACTTTCTTCATCATGCTAAAGATGGAAACTTTTCAAACTAGGCTCTATATCAGAAGACAAATATTAAAGATCTCATTGAGTTATCAAGCTAATAACTTAGATCTGCAGGGATCCATGTGTACCAGTAGCTAATAAAATGCACATAAGATATTCACTGTTTTTAAGCTATTTGATTCATAACTGTGAACAAGTTGGCCTACAGAGTACAAGTCTTGAGCTGCTTGCAACTCTGCTGGCAATATTGTTTGCCAAAATGCTGGAAGGGTACTACTGGGCATATGTTCATGATATGAAAGTTGAACAGCAGTGGTGATACAAAGCTTCTTGTTCTCCCCAGTAGAAGACTGAAGTCGTTCACAACTTAGAGGAGATAATTTGCTCCGGCTATTAACGGTACCACCACTGAGACTTAAAGATCAAATTGCTGAGAAACATAATGATTCTAATGTCAATTGTGCTCGCAGTAATATTGCACGGTCCCACCTTTACCTGGATTCCGCGATGCCAGGAATACCAGAATTTGAGCAAAGGAATAAGCAGCATTCCAAAGAGAAAATGATTTTTTTTAAACTGAGCAACGCCAGGCTCAGTTTCATACTTTCATGGTGTATCTGGACTGCATACAACCTTTTTTCCTTCCCTTTTTTCAAAGGGAAGGAAAATCAAGTTGTACGAGAAACTGGCAAAAATGTTTTCTCCTTGCCACAACTAGGACTTTTGAGACTGTCGGCCATTTCCAGTGCTTCATCAAAACAATATTGTAAATATCAAACTCCCGGGCAAATACAACTATTTATTAAACACAAGGACTCACAGTCTTCTAACATATAATCAGTCGTAGATTATTACAACCACATAACCTGAAGGCATCCATGTATTGCTTGATTTGTGTACTCATTGCAGTTTGGCGACTGGTGCTTCACTGAGCCATAGGAAATGAAGTCATTCGACTTGGCACTCAAACACACACGACCAGGAATTAAACATTTTTAAACATTTTCTTAGTTCAGATTCATTATGATGAAACCGAATAACTGATAAAATTGGGCTGCAGAAGGGAAATAGAACCTCGTATGGTGTTGGGTTCAACCTCCTCGGGATCATCTTGATCATAAGTGTTGTTGAATCAGAAAACGTAATATGACAACAACACTCAAGCTTCTGTCACCCAATAACAAAAAAAAAAAAAAAAAAAACAAGGGAAAAACTAATGCAACAAGAGTTATAGTTTTTGTAGTCACAGAATCCCATCAGCTAGGTGATTAATAATTGATGTCAATCTTGAGAGCAGTTTATTTCTAGAATTCAGTTTTACCTTTATGGGCTGTTTTATTTGTTCATTTTTACATATTGATTCTTTCGCGTAAACAAAACAAATAAATGGAAAAACAGAAGTGGCCTTTTTTTTCCCCACCAACTATTTTCAAGTTTTTATAAATTGCCAACTACATCAAGCCTAGTTTCTATTTTTAACATTTTTCTTACTTCTCTTTTTGCCTACTATATATATCAAGCCCAGTTTCTATTTTAACATGGTGGAGATGCTACCACCGATTTTGAACCTTGGATACAACCCTACTACCAGATCAGTGAATGCATCTGAAATATCCTTTTTGACTGAGAAAATAACGCTTCTAGAGTCCCTCAACATGCTGTGGCACAACTTATGCTCTCTTAGATTCATTGAATGGATGATGGCAGTATGGCACAAAGTCTTTTGTCCTACCCATAAAGAGAGAAAAGTGGGAAAATTTGACACCATCTATCTTTACATCAGAAGATCTAGTTTAACAAGGCACAATTAACTCACAAAATTTACCACAAGGGGAATAGAATACGAACCTAAAAATCAGAAGATAACTCCAGTTCCTGCCTTACCATATTGCTGCATATATTATTACATAAAACCTGAATATTTGCTGTCAACTTGCCACAGAATATGTTCTCTTATCTGCTTAACCCAAGCTCAACCATATAGCAATCCATCTTTAGATAACAACTCTCAGTTCTTGGTTTGAAGTCACAGACACAAATTAACATTGTGCCTTTGGAGGTTGCTCATTTTCCCCAGTGATCATATCCACCAATGGGTAGTCTTCTTTTCCTTCCAATCTGTAACATCGATTTTTACATGGTATGGAGATTTAGAAAATGTAATTGTTATCTGATAAGAAGACAATGGTATTAAAGCTAGAATGTTATCTAAACTTCGCAACATCTTCAGATAATCTTATACGGGACTGTTTATTTGCCTCCACTAGTTTGAATACACTATTGAAGAGCCCCGGTTCGTGTGAGCAAAACATTTGTCCCATGGATAACTTATTCTCGCTTCTAAAGAGGCCCTAACAGACCTACCATTGGTGCATCACGAAAGGGCATCCAGGCATTGCAGTTGAATATATCAAAGATGAGAATGTTGATGGAGATGGGCAATAAGTTAAAAATGAGTCAGATTGTAGTTAAATCAGCCCTTCCATTGGCTATACTTTAAGAAAAACTCTGTTGACTGAACTTATAAATTCCAATTCATTTTATAAAATTTCTCTAACATGTTCTTCTTCCATTGCACACAATTATTTTTATGTTACATATAATTATCTTCTTATTGCACACAATAAAAATAAATGTTTATATAATTATATTTCATTGCACATAATGCACATACTTATTGCATAGTTATTTTTTTAGTGCACATAGTTATTGAGGGTAGAAGGATGAAAAATTAAAAAAATTTAGTATAGTAGATCGGGTCTTATATGATTGGATTTTATAGCTTGATCCAACTGGGAAGCTAGTTATCAATTTGAGTAATTATTACAGTAAGGATGATGGACGGTATTACCATGTGCAACAATGATTAACTGGTAAAAAATGTTTGGGTTTGCGCACCGTCAATAAAAAAACAATTGGATAAAAGTTGTGAGAAGGACTTGACTATTTTGTACTGATTTGGGATATAATCCTTGACACAGATGTTGTTAAGTTATTGTGCATAGGATCTTAATTAGAGAGGGGGACCACAAATTAATCTGACCATTGTGGAAGGAAACCAAGAGAAGATTGCACACAAGATGGAAAACTTACAAATACTTTTCTAAAAAATGCATTGACTAGCGACTCGTTTAAACAAACTCATCCAGTGGATGGCGTGTGCTCCTCACAATCTCTAGGACTACTACACATAGGCATAGTTTTAATGAGGGATGACTATATAAAATAATAATATCAACAATAGAACATAGATGGTTCAGGCTACTTGCTCTCCTTACCTCCCACTCTTCTTGAGCCAAGGGAACTCAATGAGCTACCCATACTAACAAACCTGCAACCAAAAGGCATCTTAATTTTAGTCGGTCATAGCACGGCTGTCCCATTTATGATCCTCGGATGATGCAAAGGTCATCTCCAGGATTCTAATCACAGAAAGACTTTGTTACAAGCCCATTGTTCACCTACTCACCTCTAGAACAATGTGCAACCCGACCAAGAGGTAAGCACTGCCGGGTAAACAAATTTAATTGTATTTTAATATTCAATGGAGTACTCATGAGTCATTTGTATTTATGTTAAATGCATTGGGAAGTTCAAAAATTAAAATAAATGTAAATAGAAGTTTAAGTGTTAAAATAAATGTAAGTTAGATTTCCAGAGTTAAAATAAATGTAAAAAGTATCATGAGTAGGTATTTCAAAGATCAATTTTGGATTAAACTCGTGACCCTTAGAAACAAGTGTCATAACTTTATAATTAATGAAGTTTTAACTAAAAACTTTTCTTAGTGCCTATATTTGGATGCAATCTTTAAAAATATGGAAACTTATAGAGCTAATAAAATTTGCTATTTGATATCTTTATTCTTATTCTATATTCTTGTCTATTTATCACTTGTATTTTATTACTCATATCTCTTCCTTAGAACACATCGAGAAAATGAAAGAAAGTCAGAGACAAAAGATAAGCATGCCTTTATTGACAAATGAAAGAAAGTCAAAGAGAGAAAAGATAAGCATGCTTTTATTGACAAATGGAGAGGATGTCATCCCATCCTTGTGGCTGTCGCCTCATATCTTAGTCCCCTTTGCCTTATTATCTCCGGCAGATAGGTGGGATAAGGCATTGATCATAGTCACAAGTAAAACTCCAATTGGCTATATATGGTTGATGATCAAGAAAAAATACTGATGCTAGCATTTATATTTTATGCTCAACAGAACAATCAGTTTAATCATGGCTAGATGGTAAAATAGAAAGTTAATGGTAAACATCATAAATTTTACCATTACTGTTTGCATAAGACTGGCTGTCATAAAATCATAGGAAATTCAAGCTCATAAATTAGTTGGGAAATAGGAAGTCATGGCAATATTTGCTAGAGATGAAGTTGCCATTCCACTTGAAAGCAGTGCAATGACTGAAGTAAATAAAACACCAGGCACCATATTGATCATGCAACACACACCCCTCGTCACATAGGATAAAAAGGAATGGATCTTGATCAAATGAAAGTAAGAGTTGAAGCCAAAAAAGATTTGGGATCAAGATACTTCATAGTGAGATAGGCAAATTGAAGGCCATGTTTCTTAATAGAGATGATTTTGCCATCCAAGATGAGATTGATAAGAGATGATTCTTCTATCCAAGACAAGATTGATAATATAACAATATCAAAAATCCTAAAAATGAAAATAGAGGAGTCCCAACTCGAATTCCATCTAATGATACCCATGCCTACAAAGGGTTTGCTACCAAACTAGTTAAGTCCGACAATAATTAGTACATAATAATAGGTGCAAGTTTAGGCTTCGTCAAGACAGACAAGTGGCTCATGAGTTAAAAACCAAATGTATATAGCTTAGTGAACTTGAGTTTGTGCCAAACATGATTTCTTGACATAATCAAGCCCAAAAAATTCAAAAGTTGGATAATTTTTTTTTTTTTGTAGCCCTATTTATATTAGAATTCAATACATGTAATGCCTGCAAGAGAAATGCCGATGGCTATAAACTATATTGAATTTTTTATATACTGAATCCTTTATATGAAAGGTCCAATGAAATGTAAGTTCTGATAAAATTTGCATTTTAAACCTCAAAATTGGCCTGTATTAAAAATGAGCGAGTTAAAAGCCTTTGGATTTGCCAAATATGTCCATATTAAAAAAAATTAAATTCATCATTTTCTTAAAACACCATATTGTATATATTCTATATATATCAACAAAATAGGGAAGCTAAAAGGTTCTCTTATTGGATTTAATCCCATTCAAACTAAAGATGGGCTAGCCTAGGTGTAACACTTCTAGGTAATTGCTCTCACCTTGATCACTTCTTTCAAATCCTGAAATCTAAACAAATTATTTTAAATTGTTCACAAATCGCATCTTTCTTTCCTTAAAAATGTATTTGTGCATGTGCCAGAGAGTAATATCATTTAAAATCAACATGTGTAGGATGAGAGGACAACTCAAGCAACCAGACTCTAGTTCCTTGTGAGGCCTTAGAATGGATCTTATTGCTACCACGTTTGCTGCAATGTTTGCCTGAGAGTTATCTTCTTAAAGATGATACGCAAAGGTTAGTATATTAATTTGAGACCAAAATGTTAATTTGCCATTCATGGCTCCTGAAACCTTGAAAGTTTACCATTTTTTTTTTAAGAACATTGTTTGGAGGACACATTATTCTCCTATTAAAATGATGTCTATGTTACTGTAAAATAAGAGAGAAATTTGGTGAAAAAAAATATTTGTCAAAATTTTCTCATATTACCCTTTTCCCTTCAAAACTTTACCACATAATTCTGATTTAAAGGGACATTTAGATAAAACTACAGACCATTTCGGAGCATTCTTCTAAAGTTGTGTCCTCTAAGCCTTTGTTAACTGATCAACTGTTTTGTGGAGACCATTTATCTTTTTGTTTAGAATTGCGTCTTTGTCGACCAAGCAAGAAGCTTGTGAGCAAAATTATTAAAAAGCTGGCCTTGGTTGATAGATACTTGTCGTTTCTTGCATGCATCAAATTAGTACATTGTAACTTAGTTTGCTCCAAGCAAAGTAGGCACCTTTAGTTGGATTTAGGCCATGGTCATGCCTTTCTTCTTGAAAAAGGAATGCTGAAGGTTGAGAAAAGAAGAAAGAACGTGTTCACACGAGTTATACCAAGTCAAGCCAATGTCTTTGTCTTAAGGTACAACTTGGAACTATTAGAAATAGATCGGATGGTATGCAAAGATATTAGGATGGTGTGCAAATTAGCATCGCTAGTCTGCACCCAACTAGTTGACACGTATCCCATATCCAAGCAACATTTATATTATTGCCAGGATATCCTATAGTTATTTCTAGCTACATCTCCTTATCATCATCATGGCTAGGTATATAAAAAATAAGAGAAGAAGTAGAGAAGAAGAGATGAGGGGAGAAAGCTAAAGCAAAACAGGTCAATATATTAAGGTGTTTGTCTTTGGCCATCTAAGATGGATGAAGTTCCTATATATAATGAGGAGGATGATGTGGAGAGATTCCAACTGCGCTTGACCCTTGTTTGTTAAATGCCATGGCCATGGAACCAAGCACAAAAACTTCAAAAACAAAGTTGTTAGAAGGGATGTTAGGAAGACCAGGTTCCATCTGCTTGCTCTCTTTCAAAACTAATTGTCAGCTCTCCTTCAAAAGTTGCGTATGAGGTGGCTTAATTCTTGGATCATGAGGATATAAAAACCGGGGATGAAAAATTTGTCATTGGACTCAATCTCAAGAGCACATGCTCAGGATCCAAAGTCAACTTACTTGGTGATGGAGAGGTAAGCTTGCTTTTGTTTGCACGCAAAGAATCCTCTGAAAGAAGAACCATAAATATAGAAGCTTATCATGGTTACTATCTGCTTCAGTATATATTAACATCACAGGTCCATAACATGGGCTTTCACATCCATGACATGGACTCCAAAATTTGGTTTCAGTCAAAATTTAAGCTTGATTCTTTAGCTAGGTGGAGATTGGGCATGCCAAGCTGATCGAACTTTACATAATTTGTTATGGTTTGGCTTAATGGCTTGAAAGATCCATGCTTGAGTCCCAACTTGACTGGAAAAAAATTTGTTTGAACGCAGTAGCCAGAGGTTTAATAGAGAAATGTACCTTAGAACCAAAAAAAACTCAAATGGGGTTAACTGAGTCATGACAGATTTTAAATTACTAAAACCAACGCTTATTATCTTGAACAAGTACCCCTTCTCCATCCTCTTTTAACGCATTCTTCCCAACACTATGGCACCCCTCCCTTCTAACCTTGGTCTCTACAACCAAGCTTTACACAATTTTTTCCAGTTCTCAAGAGCTAATCAACAAAATACAAATCCTCTGTAGTTGCCTTGTAGTTGTCTAGGATAAGTCACACCAATTGCTCAATAATAAAATGAGTTAGGGGCTCAGTGCCAAATAGAAATTGAGTACTATAATTCCATGATTCTAGCATGGATCAAGTAGGAACCTAGCAGTATTAGCTACTAGCCCAAGATATCTTTCTCAAAGTGTTTAAAGGCCCTCATTTTTAATTAAGGCCTTATTTGGTATAACTACTTAAGGCTAACAATGATGGCTTACTATCAACTATGTGAGATAGCTATTGCCCAGTAACTATCCCAAACAGGGCCTAAGTTATTTAACATCTATCAAATTTTCTCTTATTACATGACTTCTTTTTAAATTTGTATGTAATGTCTTGGTCCCATTTAAGTTGTCAGAAAAAAAAAAAAGCAAAAATATCGATTAAATTGCAAGCTATTTCTCTAGCATTAGGTCAAGGTTGCTATATAGCACTCTGAGTTTGCAATAATTTGAAATTAATTCTGTTTTCTTGATTGCATCAAGACCCTTGAGACCCTTGTATCTTGAGAAAAAGGCAATTGGCTATAGACTTCTCATCCAAAAAAAAAAAAAAAAAGGAAAAAAAGAGAAAAGAAAAAAAGAAATTGCTTAAGAAAAGGGGACATAGCTGTTGGTTGGTGGCCACCCATGCTTGGTATATGCATGAATACATGTACCATTACTGTGGTCTACCCTAAATAAAAGACAATCTAGTTTGCTAGGAAGGACCTAGCATGAATTCATGGAAATCCAAGGACTATAATGATATTAGAGTCAAATTTTGGACCAGCACCTAACTGTTCCTTAATAAAATGGCTAGTTGGATGAAACTCTAACACTTAGTTTTAATTACTAAAATTCAGCTTTCACCGTAATTCTTAAATAGATGCATTTGAACCATTCACCTCTACCACGTTATAAATAAAAGCCTCAATGCTTGCAAAAGAACTCACCTGTTCTCTACTTCAAGCAATGGCCTTCACTCTCCTCATCCTCCTTATCTCTCCTCTTCCCCTGATCTCCTCTCTCTCGCTGGCCCATAACTCCCCACCATTGGTGGATGGCCTTTCATGGGACTTCTACAAGGACTCATGTCCTGATGTTGAGCTCATCATCCGCAGCCATCTCCTTTCAGTCTTCAGCGATGACATCGGCATGGCCGCCGGTCTTCTTCGCATTCATTTCCATGACTGTTTTGTTCAGGTATGTACGTGGGCACGTATATAGCTCCTAATGTTCATCATGGCTTAAGAGCCATTTTTATCGAGTATATATATATATATATATATATATATTTATTTATTTTTGGCTTGCCAGGGGTGTGATGGCTCGGTGCTGCTCACCGGCGACAACAGTGAGCAGAAGTCGCCACCCAACCTCACGTTGAGGCCAAAAGCACTCGCGGTCATCAACGATCTCCGGGACCTGCTTGAAGAGGCGTGCGGTCTGGTGGTCTCCTGTGCTGATATCACTGCTCTTGCTGCTCGTGAATCAGTGTTCCTGGTAAAGCTTCATTGATTTCATCTGAATTACTACTTAGATTTCTCCTTGACAGTCAGTCGTGACAAAATCCAAAGAGCTACGGATGAGTATAGAGTGTTGAGAAAACAAAAAGAAAAGAGCATAATATACACGAATTTTATATAGACTTTGGGCTCCAGATTTGAACTGATAGACCTCACAGAATTCTTCACTCAAGTTTTCTCCAAAAAAAAAAAAAAAAAGAAAAATTCAGATTCAGAAATTCAAGAAACATCTAACAGCATCCTAAAGGATGCTCGTGTCTTTTTTTTATTTTTTATTTTTTGAGCACCTTAAGAAGGATGGTCTCTTTAAGTTCTTACTCTCAGTGCCAATAATGTCATGAACTAAGATGCTGCAAACTCTAGAAAGTGTAGTGTAGGGATGAACAAGAACATCCATTAGAAGAAGAGCTTTCCCAGTATACTCAGCAGGAAATGGACTCAGTCGGAAACAGCAAATATATTCTGGAGAGTGATTTTCGGGTCCAGGCATTACAATATGTTTGTTTGATTAGTTTTAAGAATCCAATATTAAATTAGGGCTTAAGATAATGAAAGATATCATCAAAACTTGGTCCAAAATTTAACTCTATATTCTATTTCCCTGCCGGCAAAGCTTATCTCCGACCAGTATATTCTTGCACTGAGCCGTTCCAGACCCGTGCTTGTGAATGTATGGACGCTGTCGGGAGATGTTGCTAACTGTTTTGATGGTGACCTCTTGGTGATGACACATGTTTGTCACAAGCTGGGGGTTGAACCGGGTGATCCATTGCTCTCCAAATCCTTGACTGGGTGACCGGCTAAACTGGATTTAAAATTAAGAAGCATTGCAGCAAATCACCTCCCATTCAGATGGTACAAGACTCTTCCCCCTTGTTGAGTAAATGAAAGAAAAGAAGGATAAATCAGCAGGAGAAAAGAAAAACATAGTAGAGTGTTCTTTAGCTTTTTTTTTTTTTTTTAAAGAATGATAGTTGCTTAATGTAAAAATATTTAAAATAAAGTTGTTTAAAAGTTGTTAAGATATGATTAAGTTATTTTAAAAAGCCATTTACATATACTTCATTTTTCTTTAAAAGTCACTTCCTAGATAAAATTTTGGACCTATTTTTTTCTTTTGATTTTCTCTTTTATATTTTTATTATGAAATCATAAAAATGAAAGTTTTTTTCTAAACAAAGCCAAGAACGATTAAAAACATGGTAGTAAATAGTATTTTATTATTTTTTTCACCCATCCTTTCAAAAAATGTCATTCATAATGAAAATAAAAAAAAAATAAAAAATAAATTTTATTTTCATTTAATAAATATATTTTATAAATATTAGAAAATAGAAAATAAAAATTATTATCAAAAATTAAAAAATAAGAAATATTCTCAAAAATCAAACATCAATCTTATTGTGCAGCTTCGACGATGACTTAATAAAATGAAGGGCCTCCTGTCATTATTTATTTATTTATTTATTTATTTTAATCCAAAAGATTTTCAAATCATCTTGTGTCATGCTAAAGTTCACCTATAAAAAAGAAAATATATTTTTTTAAAAAAGTAATTTTATCTTTTCTTTAAGCTGCCATTTAAGCATTAAAAAGCTCAGGTGAATTGATGCCCAGCCTATCAAAGGATCTAATTTTAATATTTGATTCATCATATCAAAATTTTTTTAAAAAAAATTTTTTTTTGATCCTTTTTCATTATGGGCAGTGAGATAACAACAGCGAAATGACAATTGTATGTATGACAGCTAAGTTTACCTACACAATTATCTGAACAAAATTATCTTCTCGTGTGGTATATATCTATTTCTTACTGCACGCACGATTATCTTCTAAATGCAATCGTTATCTTGCTTAGACCAGTAAATCGTGTCCATTAACTGGTTGATAAATTACTGGGATAATAGTCTGGAGGACCCTTCTACGACGTCCCGTTGGGCCGGCGCGACGGCCTCACCTTCGCTTCCAACCAAACCACGCTCGCCAGCCTCCCACCTCCCTCCTTCCACGTTACATCCCTCCTGAACTCCTTCAAGAACAAGAATCTCGGTCCCACCGACCTCGTCGCCCTCTCCGGCGCCCACACCATCGGCATCGCCCACTGCTCCTCCTTCACCCGCCTCTTCCCCACCCAAGACCCCACCTTGGACCCCGCCTTCGCCCGCCGACTCATCGCCACGTGCCCCGCACCCACCACCGACAACAGCACCTTCAACGACTTCCGAACGCCGAATTTGTTCGATCGCAGCTACTTCCTCAACCTCCGCTCCAACCGGGGGCTCTTCACCTCCGACCAGTCGCTGTTCGACGATGCGAGGACGCGGCCGATCGTGCAGAGGTTTGCGGCGAGGCCGAAGCAGTTCTTCGAGAGCTTTGCGGAAGCCATGGTGAAGATGGGCCAATTGGATGTGCTCACGGGGAACGATGGTGAGATCCGGGAGGACTGCACCGTGCCCAACTCATTCAGCTCCGGACTTTCAACTACCGTTGGTGGTGGTGGTGGTGCAACCGCTCAGAAGCCGGCCGTTTAATGTTTCAAATAGTTGTTGGATTTGGTCATGGTTGTGTCTGGTCGAATAAGGCCATGCTGCTGCTACTTCTCGGTATATACCTTTCCACAGGGCACCTGGCCCCGCTTGCTTATTCCAAGGGCGTTCCCATCAAACCAAACCGGTTCAGTATTTATAAGGCTTGATACTTGGATTCGGTATAAAGGTCTAATTGCCCTGCACCACTATAAACCATTTTGACTAACTTTAAATGTATTGAATCATCTCGTATCATATCAAGCTGTCTAATTTGATTCACTGTAAGATGGTTCGTGGGTTGAAGTCTCTTGCTTCACTTGAGTGATGCATTATCAATTCGATACAATGCATTTCATATCGAATCATACTAATTCAATGCCTTTTAGCACTGATTTTTGATATAATGAATCTTGACTTATTCAAAGATTAATGTAACTATAACTATATTTCTTAGTTGCCTAGAGTATTGCTAATGTTCGGCACGATTTTATTTCTGCACAAAATAGGACGTTCCTAAGCATAACGTAATGGCAAAATATACAAATCAATGAATTATTGACTTCGCTACATTGGCTATTATTTACAATTCCGTTTGCATTCATCGTGAACCTAAATTCAGATTCTATAATAAATAAATAGGTTTAACCGTCATACTTTTTAATAATTTTTTTAAGTAACTAAGCGTTAATCTTATCCATTTAAAGCTATCATTCAATCTCTTCAAATCTTTATTCAATGTTCTTATGCCCTTAAACCTTTCATAATTTACGATACTTCCTACTTACAATCAAAGGCTTCCTAGCAAAAAAAAAGCTGAATAGAATAAATTATTAAAAAGCTGAACAATTCCTTAAAAAATCAGTTGAACAAAGACAATTTACTCTGAATATAAGTCCAATGAAAAAAAATATATATTATTAAAAAAGTATGGACACGTATACATTGCAAAGCAACTATTTTTCCTTCCAGTTAAATATGTTTGGCAAATGATCAAGGTTCATATATGGAACAACATTAGTTGTTACCATACTTGTCTTGTGTGAGCTCACAAGCCTCCTCTAACCTCCTGGCAGCATACACAAAACATTGGTATAAGATAATAAAAGTGTCATGATAATATATACAAACCATTGGCCTAGCTAGTTAATTGTTGTTTCTAATGTTATCGGTATTGATGGGGAATATGTTATGGATGACCTGGGAAGGCCCTTATCTTTCTTTTGATCCAATAATTTTTTCCTTAATGGACTTAACCTAAACCCAAATCCTGCAATGGGCCCAATCACAACTTGTAATCAATCCATGACCAAAATCAATAACTAATCTTAGTCTAATTTATAACCATTCGAAATACACCTAGCACCACCAAAATCCATTTTAAAATCCAATTAGGTCTAATTTGATCCATCTCATATCCAATAGGCTTCAAAAATTGAAGTACTCCAACCATTAGCTACTTCCAATTATGGGCCTCCTAAATTTAGCACCCTTAATCCCAAGCTTGTAGTATTCGCTAGCCCATTAATCCATGGAAGCTGAATTTATGCAAACAATCTATATACATGCTAATCTCACACCCCTAACCCAAGGTAAGATGAGTTCAACAAACCCTTTCCACCTCTTCTCCTCTATTTACTTCCAAATGAGTGAACTCTAGCTACATGTTTCCTTCCTTCCAATTCAACTTTTTCTAGTTTCATCACATACATAAACTTAATTAAGCTCCATCAATTCACCTATATACCCTTCATCTAGTAAGACATAATCCTAGCCAAACTTCATGCAAGTGATGACTCTAATCCAAGACTCCTATATCAATTTCCTATTCACGAAAGGATGATCAAGCCAAAAAGTCCCAAGTCCTAGTGTTATCTTTTCTCTCCTCCCTCCTCTTCTAGTAAAAATTCATAATCCTATTCCACACACACACTCATATACACAAAATCTAAAGCCACTCTCTCAAACCTTAGATCTCTAAGGTGCTCAGCTTCATCACCATCTCTTTTAAATCTAAAAATCCTTGATCTCTTTAAATTAAAAAGACATATCTCAAAATAAGTACTCACTGTATTTCAGATGGTAGCCCACCTTAGAAGCAGCAGTACGAGTATTGGATTATAAAATTTTAGTTAAAGCATTTTGATCAATCAAGTCGCCCACTAATTTATATATGACAAAGAAAATTGAATATAGCTTCTATGAATTATGATCGATCATTTAGTTGATTTGCCGCTTGTCCTCTGCATTAGTCATTTCTCTCCCTAAGTTTCACCCACATATATTATATTTGTTGATAACATAAAGGGAGGGCGGTTGCTAAAAAGTTCCATGAACTGCTAATCATTTGGATTTTGTGAGCATGGGATGGCTTGTGAGGTTGTGATGCGACTTCTTTTACTCATTTTTATGAACTTACCTCATGAGGATGCCATGTAGCTTGCTATTGATTCCTATATACAAGCAATGACATGTTAGTAGCACTTGGATTTGCTCCATAACTTAATTTTCAAAAGATCATTGAACTCCATACTCAACTTCTATGCACTACTTTATTTCAATAGAAGAGAGGAGCTAGTAGGGTTGGCAATTTATATTTTCGTATGATATTCATACCGTATCGAAGCTAAGATATAACAATATATAAATAAATAGGAATATGATATAATTAATTAATCATATCAAAAATTTAAATACAAATATAGCATGATTATTTCATAGATAACATAATACAACATATATAATTCATTTAATAAATAAATCGTACTATATTAACATGATACGATTTGCTCAATATGAATAAATATTACTTCGTTAACATGAATAGACATGATCTGACCTGACTAGTTTAATATGATCCACTTAATATATCATTAATCAAATGAATAGATCACTTTCAGATTAGCAAGTCAACCCACAACACGTTACGATTATTTCATGTTATAATCATATCAATACATTTACTACATAAATCCATTTAAAATCAAATCGAATCCATTTATTTTATCTTGGATACGAATTATATCCACGTATTGTGTTCATTTTTACCATCCGTAGAAGCTAATCGATAAAGAAATTTATTTATAAACCAAAAAAAAAAAATCATATCCTTACATATATATATATATATATACTTAAATTACCTATATATCTTCACAAATATATTATATATCTTTATAATTAATTTTTAAAATATATTTTTATAAAAAATTAAAATTACATTCATATTCTCACATATTTATATATTATAAACTATTTCTTTTTAGATGTATATTTTTATAAATTTACTCGTTATATAATTGAATAAATTATTTCTTTTTATATGTATCTTTTTATAAAGAAAATAATTTATAGAAATATATAAAGAAATAATACATAAAGTGTGCGCATATACAAATGGAAAAAATTATTCCTCTAAAAATAAAAGAATTCCAAAACCGAAGGGTTCGTAGGTGAAGTATGAACGGGGGGGCGGCAAGGAAGGAATTACTGCGTTGCCCGATGGCAAAACAAGCACTCGGCCCCACCTGATTAAACCCCTGCTCTGTGGAAAGCGAGAAGAGAGCGAGAGATTAAAAATAGGGAGAATAGAGAGAGAGAGAGAGAGGGGGACGGGAAACGGGAAAAGAGAGAAGAGAAGAGAGATCCATCCATCACTCCATATGTTTCTCTCTCCCTCTCACTCTCTGACAAGCCCCTGTTTTACACCCTCTCTTTCTCTCTCTCGCCTCCTCGGCTCTCAATAGCCTTCGATCGAAAAATCGAAGCCCCCAAGGAAAATAATTATAAAGAACGAGACGGAGAGGAAAAAAAAGGGGGAAGAATCAGACCAAAAAGCGCTCCAAAATCTAATCTTTGATCTCCTTTTCTGCTCCGTCTTTCGCTGATTTTGAGAGCCCGAGAAGGAGTTGTGTGTGTTCGAATCCCTTCCGGCGTAGTCGCTGCGGGTTTGGTTCTTCATGGCAAAACGAGTTTATCAAGTTTGGAAGGGCAACAATGTAAGATTTCGGCCTTCCCCCCATTTTGATCTTGTTCTTGGTGCTTTTGTCGGTGGTTTGATTTTTTTTTTTTTTTTTTTTTTGTTCCTTTTCCGTGTCGATTTCATTCGGTGATGGAGGGGTTTTGGTTAATTTGGTGAGTATGGGTTGATTTGGAGTTCCGGGGAGGTATGGGGTTTTGGTTGTGACTGGATTGTGCTGGAGAATTGTTGGTTTTGAGTGGGGTCGTTGCCGGTTCATTAGTATATGAATTGGGTTTCGCTATTTTGGTGGCTTTCGCTGCGTTTTCAGTGATTATGTCTTATTTGGGATGCTTTGGTGTGAAAGAAAAATCGATTCACGTCGGTGTTTAGAATTTAGTTTGCTCGGTGCCATTCTACAGCAGTAGGTTGACTTAAATATTGTGATTGTTGAGTTTGAGCACTGGTGAAAGTTTAAATGGTTGGTGTTATGCGACACAAACAGTTGTAACCAGGTTCATTGTTCATGTGACGCATTTGAGGAACGCTGGCGTTTAATTTTGCTTGATTCTTGTGTATTGAAGGATTTGACTGATCCATTGGCTTGTATGTATTGAATGGAGTAACTTTTTGCGGAAGTTTGAGTTTTTACTTGAAGTCGCCCAAGCTTGTGTGCTCAATTATAAACAACAAGTCCTATTCAATCTATCTGTCATTGCATTCATGTTTCTTCAAAATAATTGGTGTTCTTAATCCTGCCTCTGCTACTTCCATTCAAGTTCTTCTTCTTCTTCTTGTTATTGTTGTTGTTTTACGTACATAATTTACCAATCAATTTTGGTTCTTCATCAGTTTATCATCTGTCTGTTCTTCTCTTAAGCTTTCTACAATGTACTCAACCAGTCCGATGATATCCTGTGTTACCTGGATACTCACATGCTGCTCCTAGAATCGATGCCAGATGCTATCTGAATCAGACATGTCAGACACTTGGATTCTCATTAAATGTTGTTAGCAGCAGTTTCTATAAATTCGTAAAGTTGGACCTTTTCCAACTATGACTTTGACCTCACTGTAATAATATCATAAATGATTTTAGTTCTTTTTGCAGAACAAAAGGTTATTATTTCTGAAATCCATAGACTAATTTGGAAGTCTGGTTAAAAAACAAGCGTTTTGAAATAATTTAACAAATAATAACTTTCAATGTTTTCTTTTATACAATATCTGAACATACTAGTTAAAATTATGATCTTTTCTACATATCAATTCATTTCCTGTTTCCTCTTGCACTAGGACATGTGTTTGACTGGGATTTGCTCCATCCATCATATGATTGTGCCTTCTTCTAAGTGATACGCACTTTTTCTTCTGATTTTATGCATTCTTGTTTGAGGAAGCCATCTAGACTCCTAGGCGGACCCACTTTTGATGATTCGGTAGCCCAACCACATGAATGCATGCTGTTTTCTTTAGTTTTAGGCAGGGCAGCTTCCCAAGTGCCTACGTTGGGATCAAAGTGGGCAATAATGCATAAAGGCTGCTCAGTGCAAAAGCTGTTGCTTTGTATATAGATTACTGCTTATAGGTAGGCCTATAAATTTTTTTCTTTCAATTTAAAAATGATGATAAAGAGATCGCCCTTTTGCCATCCTTGTCATTTTCTTTGAATGATGTTTTGGATAGGGACAGAAGAAAAGTAGGTAAACTAAAAGTTAACCATTTTTCCTCACCTATTTGGTTAATGAGATTGCAGCCATCTATCACATACTCAATCCCCTTTTCCTCCTCAAAATGCGGAAGATATTCCCATAGAATTTAGATGTAAAATGGAATATTACAATATATATTAAAGTTTAACAAGTTTTATGCAATCTTAGCATCATGCATCTGCCTTGCCACCGAAGTACTTGGGCTAGACCTTTATGAGGGTCAATTTGTAGGTGATTTGACATTTTTTGGTGTAACAGTTTGATATTCTCAAATCCCATTGCCCACTTTATTATTGTTGCTTCAATGCAGTATGAGTCAGTCCCATTCATATTGTATAATGTATGTGAAGATGTCACTTGGGAGCATCTTTTCACTCTGTCTAGCAGCATCCCTCCTCCACACATATTGAATCATTTTTAATATGTATATAAATTTTAAAAGAGTTGAGAGGACATTTAAACTTTTCAATTCCTTTTTGATTTTTTTTTTTTTCCAATCATGAAGTAAGGAATGTTGCCAGACTCTTTTGATGTGCAATGAATTTTGTTACTAGCTTTGGTCCTTTATAAACTAAACTGAGCTCTGTATTCGTATTTTAATCTGGAAACTCACTATTTCTTTGAATTATTTTCAAGTTTCTCTGCAGTTTTGGAATTTAGGATTAAGTTATTTTTCAATTTTGTTTACTCTTGTTCTGAGTTCTGAAAGCTAGGGCGTTGGTGTAGGTTAGTTCAAAATTTTGATTATTTCAGGAAGATTTTGGCACAAAGGATGTAGCCCATTATTGAAATTGTTGATGAAGCTAAATTCATGCTCCCAATTTCAAATAGTTGGGGAATAGCTTGATTATCATGTTTACTATAATGTTAGTGGGCTATCTTGATGAGATAAATCTTTTGATTTTCTTTTAAAAACAAATAAAATGAGAGTTGGTTTTTATAGAATTACTGATCTCCAAATAGTGTGATCTTAAGTTGGGATTTAACTGGTATGTTTTCATCACTTAATTTTGTCTAAAATAACTAGTGTTGGTTTATCTATATCTATGGTACATGTTGCTTTTATTGCAAGCTATTATAAGGAACAATGCATCATAATGACTAGAAGGTTAATTGGTGTAAAGGTACATGTTTTTGAGACACCCTTTGTGTGTCTTCCAAGCTTAAAAAAAAAAGAATGTTTGCTGGAAAACAACATGATACTAAAAATGCTTGCTTAAGAAGAAAGGCTAAAAAACTCTAGTTTTTGTTTATTCTAATGGATATAAAAATAGAAATATTGAACACCTTTTTTTAGCTTTGTTCAATCACCAATTAGGGCTGTAACCAACCTGAGCTTGATTGAGCTTTGGTTTGATCAAGCTTGATTTGAAACTAATTTTGACTTCGAATTTAGAGATCAAGCTTGATTTGTTTACCATTATTTTAAGCTCAATTTGATCTCAATTTTGAACTGAGCTAAATGCAAGCCTCACTGACCAGCTTGATAGTTCTAAAGTGAGCTGAAATCAAATCAATTAAGGTATGATTTCAAGCCTTTTTTTCCAAATCTGAATCAACATTTAATTGATTAAAAGAATAAACAAAATACACTAATTAAATACTTAGTCAATGGTTCAATATCTATATGATATACATTATATACAAATATATTCAAGCCTTATCAAGCTGAGCTTGATGGAGCTAGGTCAATATTTGTCTCAACTCGAATTAATTTCAAGGCCTTTTCTCTGGTTCAAGCTTGATTTGTTTAGCTTCAAATAAAGCTTGATTGGAGCTTCTCTTGAATAGAGCTCGAAGCTCAGGCTGTTTGGTTCATTTGGCAGACCTATTACCAATACAAAGCTTATGCATCGCTTCTTGTGATAATAAGGTGTCAAGGTTTCAAGTTGAGTTTATGCTTTGTGATAGTGATCAATCCCCTGTGTTAGATAAAGATGGTTGCACGGACAAATAAGGGCTGTTTTCGTTGTGCTTATGTTAAAGTCAAGGTTTTTAGTTTTGGCTCAAACTAATTCGTTTCAGAATTGAATAATCTGAAATTGAAGATTCAACTTGCAATGCATCTTCCTTGTGATGAAATGAATATGCTTGTTCTCCGGCATATAACAGAAGCAACCACTACAATGTGACTGACCTCTTAAATGACATCTTCTATCTTAACTTCCATGTTTGTAAAAGAGAACGCAAATTCAGAATAATGGGATGGAACTGCTATCATGTAAAAGGGGTAGAACAATGATCACATCCATAGATTAGATTCTTTGTGTCAGAACACTTTGCCACAGAGCAGCATAGAAGAAGCAAGACTAGTGACCGATTTCATTATGTTTAAATGCTCTGGAGATGGTTTATTTGATTCTTTTGAAGTTAAAAATGTTTTTGCCCCTGATAATATGTACTAGATTTTATTTGTATCTTTCTCATGAAGTATAGTGGAGTTTCTCCAATGCCAACAACTTTGCCTCAAAATTTCAAATACAATTAAAGCTGGAGAGGGGAGAGATGGGGCCCAGACAGAGAATAGGAGCACAGATGGAAGGGTTGAAAGATCGTGATGGATAAAGAGGGGAGAGAAGATTACAGTTGGAGCATGGGGTTATGAGGACATTTTCAAAAGCTTATTTGTTGGTCACAATTAAGAAATCGCACATGCCAATCACCGTTTATCTGTTGGACTGTCATGCTGGCATAAGCGAATCACTAGTGTGTTGATGGTGTATGAGAAAGCTAGGCATGACTCCCTAGCTTTCATCTACATCCAATGATCTCAAACAATACAAAATGCTTTAAATTTAAAATTACATTATATATTTTATTGGCCTACATTTTATATTCTTTTCACGATTTTTCAGATTATTTGATTGACCAAAATTGCTGAAACACCCAAAACTGTTGAAATTGAAACTTGATGGACCTGACTAAAATTGAAATTGAGACTTCATTTTCAAACCTTGGTTCAGATTAAAATATGATATTTGACAAGATCAATTTCTTAGATTAAGCCTTGTCTCACTATTTCAATGGAGAAAGCTGCTATGCTTATGTTGATAAAAAATATTGATATGTTTTATTTTTTCAAATATTTTAAATAAAATTCCTCTGTAAGATATGAAGGCTGTCTTCACATTGTTCCTCGTGAGAAACCTATATATTGTAAATAAGAGCCCTTGATTGAAAATCAAACTTTAAGCAACATAGAAACTTGTATAAACCCTAAGAGGGTGTTGAAGATTTCAGAAGTAGAAACATTTGACATCCCTGCCAGTTTTCCATTTTATAATAGAAACTGTACAATTCTTTTTTTTTTTTTTTTGAAATTTATAGAAACATAAACATGTTTGGTGTGGTTGATTGTTTTAAAAATATAAACATAAATTCTATAAGCAGTGGTTGTGGCAGCAACAGTGGCTATTGTGGTGATGGTAGTGTTGATGGAAGCAGCACTAGTGATGGCAGTGGGGGTAAAACAAAATTTATTTCTCTTTTAAAAAATAAAAAATAAAAGCCATTTTTATTGCAAGAATTTTCTAAGAACCAAAAAAAGAGAAAACTGCTTTACTGAACATTTTTTGTCTTGATTTTCTTGATTGTCCTGTTCTAGTTTTTAAAACTATAAACCAAAAATTGCAGTGATTCCAAGCAGAAACTAAGTTTTTGACTTGGTCATTGACATATTCAGCATTGTTTAGACAATTGCCTATCGTGAAGTTCTAGTTTTTTTTACTAAAACTATAAACCAAAAATTGCAGTGATTCCAAGCAGAGCCTAAGTTTTTGACTTGGTCATTGACATATTCAGCATTGTTTAGACAATTGCCTATCATGAAGTTCTAGTTTTTTTTACACCTGACATGTTAGAATGATTATGTTTGCATATGACACTTCTACCACATGTAATACTGTAACACATAGCAACATTTGCTTAGTTGCTTTTTCTATCTTGTCTTGCATTTTTGGTGCAATGTGGCCTTTTGCTATCTTGGTTATAATCGATTTTAGCATGACTGATGGCTGAACATGAAATGCAACGGTTGCAATTTTGAAATCACTACATCGTGTGTCTACACTCCCTTTCTTATATTATGATTTGAAATTTTATACATTTGTTCGTAAGTTGAGATTTGAAAGGCGTTAGTATATTATTGAATAGCTAAAGATGTAGAAGATTTCAGTGCAGCTTATTTCATGATCCATAGAGAGTTATCATGATCTTTTTTTCCTTAATTATTGAGAAATGTTTTAACTTGTATGTGTTTGTATTCTGCAGAAATTCATCTTTTGTGGAAGGTTGATATTTGGGCCTGATGCTAAGTCATTAATTCTCACTGTTTCGCTCATCACTGTTCCTGTTGCAATCTTTTGTGTATTTGTTGCAAGACATCTTCTTCACAGGTTTCCTGCATACAATGCAGGATATGCAGTCTTGGCAGTCGCAATAGCCTTTACAATCCATGTTAGTACTCTTTGCCTATTTTAATATCAAAACCTCGAGATGTGACTTTTAATGCAAAGCTTCCTAGCTAGTTGCCTTTTAATGCCAAAAAGAACTCTAGCCAGTATGAATAAAATAAACAAATTATTGTTCTATCTTTGTTGAACAATATGTTGACATTTTCAACTTTTCTTATTACAAAGTGAGCAGACCATTTCTTTCTTTTCTGTTTTATGAGTAAGATTGTGATAGTATACCAAATCAATGAGATGCCCCCTATATAATTGTTTTTGATTGTTGTTTGTCACGCATTCTTGTTGAGAGATTATTAAAACTTTTACATTAGAGTACTAATAAACTTATGAATATGCAGCTTCTGTTAAGGCCATTGAGTTGTTATATTGTAGCTAAACATGACATATTAGCTGCACCTTTAATTTAAGGGGTGGAAATCTGACGGGTTGAGTTTGGTTGGTCAGCCCAGGCCCAAGCCTCTGCCTAAAACCCAACCCAGCTCTAATCGAGATCCTCAATCCAGACACAATCCAGCCCCATTTTTTTAAACTTAGGTTCAAAATTGGGTTGATTTGGGCAGGATCAGGTTAGATTGTGTTGGGTCAAGTTGGTTGGATCAGTTTCGCCTGTAAATTTTTTCATGCCATATGAGTAATATCAAAAAGTAAAACAAAATGAACTAGAGATGGCGACAGGTGAGCGTAATGTGGATCGTAATTTCAGATAGCTAAACAGATACTAATTGAGATATTATATTTATGGTCTGGGTTGGGTTGCCTGATATCTCAACTCAAATCCAACCCAAATTCGAGTCTCCTTAGGATTTTCAGCCCAAACCCAATGTAAGCCGTGC
Organism: Metroxylon sagu; assembly: GCA_017589505.3. NCBI lineage: Eukaryota > Viridiplantae > Streptophyta > Magnoliopsida > Arecales > Arecaceae > Metroxylon > Metroxylon sagu. Next base: position 302,560 of record JACVBY030000398.1, read on the forward strand.
CTAAACCCTCCCAAGCTTAGTTCGGCCGCTACTCTAGATTTCAGGGTAGTAGCACTGCATTTCTGTAAGTCTGTCGTCGCCTTTTTTAATGCTAATTGAAAAGTGACAGAATCTTATAAACAAATCTGCCTAATTATGAACTGAATTTTGCATAAAAAGGTCATAATTATTGATTTGCAAGAAAACATCTGATCTTTTTTTCTGCAGAGCAATACATATTAAGATGTTTCTGGAAATCCCCCCCTCCTCCACCCAAAGTATAATTATGAGATGGAGGGCACACATGTACTAAGTTTCTTATGCACATTTAGAAAGCACCCAATACATGTCTTTTGAATATCTTATGCACATTTATTTAGACTACCATCTACCACCTACTTAGAACCATGGACAAGATCATCTAGGGATGCCTAAATGTGTATCACTTTGCCAGAAAAAAAATCCAACCCTTTCTTGCAAAATCAATAATTACGCAAAATTCACAATGACTGATCTTTTTTTTGTCTGTGAAGCATTTTAATTATTGAATTGCATTTTGCTGTCCTGTAACCATATCAAAAATTCATTTCTCAAATAACACAAAAAGATTTCTCCTTGTATGGTTTATTATCAAAATTTCTTCATCTCACTATCAATTGTGGCTTGTGGCCTTTTTTGTTGTCCTCATTTGCATTCCTACTAGTCCGTTAGCTACTCTGAGAGATTATTTTATAATCAATATCATTTGGTCCTCAGCTAGTTCTTGTTTGCATTATTTGATTTGTGAACCTTCTTGGTCATGAAATAATTTGATTAGCACTGAATATTCTCATTTTAATTGTTATTTTGAATAGCTGTTTCGTCTTATGATACATGTATGCATGTATGAGTGCGTGTCTTATTGGTGCTGTTATTTTAGTACCGATATCCGTCATAAGACATTTTGTAGACAAAGTATCAAATATGGCATGCCTTTTACAAGAACTAACATAGCATCTTTTCAAACTCTGACATTGAAAATGAGAAATCATTCCTCCATATTATTGTACGTGTAATATTAATTTTGAACTTTATGGTAAAATTGACATGTACACCCAAAATCATATCCTGAGTTTGTGCCAAATTCTGATTTCCAGGTTCTGATACTGCTGCTGATTACTTCAGCTCGAGATCCGGGTATTGTACCACGTGCTTCACATCCTCCAGAAGAAGAATTGTCTTATGATACTTCTGAGGTTGGTGGGAGGCATACACCCACTCTACAAGTTCCCCGCACTAAAGATGTAATTGTTAATGGTATCCCAGTGAAAGTAAAATACTGTGAGACCTGTATGGTCTATCGTCCTCCCCGTTGTTCTCACTGCTCCATATGCAATAATTGTGTGGAACGCTTTGATCACCACTGCCCCTGGGTGGGACAATGCATCGGACAGGTGTGTGACATGACTTGCTTTTTTTTAATTTATGATAATGTGCAAAGCACTTGCTTTAGTTCTTTGTCCATTGAAACAAGTGAAAACAACTTAAGTATGCGGTACAACTGGATCATATTAGTGATCAAGTTGATTGCCTCTTGCTTTACATGTAACACCTATACCGTGCAACATATTTCTTTCACAGTTACCAATATGTCATGCAGTTATTTTGAGCTTGCAATTTGTTCAATTAGTTAGATGGACAATTGGTATTGTTACCAAAAATGCATGATACATATTGCAGGTGCATTCTCTGTAGATTATAGGATTCCTCTTTCACAGTTAAGGGAGTTATGCTCAAAGAATGTCCTAGAAATCATTATATTTTGCTGGGTCTTGATATATGCATTATTGTTGTTTTAATATTGCAAATATGTATGATAATTGTAATAAAAATACAAAATGATAATCCTAACCACAACCATTAGGGCGGGCCGACTATCTTGTCTGCTTTATGAGTTTTTTGTTTCCAAGTATTTATATTAAAGTTTCCTCCAATGATACTAGCAGCGTTTTCATATCTTCTCATAAAACCTTTATCAATGTTTGCTTACGCTCAAGTAGTTGTCTTCATTGCTCTCTCTCTCTCTCTCTCTCTCTCTCTCTCTCTCTCTCTCTATATATATATATATATATATATATATATATATATATATGCTCAAATGTATAAACAAGGTATATGAAACTATGATAGATATATGAAGAAAACATTTTAAAAGAATTATGGTTCTATACAGAATATTAGTTAATTAATCCAAGCATATCTTTGTCATTTATTTTGGACTTAAATCAAAAATATATTTTATTTTGTCACTTGATATTTCCTAAATTTTCTAAGATTTTTCTCAAATTGAGTCCTAGAGCTTACACACATTTCATCGAGTGCAATTTGTATTTACATTTGTTGTAGTTATATACTGGAAATACAAGTTGAAGAAAATGATTCCTAATATTCAAAATAAAATCTATTTGAATCAATTTAGATAAGTTCAGAAAATTTCTAAGAATACTTATTTTATGTCAGATAAGCTAAAAGTGTTGGTTCCTTCTCATGATATATAAAAAATCTTCTTCCCCAGTATCTTTATGTTCCTCTGATTTTTGAATTTATAAATCTTGATGAAATTTTCTACTGATTTCATAACACAGTTGCAATATGCATAATGCCAACCTCCGATGAACTTTGACAGCATAATTTGTTTTTGATTTGTAAAACTGTGTTCTTGCTAAATGAGGCATATCACACATTAATCTTATAAGCATTACATGTTCAAGCTATGGACATAGACATGTATGTAAAACCTGTGTCCATTTATATGTTTGATTGCCCTCCGGCATCCATTGTCCCTGCTCTCCTCGAATTTTATGGTTACTGGTACTAACTTTCTTGTTATGACATATCCAAAAAACAAGTTGACCTGTGCATGAGTTGAAACTTCCGCATATGTTGGAACCTTAAAATCCAACATGGTAGAAAAGTCAGCAATTAACGGTGTACCTTGTAATTCAATGAATCTACCGGAACATGCTAAGAAACTTAGAATTGTAGTTGTTGGCAATAGAAAGGCATCACTTTGGAATATATTTAATGGTGTATTTCAGACATTGTAGTAGTTAGCTGCCATCTCTGTTATTTGAACAATGTTATCTTCTTTTGCAGACTGTGCCCCTATTCTTCCTTGCCATTGAGCTTCCAAGTCCACTTGTTTTATCTGGTTCTATATGATCCCCTATTGCCTGCCAATTCCTTTTTGATCGGTCCTGTCTTGCTTTACATTGTATTGCCTATTATCAGCTTTACTGTGCCTCTTGTCAACTTGGTCCTTTTAATTTTGACATGCGCTAATGCTACATTTTTTTTTGTTTCATGTTTCCCTTTATGTTTTACGCAGGGGAATTGATATTGATATGGTGTTATTTCTGCTTGTGATGATAGAACATAGGGATGTATTATGGAAATTGTCACCTAACTTTGCATCGCTCAAGAATTTTGTAATCTGGTTTATCATATATATGACCATTCTGGGGTTCATAATTTATTTATTCCAGTGTTATTTCTCTTGATTTCTAGTTCATTTATGGATTTTAGGTATTTATCTCCACCATTCCTGCACTAAAGCAACTTTTCTGTTTTTATTGTCTTATTTTATTCTCATGCCTCATCATGGTGTATAACAGTATATATACTTAATTCTATCAAATTCTCTATTTATATGTCTATTTATCTTGTGGGTTTATCTATGTGCAGCGCAACTACCGATACTTTTTCCTGTTCGTTTCTTCCTCAACTCTTCTCTGCATCTTTGTGTTTGCAATGTCTGCATTGTACATCAAGTTTCTTATGAATGAGGACTATCCTACAGTATGGAGGGCAATGAAAAAGTCTCCTGCATCTGTGATACTTATGATATACTGCTTCATTTCCCTGTGGTTTGTTGGTGGTCTCACTGGATTTCATTTGTATCTTATTGGCACTAACCAGGTCAGTCTTTCTTCCAGCTTGTTTGGGTTCATTGTGTGTTCCTTATTAATTTATTTTGTATTTCTGCAGTTTGTTTGATAAGTAAATTCTCAAAGTGCATTATGTTGGTTTTGACAATAAAGTTTTGCCATATTGCATGGTTCACAACTTCACATAATTTTCATATGACACTCCTTTTCTAATCTTGTACGGTGGATATATGTTTGAACTTTGGTCTGCATCAGGTTGTGCTTTTTCTCAGCTTAAAATCTTTACACATATTAAGCTGTTTTGTGTTCTGCAGACAACCTATGAGAATTTCCGATACAGAGCAGACAACAGGCCCAATGTTTATGATCAGGGTTGTCTGAATAATTTCTTAGAAGTATTCTGCACAAAGATAAAGCCTTCTAGACACAACTTTCGAGCCTATGTACAGGATGAAGTTGCAAGACCTGCCCCAATCAGCCGTGCTATTGAGATAGAAGACAAACCAGCTGGTGGCCCGCGTGCTAAAGTTGAAGATGATCTTGAATTAGGTGGGGATCTATTGAAAATCTCCCAGCGCCGGACCTATGAAGAGGTTGACGAGGAGTTGGGTGGCAGAAACAGCAATGGGATGCACAGTGCTCTCTCAGAGTCTGAACTTGTGGTCAATCCGGACACACGGGTTCCTGTTATTAGAGGTGAGGTGAGGAACTCAAGCTGGGGTAGGAGAAGCGGGAAGTGGGACATCTCGCCAGAGGTTCTGGCTACCAGTTCTTCAGCCACAGAAGGTGAAGTGCCATCGCAAAAGGACGCAAATTAGTCAGTCATGGCCCTATTTATGCTGTGGAAACCTGGGAAGCTATCAGATGCTCAAATCCTTTCAAAGAAAAAAAGTGGAAGAAAAGAAATTAAAGGGAAAGAAAGAAATTGCGGGAGGGCTTATGCACTTGGACTGATCTTTTAGGTCTAACAACCTCCATTTGTTATTGCGCTAGGGCATATTTGTATTGTCGTTTAGCTCAGTTGAAGAAATGTAGTTCGAAAGCCATATCCTGTCTTCTTTTTCATTGTAGCTTTTATGTTATAATTTGGTTTGTGGGTGCTCTGAACCGTGGCATATTCTTTCTGTAAAGCATCGTTGTAGGATACCTAGATGCTATCCATGTGTTTTTCTTCTTGTTCTTTTTTCTTTTTTGCTGGAATTAAAGTACATGATATTGGTGGTCTGTGCATGCCAAGGCATCCCATTTCTTGGTTTTGGTTTCCTTTGACAATATCTTTTGCCCCTCGAGGATGCAGGATATCTCAAATTTGCAAGTTGCTGGCCTACTGTGTTGGAGAGGCCAGTGTCATTCATCTGAGATGAATGACGGCGTTGCATTCGTGACAGTTATTTTCTTGGATCTGGGGATTTGAAGATGAATTTGGTTGTCATTTGCTGAAGGATTATCCGTACAAATTCTAGGTAATATAGAGCTGCCAGTGAATTGCCAGGGGTGGTGGTGTTGCCTCTTATGCTTTGTTCCTTAATGCACTGCTCTGCAGATAACAATTTTATATTTCCACAGTTTGCACTAATGATTCTGAATTGTAAGAAAATGATTTGAGAGAAAAATTAACCAAGGAATCCAGGAGTTTGGGAATCTAACTGCAGGATCCTGAATACCGATATAATAATCAGCTGATATAATGTTAAATAACCTGTTATAGTGGCTATTATTATTATTATTATTATTATTATCTGAATGGCTATAATTATTGACCATGATGTATAAATTGCACAATATTTATGTTTATGGATGCATGGTTAAGATGCACGCTGGTATTGCCTATTGGTTCTTCTACAGAGGCGGATTCTGCAAGTCCTAAAACCAATCTTTTCTTTTTTGGTTTTTTAATCGAAAACCACTGTTAGTTTGACCCACATACAGAAGATGAAGTCCCTTTTGTAATCAATATAATATTAGACGAGCTGTGGAAATTAATATTTTAAATCCAACAAGGAGTAAAATAAATTATTATTTTTATATCTAAATCTTATCTCATAAGCAATATTCAAATTAGGTCTTTCATGCGAAAGAATGGCATATGTGGATAATTTTTGATAGCTTATTTATCTTTTTAAAGATTTGAATGGACCGCCATAGAAAGATGTTTGTTTAATTGACGTCTAACATAAGAAAAGTCAAACCGAAATAGATAATAAAAAAAAGTCTTAGTTCGTTCATAAGAGTAAAAAAAAAAAAATCCTATAATATATTATTTTTATAAAATAATAAAAATATAGCTTATATTCTTATTATATTTTAGTGAAGAAGTATAAGAAAAAGTATATGACTATACCTCGTATTCTTAGTTTGTCAGTGAAAAGTACATAACTAATATAATACAGATATGCTTCATATCTTTATTCTTCAATTTAAAAAAAATATGACTCATTTTTTTATTAGCCATATCTTTATTCTTCAGCAAAAAAAAAAAAAAAAAAAAAGTATAAGAGCAAAATAACAAAGATATGATTCATATTTTATTATCATCTAAAAAATAAAAATATGAATAATATTCTATTATCTCTACAGTTTGAACGAAGTTAATGTCTGCCAAATGAACACCTTCTTATATCAATTCATTGGAACCTTAAAGCAAGCTGAAGAGTTGCTTGTGTGGAGAGAGAAAAAAAAAAAAAAAAACGAGCGTTCTACCGCACGAATCAGATAACCCGGACCTACAAGCAGGCTCGCCCTTTGACAAATGGGAATAGTTGGGAGGTACACCCACGAGCGTTCTTCCAATAAACAGACCTTGCACACAAACCTCTGAGGTATGGTCTAAAGTATATCAAGTTGACGAAGAAAGCTGCTGCACAAGAGGAACGTGCATGAACTGTGAAGATAAATAAAGGACCAACCGATGACATGGTCCATTCCATCTTTACCAAAATCCATGAAAGCTTTGATGCTCCTTTGCCTCTTTTGTCATGGATCACACACATCATTAATAATGAAGAGGATGCGATGCGTTGAATTCAACAGGCCCACCTGATCAAATAGTGTTATTAGGTGCCTCGTGTGCAAAGTTTCCAAAGATTAGTTTGAAAACATTCGATGGCTCGAGGTTAGGCTCTATCCTCTATGCGTTGATGCCTTTCACATTTGAGCTATTATTCCACCTACTTACTTGTTTTATGCAACCATCATGTATTCTTATTCTTATGATGGTTTCTAGGCTGCTCTTGTAGCAACAATGGTACGTGAATTTATCTTTAATAACCAAATGAACGACGCAAGAGAAACTAGGGGTCTGTTTTCTTGGGGTGTGCTGGGGGTTGTTTTTTAGAAAAATTTTCTATGAAAGGTAGTGAACAGGATTTTATGTTAAAATATATTTTTTAAATAAAAAATTAGAAAACTATGCTTTACAGTTTTCTAAATATAAATTAGGTTTGTAAAACATCTTAAGATTATTATTATTTTAAATAAAACTATATTTTTCTAGTATTTTTTGTCACTATATCTCAACTGTTTATCACCTTCATCTCTATCATCACACCACCATCATCGGCAATCACCACAATCACTATTATCATGCTACTATCTTCTACCACCACTGTCACTATATATTGATCATCCATCATCACGATCACCATCGACACCCTCTTTTATTACTCATCATCACCATCATCGTACCTGTGCCATTCATCATCATTGCTCTACCACTGCCACCACTATCTACTCTTTACCATCAATCACTATTACCATTATGTCCACGACGATCATACCACATCACTACACGATTATCATGTACCATCAGTGCCACGTCCATCATTACTATCATCGTATCTCCACCACATTCATCCTTCTTCACCCCAATACATTACTATACATCCATCATTTACCACTACACTACGCCACCACTTTCATAACCCGCTATTATGACCATCGCTTACTATCATGCTTACAACGCTTACTACCATTATCATCTCTCTTTACCATCCATCGTCGTATCATCACATTAATCAATTTTCACCATCAATTTTTTATTTTTCAAATTAAAAATAATTTTTTATTTTTAATAAATTAATATATTTTTTAAGTTTTGTTTAAAAAGAAAGAAAATGGAGAAGAAAATTAGTGGGGGTGGAAGTGGAAAGCATTTTGTACGATTAGGCTCCCTCGTGATCCACGTACTTGAAACCAATCAAAGCTCTGTGGATAACCAATGTTCTGAATGGCTCCACAAATCACATGATATGATTGTAACGGCGTTTAATCGCATTCGAGCAAACCTCAAGCACAAAATTCCACGCCAATAACCATCCTTTCCCATGAATCCATGCGCCAACACTGGGATACGCCGATGATTGGATCATAAAAAGTCAAGCAAAGTTTCCACCCCCTCATGTGAATCCCAGGAACCGTTGCCATGCATGAAATGTGATCGAATGCTAAGTTGTCAAATAATCTTTTCATACATACGTATGTTCCAAAGTATATTTCCAGGAATTTTTGCATGCAAATCTCAATCCATGGCTGTGGAAGATTCATGCACACTGGAAACAATCTCTGAATGTGATCGAATGCTAAGTTGTCAAATAATCTTTTCATGCATGCATATGTTCCAAAGTATATATCCAAGAGTTTTTTGCATGCAAATCTCAATCCATGGCATGGCTGCAGAAGGTTCATGCACACTAGAAGCAATTCTCTGAATGGAAATGCACCTCCTCTGACAAACAGTTGGACCAATTCCACCCATGCAAATCACGCACCGCTCACTCGGTGGGCCCCAGCGTCCATCAATCAACATTGGGTGGTCACTCAATGGATGGTAAGACCCACTCCAATACACGTCCTGTTGCCATCACCTGTGTGGTGCCACCCTCCCTCCTATTTGATGACGAAACCACCAGAGAAAGTTGGCATTGGTCAAGAAGATCAGACGGCCCACCAAAATGGTGTGACCAACGTAAACGCATCACGGCGCAAGGTGTGTTTAACTTTTTTGTCACGACCACCACAAAGAAGAAACCCTCGCACTCCTCGCGCCACCGCAGCCACACCACAATCCACTGGCTGTTTTCCTCCGCTTGATATCCTTCTAACGGTCTTGATGCTGCCCACCCACCCTTTAATTATTGACAAGAAGCTAGGGCTTCAAGGCTAACTCTTTGATTATTAGGTGGATGTCGGCTTTGGACTGCATTTTAATATGATCAAATTTAGAGTTTGGTTATCTTTTTTATTTTTAAATTTACATAATTTTTAAAATTATTTCATCTAAAAACTATGGATCATATGAACCTAAAGATTAAAAAAATGATTAGATTTAAACTTAATTACATATAATAAATTTAATTATTATTATTATTAAAAATACATTTGAATCTTAAAAATTTGATCAGTTTTTAAATTAAAACCCCAAAACTCCGTTTTAGTGCATAAACATTAACTTTCTCTCTATTCAGACCTTAACATAAGTAAATTATTAAGTGAAAAATTGAATGATAACTTAATAATTTTGCTTTCGTTTGAACTTTGAAGTCAAACTTAAAGTGTAATATTGGAGTTATTCAAAAGATTTGCTTTGTTAATACCTCTTTCGATGGAGGTAAACGGAGTGGCCTCTGTATCAAAACGAAAAGTTTCGGGGGTGTTTTTTTATTTTTATTTTTGAATGTTTTCTCCTTTGATTATTACCTTGTGTGTGAATTCGTGGAACCTGAGAGGGTGTGATTGTAATTTTAGTTCAATGTAATCTAAGCCTCGATTTGGACGATTTGCCGAGGCCACGTCATGAGGAAGGCGACGGGGAGCCGGATGAAGTCGACGGGGATGAAAAACGTGGGGACTGTCAGCATCTCATCGACGCGATGGCGATCCAAGCTTCCGCTCTGGTTACTTCGAGTGGAAGTTAACGGAATCGAGACGTTTGTTCAATTCAAACCCTATTTAATGGTGGACCGGAGCCCACCGTCTGATTCAGAGTTCGTAGGCTTTTTCTTTTTTTTTTTACTCCCCCAACTTCAATGTTGGAAAGTGCGTTCCTCTCGCTTACGCGAGCGCATTGGCGCGATGAAATTATTAGTTTTGACTACTAATCGCAAATACTACCATTCTCTCTCTCTCTCTCTCTCTTAAAAAAAAAAAAAAAATTCGGTGCAAATATATTTTTATTCTTAAACTTTCATTCAAAATTCATTTGAATTATTATAATTTAAATTCTTACATTTTAAAACTATTACATTCATGACTAAAAATTAATAAAATAATTAATATGTCAATATTATAATACGCTAATTATTTCATCCATTTTAATTGATTTTTGTTATATAATATTAGAAATATGATATTCTTAAAGCATGAGAGACTAAATTATAATAATTGAAAGTTTGTAAAATAAAATTAATTTTGAGTAAAAATTTGAGGATCAAAAGTATATTTTTGTTGAGAATTTTTGTTGAATAATTATATAGGTTATATAGGTTAGAGTTGCATGAACATAAGCAATCATTTGATTCTTCCCAAAAAAAAATAAAAATTGCAATAAAAATTTTCTTATGAAATTCCAAGACTAATCCTTCCTGATCAGGGTAGTTATAGGAGTTAGGTTTGTTTTTGAGTGATGTTATTTTTTTGGCTTGTCATCCAAAAGAAAATCTTATGTTTTATAAGAGTAGGATGCAATTCAATGCGCAATAAAATAGACGATTAAGATTCAATAAATGTAACTTGCCGTTATCTATTTGATAGATGAAATTTTAAAATGTAATAGAAGTTGCACTAACTAAGAGGCCATTGTACTAATACTATCTATCAAAGTTTTGAATCTCATGCAAGAGAGATGTTGATGCTCTGCATGTTGTTCCATCTTGGTCTTCAATCTAATTAAGCATCTTATTATTTGTTTGAATTTTTTTTAATTATTTATAAAGTTTTAATATTTTATTAAATTTTTAAATATATTTAAATTTTAGAAATTATAATTTTATAATAAATAAAATTTATTTAAGATTGATACTATAATATATTTATTAAAAATACTATAATATTATATAATATATTATTATATAATATATTTATTTATAAAATACTATAATATTATATAATATATTTATATAATATTAGAGATATAGTATTCTTAAAGCATGAGAGACTAAATTATAATAATTAAAAGTTTGTAAAACAAAATAAATTTTGAGTAAAAGTTTGAGGATCAAAAGTATATTTTTGTCGAGAATTTTTATTGAACAATTATATAGGTTATATAGGTTAGAGTTGCATGAACATAAGCAATCATTTGATTCTTCTTTAAAAAAAAAGAAATTACAATAAAAATTTTCTTATGAAATTCCAAGACTAATCCTTCCTGATCAGGGTAGTTATAGGAGTTAGGTTTGTATTTGAGTGATGTCATTTTTTGGCTTGTCATCCAAAAGAAAATCTTATGTTTTATAAGAGTAGGATGCAATTCAATGCGCAATAAAATAGAAGATTAAGATTCAATAAATGTAACTTGCCGTTATTTATTTGATAACTGAAATTTCGAAATGTAATAGAAGTTGCACCAACTAAAAGGCCATTGTACTAATACTATCTATCAAAGTTTTGAATCTCATATAAGAGAGATGTCGATGCTCTGTATGTTGTTCCATCTTGATCTTTAATCTAATTAAGCGTTTTATTATTTGCTTAAAATATTTTTCTTTTAGAAAAAAATATTTATAAAATTTTAATATTTTATTAAAATTGTAAATATATTTAAATTTTAAAAATTATAATTTTATAATAAATTAAATCTATTTAAGATTGAAATTATAATATATTATGATAAAGATAAAATGAAATGGAATGGAATGATCTAGATTGACCTTAGAAATTTTTTTGCAACAACGAGACATCCCTTTTTATCGCATTGGAACTTGAATCAGCGTTATCCATGCCATGCCATGTAACTAATTTCAAAAAGAGGCTACCATCCACTCCATCTCGAAAAGCGAAAAGGATGAGAGTAGTTAGTTAGCTCAATGCTTTACGAAATAAGTTTATTCCAAGATATAGGATGATAGTAAACAAAGACCAATTTCATTTCTCTTACCCTTTATCTCGAGTGATGTTTATATGGGAATATTCACCTAGAATAGTAAATATACTGATCCAAAAACGAATAAATAAATAAAATCCGAGTCACTAGCATGTGATCATATTTGATCATTGACTCTTTCCTATCATACATATTAGATAGGAAAGAGCTCTCCATTCTCTAGCTTTATTCAACTAGACTTCTTCTAATGTGATGACCATGCCATTTGCCTCCTTGGAACCATTCGGTGGTATGCCCGCCATCGTCTTGGAACCATTCCGTGGTATATCCGCCATCGTTAGAGCTCTCCGTTCTCTAGCTTTATTCAACAAGACGACTTCTTCTAATGTGATGACCATGCCATTTGCCTTCGGTGGTATGCCTGCCATCGTCTTGGAACCATTCCGTGGTATGTCCGCCATCGTTTGAAATAGTATTATATATATATATATATATATATATATATATATATATATAAAAGTTTAGCTACGATAGTTTAATGCTTCTAATCGGTTGAATTGATCACTATGTTAACCTTATTCTGAAATATCAAAGTAGAAGGGTTCTCTTATGTCCATTATCATTTTTGTTGAGATGTTATTTGAAGATAGCGATAAATAATAAACTTTTAAATTTTAAACCTACCTTTATAGAAAGATCGTCCTCTATCAACTACTTTCATTTTTATGAGCGGTAGCAATAGTGGGTGATCGCAAAGAAAGAAGTAACAAGACAATCTATAAAGTTTTTTTTTTTTTTTTCTTTCTCTTTGTACGAGCAATGCATATAACCCAAAACTAGATACTAATAATACATTTACATCTCTTAAAACAGTTGCTATTTTTAATATTTAAAAAATAAAAAAAAGTATTACAGCAAAACTCATTAGATATTTAAATATTTTTATTTAGCTTCTTTATTTATTTTTAGGTAAAGCTTTATTTTCAGGGTTGTACTATGGTACTTTTTAAAAATAGTAAAACTCATAATCGTTCACTACATTATGGAATATGCCGTTCGGAGATAGCAACGAATGATAAACTTTGAAATCTATATTAAAGAGATTGTTTCCTTACCGATTACTCTCGTTTCTATAATCACTCACTTTCTCACCTCATCGATTTTGTTCTTCCGATGATCTCCCTCTCTTCCTATTTGATCATCTTCCTCTCTTTCCTTCAATGGATCTTACAAAATTCTTAAAATCTCTCTTACCAGTGTCTGCTCATCTTTCTCTCCTTCCATGGATGGATCTTATAAAATTCTCAAGATCTTTCCTACCAGGTCTTTCCTACAAGGTGATGATATAGTGTGCTCCCTCTCACTATTGAGTAACAACGACAAGAGTAGTAAGATAAACCATAAAGTTTGATTTTTTTTTTTTTTTTTTTTGCACACGAGCCATATACATAACCCATTAAAATTGGTTATTATGATACATTTACATCGTTTAAAATGTAATCAAATGGATATGTTTCCATCGTTTAAAAGATATATTTACATTTTTTTCTTTTGACTCTCCTAATATCTTTATAGCTACTTTTCTAATATTATTAATCATCTCTTCTCATATGGTATTAATCTCTCTATCTATACTTCATTTTCCTTTCTTCATCGCTTTTTCTTTAAAAGTTGTTAGTTTCTCTCCTTTTAAATTCCACCATCTAATTCTTAGATTCTTATACCTTGTAGTCTTTCTCCTCCATTTTTGAATATATACATTCATAACCATTATTTTTTATTGTGTAGTTAGATTGTTACCTAGTATAACCTTATAATCTTAAAAAAATATTCTATCAATCTTTTTAGTAAGGAAGAAATTTATTTGATTAGCATTATATCCACTTTTAAAAGTTATCAAATGAGAGTCTTTCTTTTTAAAATATGTATTGGCTAATACTAAATCATATACCATCATAAACTCAAAAATGACATTTTCCTCGTCATTTCTATCTTCAAATTTATAACCTCTAGGTAATCTTTCAAAACCTATATTATACTTTCCTATATGTTCATTCAAATCTCCTTCAATAAATATTTTTCTTTAATAAAAATTTCTTAAATTAGTCTTTCCCAAAAACTTTGCTTTATCACACTATTTAAACCTACTTGAGAAGCATAAGCACTAATAATAGTTATTAATTCCTTATTTATCATTAATTTAATTAAAATTATTTTATCTCTTATTCTTTTAATATCTATAACTTTATTTTTTAAGCTTTTATTTATAATAATTTCTATTTCATTGTTATTCCTATCTTTGCTTAATGCCAAAGTTTAAAACCATTAATCTCTTTTACTTTTTCACCTATCCACTTGATTTTCTGTAAGCAAGCTAAGTTAATTCTTCTTTTAGTCATTGTATCTATTAGTTTTATAAACTTTTCTATTAATGACCCTATATTTCATATTGCTAAACGTATTTTATTTTTATTTTTATTTTTATATTTTTGGATTAATTTCTTTACCCACATTCGTTCATGAAGGTATGGGAATCCTTGCTTATTTTTCATCATATCTGGGTGCTGATGTAACGTGTCGCTTACAGTGACCGTCCTAACTATCCTTACTATTTTTACTACGTTTGAGGACTACATTCGGGGTCCAATGGAGCGTATCGCTTTTAAGAAATGCTCTAACTTTATCAATTTTCTCTATTTGATTCATATTCATAGGGTATAACTATAGTTTTATGCTGTATCAAAACTTAGGATTGGCTATGCATAAAAAATGCTCGTATATAGACGGAATTAATAGCGTAGAATAATAAAATAATCTTAAAATATGAAGGATTAATGTATAATAACTAAAAGTTTATGGAGTAAAATGATTTTTGAGCTAAACTTTGAGGACCAAAAAGTATATTTTCGCAGGACTTTCGTTTAGTTAGATAACCACGGTGTAACCACACGCTAGCCGCCACAAGAAGAGAATAGATGGTCAGTGTCATGCCCGATGATCAATTAATAAAACGAGAATAGTTCCACAGTAAAGTCTCTATCAAGGGTTTAAAAAAAAAGACGTACACGTTGAAATTTTACCACCTCCACCTGTGGATAGAGAATGGATGGCTTTTCCTTTCTGAATTCAACCTGTAGTCTTAAATCTGCAAGAATTCTGCGCCAAATGGTACCTATGAAAAGCACCTCAAGAATTCTTTTTTATAAATAATATATTTTAAATCTAAATCTTCAATTATTATGATTTAATTTCTTATAATTTTAAATATATTATATTTATAATATTTTATTATATAAAATTAATTAAAATTGATGAAATAATTAATATATTATTTTATCAATTAGTTTATGTATTTGTGTCAATATTATATACCTGTTATACGATCAATTTTAAATAATCTATCTAATAGAACGTCATAAATTAAAAATATAAGATATTAAATTGTAATAATTAAAAATTTGAGGATCAAAATAATTTTTGGATAAAAATTTAGATTTTTTTTTTTTTTTTTTTCTCCCTTTTAAGCTTAGGAACGACAAGAGCTAGCCTGGAAAATAGGATGTTAGTTGGGAGATGAACAACAATAAATACATAGCTTAAACATGCATACGTTTTCATTCGTGTGATCAGCCGGTAGGCAAAGCCATAAAGGTTTTAGAAAAAGGGCGTTGGGATCAACTGATGGGTAAATCTTGGGAGGAGCAGCGATGGCAATGGAACGAATATTCTCTTTTTTTTCACACCATCTGCACACGGATCCCATTAGAAATCAAAATTAGTTTTAAAACTAATTTCTTTTTAAAAAAAAAAAAGTTAATCCAAACTCCTAACTAAATTGGTTTGTTAAATCGGTAAACAAATCATATCTGAACCAATTATAAAAATGGATCAAATTAAACCGACTATTCAATCCGAATCGAACCCAAAATTGAAACAAAATTATTTTTTATTATTTAAAAAAATAAATTATATTTTATATCAATTTTTTGGTATCAAGTTTAAACCTGACCTGATTTAAATTGGATTATAAAATATTAAATTTGAAACCAAATTAAATTAAAATTTTTTTATTTACTATTTATTTATTTTTTAATTCGGATTGGTTTGGTTTGATTTGGTTGGGATAGCTGTAAAAACCCTGCTTGTGGCCATTCTTATGCAGGAGATGTGCAATGAGTAAATCAGCAGGGCTTTCTCTAATAACAAATAACTATTAGGCTCTCTTGAAACTCGCGCATTTTCATTGTGAATAGTCCTTGTCAACAATTATTAGTTCAACCATTCATTATCCTTCTCCTGATAGGTTGCCCATGGCATTTTAGGATTTAAATTAATAAGCTTGATTCACTTTATTTCTTTGTTTTTATTTGCTAGCTTAAACTTTTATGATTAATTAGTTACTTAGAATGACATCAAAGGCAAAAGCAAGTTAGAAGATAATGGTTCTTGATACGATCGATTTGGCTAGTTTATTCTATGTCGACATATGGCAGAATCAAAAGCCATCACAAAATAATCAATCACCACTTGAGCACCTTCATGAAGGGAGAGAGCTTTGTTAAAAAAAAAAATTTCTCCTTCAGAACCATCGATTTATCCTACTTTAATCAGACTCTATTTATAAAACGCTATAACATTACTCATAAGACACAATTTAAGAAGCAATCAACTAATCTATTTGGAAAGGATTCCTTCAAAATTATCACAATATATGAAGATCATGATCATTATTATCAGAGTCATTTAATGTAAAAGTTTAGCTCCAATCATTACTCTTCTTAGCGTTTATAAAACTAGCCCAACACGTTATAGGCAAACGGATTCTCATCTTATATGGTTCTTTCTTATCTTATCTTGTAGTCTCTTTTTCTCTCGCAAGCATGCAGATGGTTTAGCTGAAAGATGCTATGCCATCTGAGTAAAAATAATTCATTCATCATTATTGTGCGGAAACCAGATTTGAATATCAATAATTTTGAATCCCAAATTGGCTGGTCTTTCTAGATGAGATGCTATGTTGTTATGAAAAAGAAAAATAATAGCAAGTCAAACCAAATTTGATGCAGTGAGTTGGATAAAGCAAAGAAACCGGGCTTGTTGAGGAAGGGCCGTGGTTGCTTGGCTGAGTGGCAAGAGGGAAAGAGATGGATGATCAAAAATTTCTTCAACTCTTCCGCACAAGGGACGCCCAGATCACAGGGACCACCCCCTCTTTCTAGGATTTTGATAGTGATTTTCTTTACCAATCAAAATCGTAAAGACCTCTGCCTCTTATTTCAGAGGGCGTTTCCATATTTATTTATATATATATATTGCAATCGGAAACGTCATCTCTGACTGGCAATCACTGCGTTCTTAAGTGAGTCCAAAAGCCTCTTAAATTTGTGCAGTGAAGACAAAGACAAGTCCATTTGTTCTAATTTGGTGACACACTTCACATTATATTTTAGAAAAAAACAAGAAATGATGAGAACGGTGTGAATCAGTGAGTTTGACAATTGGACTCCAATAAATAAAAACTTCTGAGCTAGCTGGTAAACAATTACAATGGTCCCTAAATCACGGGCCATCAATTTTCCACTTGTAACGCCCAATTGCCGTACCCCCAATGTCGGCGTAAAACAAGAAGCCAATCCAGATTTAAATTCTCCTCATCTCCTTCTCATCTTCTCCCACTGGTCAAAGCTAAGTGTGAACAGCATCTCTCTCTCTCTCTCTCTCTCTCTCTCTCTCTAGATGATTACCTTACCTTTAGCCCCTCTCACAGAGAGCAAACAGAGTACCACTGTGCCACTGGTTAAATACAGGGGCGTATTTATACTTGTAACTATAATTAATTTACACTTGATCATTTGCTTTTAAATAGCCGTGTCAAATGACGCACACAATTGGCGGCTCTACACGTTTTAATTGACTTGTACTAAAGTTTTCATCCACATACGCCTCCCTTTCTCTGCCAGCATTCATCTATCTCCGTTATATACTCGAAAGGGTGGAACCATCGTTATCTCTCAGCGTTCAATTGATGTGTTTCAACCTGGCAGACGCATCAGGCGGCAGCTTTACCCCGGCACAGGCCGAGGAAGTCCAAGAGGAAGGCGCGGTGGTGACGATGTCGTCGGCGATGGCACATGTTATGATGACCTCAGGCTACCGGCGCCGGGCTCAGGAGATGTCCACCATGGTCTCGGCCTTGAGCCATATCGTTTCCGGGGAGCACACGCCCGGCGGCATGGCTAGGGAGGTGGTGCCGGCCGGCTCTTTGGGCTCTGTCAGTTCGCCTTCTTCTTCATCGTCTTCGCATTCTTGGGGTGGTCAGGGTGGCGGCGGTTCTGGTCAGAAGAGAACGAGAGAGGAGCTGCCACCCGAGTTGGCGATGAGGTATCATCATGGTTATGGTCGGTTTGGCAGATATTATGGGGAGGCATCACCAAATGTTCAAGGTTAGTTTTTTATATTTCTTAGTAGTTTTGATTGCTCTTTAGATCTCTCTCTCTCTCTTGCTCTTGCTATGATTTTATGTCTGCCATCTTTCTTATTCACCAACGATAGAGAGATGACTTGTAGATCAAATCACTCTAGTGTTGCAAAAGGGCTAATATCAAGAATAATCAAAACCTTGTCCTGGTGTTCTTCTTTTCTTTTTTGAATGAACTCAGGCAAATACTAATTATATTCTCTCTCTCTCTCTCTCTCTCTTTTGTTCTTGCTATGATTTTATGTCCGCCATCTTTCTTATTCACCAGCGATACAGAGATGACTTGTAGATCAAATCACTCTAGTGTTGCAAAAGGACTAATATCAAGAATAATCAACACCTTGTCCTGGTGTTCTTCTTTTCTTTTTTGAATGAACTCAGGCAAATACTAATTATATTTCCCTTTGTATGGGAGATCTACATATTATTGTGGCAGCGCCTTAAAGGTTGTATTTAGAACTTGATGTGCAGGGTTTCTAGCTATTAAGTAGCTAATAATATTATGGCAAAAATGTCATGTGTATTCTTTTATGTAAAAAGTATCATCTTATCTTACCAAAACAATTTTTATGTGTATGCAAGAGCTAGCTTGCCCTGTTTTCTTTGTTCAGTTTCCTCTATCTTGTATTGAGTGTATTATTTTTTGCATGCCCTCAGTATGACAAGGAAAGCAAACTCTGTATAACAAAGAGAAAAGATTTAATGTTCTTTTCTTCCCCCTGTCTTGCTGGAGTTTGATCCCTACTTTATCTACTACATGTTAACATGATGACAGACAACTAACAAATTCATACTCTTTGTCTCCATTCTTTATCTCCCGGATGCAACAAACTATAGCCTCTAATATTTTCTTCTTTCAGCTTCTATTCTAGCATGGATCTCTTGTTGTCATTATCCATTGCATATTAACAAGTTGGCATATAACTAGTTATAGAATATTTCTGTCTTTAGGGTCCAGCAACAGATAACCTCCTAGATTCCTCCTAGATCATCTTCCTTGTATTTCTCTATGTTGCATGAGTTTCATCTTAGCATGGTTAATATTTCATCATGTTATATAAGAGAGAAAAACTTCTTTAGGGTCCAGCAACAGATAACCTCCTAGATCAACTTCCTTGTGTCCTCCTAGATCATCTTCCTTGTATTTCTCTATGTTGCATGAGTTTCATCTTAGCATGGTTAATATTTCATCATGTTATATAAGAGAGAAAAACTTCTTTAGGGTCCAGCAACAGATAACCTCCTAGATCATCTTCCTTGTATTTCTCTATATGTTGCATGAGTTTCATCTTAGCATGGTTAATATTTCATCATGTTATATAAGAGAGAAAAACTTCTTTAGGGTCCAGCAACAGATAACCTCCTAGATCAACTTCCTTGTGTCCTCCTAGATCATCTTCCTTGTATTTCTCTATGTTGCATGAGTTTCATCTTAGCATGGTTAATATTTCATCATGTTATATAAGAGAGAAAAACTTCTTTAGGGTCCAGCAACAGATAACCTCCTAGATCATCTTCCTTGTATTTCTCTATGTTGCATGAGTTTCATCTTAGCATGGTTAATATTTCATCATGTTATATAAGAGAGAAAAACTTCTTCCCCTCCCAACCAAAAAACCAAAGATGGTAGAATAGTCTCAAACCCACCTGCTCTCTCTGTGTACTTTTCATTTGAGCTATAGATTCTATCAGTAACTTAGTCAAAGCAATACAAATCTTAAAACATCTTGGCCATCATCACCGTTCATTTCATACAACTTTGATGCAAATCTTAAAACGTTTTCTTCTCTCTCACCAACTCCATGGTTCTAACTTGCCTTCTTCTTTCTTCTTTTATAACTCTACGGCAAACAGAACATAGCCAACAGAGCCTCCTCACCACCATCCAAGGCCCTGCCATGGAGGATTCCTCTCCTTCCTCCCATTCGGAAGCGGGGAAGGAGGCCGCGCCAAGAAGGCGATACAGGGGAGTCCGCCAGCGCCCGTGGGGCAAGTGGGCCGCCGAAATCCGCGACCCCCACAAGGCAGCTCGCGTGTGGCTCGGCACCTTCGACACGGCTGAGGCGGCCGCCCGGGCCTACGACCAGGCCGCCCTCCGCTTCCGAGGGAGCCGGGCCAAGCTCAACTTCCCCGAAGACGCCTGCCTCTACTCGACGCCGCCCTCTGCTCCTGTGGCAGCCTCGAATTCTCCGGCAACTCTTGGCTCTGACGCAACGAGTGATTACTTGGAGTACTCGAGGCTATTGCAAGGGGTTGGGGAGTACCAGAGGCTTCCACCGACGAGCCTTTTGGATCAGATGATGTACTCCAATTATACTTCGGCGATGGCTTCGACGACGACCACTGGTTCTTTAGCTTCTCAGTCCTTTCCTACATCCTCTGCTTCGTCTTCCTCTGTTTTAGCTTCTCCTTCTTCTCCTTCTCCTCCTCCTCCTCCTCCTCCTCCTTATTATCCTCAGTTCTATCCTTGGGAGACAATGGCATCAGGGAGTTGGGGTAGGGGAGGTGGGTCAGCGTCTCAGACGCCGTATTGGACTGATTCCAGCCAGTTTCCGCCACCCTCTTCCGAGTAGTTTTCTCTTTTTCTCTATTTGTTTTTTTGGACTAAAAACTCTTCTAGATAGAGTTGAAACAAGGCTATTTCCTCTCTTCCGCAGTTCATTTTTACTGTCTTGTTGGCTGGAAGAGACTCATTGCTTTGCACCTTGTACCTTTTCTTTCTTTCTTCTTACCCCTTCTTTTTTTTTCCCTTAAAAATTAGATTTCTGCTTGTTGTTTATTCTTTTCAGGAAAAGAAAGAGAAAACATAGAAACTAGTATCCTCTGTTCTGTGGCTTGCATGATAGCTTCAATGAGAATATAATTCTATTAGATCACCTTTAAAGAAGGCAATTGCTTGTTTTATTATTTGTTTTAATAAAGTAAATATATATATATAATAAATCAAATATCTAGTCTTAGCTCAGTTAGTCCTAGCAAAAAGATTAGTGAGCCATGATATTACATCAGAACCTTTTACATCATGGAACATTAAGCATATCTAAAATGCCTATTCACAAAAACTCATATACTTGGACTCTTGGACTACACATTAATTCACTTCTGAATCAAAATTCTCTGACAACCATGTATACCAGAAGATTTTATGCATGGACTAAAGATCTTCAAAGTATATGATTTTTTTGCACACAAATACGTAAATGTGTTTGACCTTCTAAAACACATGCAATGGCTTATATTCCATTTTTTTTAACCACTAACACTGAATTTGATGATGGTGTAAAGTTTTTCTTTATGCCTCATTAATATTTTAACCTCATTTATACATGCATACAGATGTGTATATATATGTGGATTAGAATGAATTGCTGTTTGAAGGAGAAGCAGCAGCAGTAGCAGCGGCTTGATTTAATATTCATGTATGAGGCTTGTGCTTGCTTATATGAAGCACAAATGTCTAAGAGATCAGTATATATCTATAAAAGGTGATAAGATTTATACTCCTTAAATTCGTTATAAGGATTTCTTGTTCAAACTAGATAAAGGCATATCTCTTCTGGTATTCCATGATCCAATCAATTCATCCTGGTCAACAAAATGAACTAATCATGCGCCAAACTTGGTGGGTTGGGTCAATATTGAACCTAAATTTAACCATTGACTTTAGCAGTTCGACCATATGAACCACCTGGATCTTGCAAGAACCGACACTATAGCAAACAATGATGGGTTGGCATATTTCAAGCCTTACTCCATCTCCTCAAGTCCATGACAACAGAATCAGCTCGATCTCATATCTGCCTTTGCTTGGGGAAATCTATCAATGTTGAGAAGCTTCGAGGCACACAAGGAGAGAGAGAGAGAGAGAGAGAGAGAGTTGCATGGTTTCATTATCATACAATCATACAATTATATTTATATTTATTAGCATTCTTGTGTGTAGATTGAGATAACTGACTACAGGATCTAGGAGAACTAAATAGTTTTGTTACCCTGAGTACATATAGTCGTGCTCATGTTCATCTCAATTGTTATCAGCATCAGTGACTAGGCTGGTTTTTAATGCTTACGTAAAATTTACTAGGATCCTGGTTGTAGTGATCTGAGTTCAGAGACTCTGTGTGTGTCCCCCAACCATCTATGCGTGCAAGTGCCCTGTAAGGTAGGAACAAGGCAATGGATATACTGGTGCAGCAAACATCACATCAAATCAAATTAGTGATTTAAGTTTTAGTAAATAGATGTCATCTTGACCGTCCTATTCTGTCACGAAGAGATTCTGAAGCTAAACTTAGACGATCCTATCTCATTCTATCTCGATCATAATACATTAATACTATAATTTTAAATAGATCTAATTTATCATAAAAATATAACTATAAAAATTTAAATACATTTAAGAACCAAATAAAATACTAAAATTTTATAAATAATTTATTTTAAGAAAAGAAAAAAAAAATCTCAAGCAAATACTAAAATGTCTGATCAGATTAAGGATCAAAATTAGACATAAAATAACTTCTTCAGCTGAAAAACCCGAATGCCGTCCTACTAGATTCAAAATGTTGAATCAAACAATTCAATTTAAACAATTCAAAATTGGATTATATATCATCTTGCTAGCATGGCTTGCTTATTGTCAACCTCGAAAAGTTGGGCTTGAATTTTTTCACTTTCTTTATCTTGACAAATGGTGATGTTATGTCAACACCCCAAAATTTGGAATTGTATTTTTTAAAATATTGTTATTGCAGTTTACACCCTACTATAACCAAAAACAAATAGAAAAATAAAATGAATCATTGTTTTGTTGTACATCCAAAAAACGTAGTCGACTTTAGCTGATGCGCAAGCGTAATTTTCTTGCAAAACTCTTTTATAAATTTACTACAGAATTTTGCTACAAAAAGTTCCAACCTTATTTTCTTAATTATATTATTCATATGTTAGTGATAATTATTTTATTGGTAGTTATGAGAAATAATAATGTCCGTCAGATTGATGCACACCTCCCACTTGTTCACATGCTGCTATACATATCATATCAAACGAGTGACTTGGAGCCAGCTTCTGAGCGCTTTCTCCCTGACCCTTGGAATGCCAACTTCATTGTCAGTGATAGAAACTAGATTTCTCTAATCCAGCCCCAAGCTGGTGGGAGAATTCATTCAAATTACTCTCCCCCAAACTTCACCCATCTGCATTGCATTTATTGCATTTCAATTATGAAACAAACCCCTTAAACTCTAGCAGTGTCTATAAATAAATACAGATTGCTACATGCTCTGCATGCACGGCACGGCATATGCATTCAGCTAGCTAACGAACGTGAAGCTTAAATCAAAGATTCCGAAAGCCGGGGAGAAAAACATTTTGAAATCTATGATCCTGAATAACTTGAAGAAAACATAGCAACAAGCTACATTCGCTTCCATCACTCATCCCACAACCATCTGCCACAGATATATGTGCTGCAAAAACCAACAGAATGTCATTAATCAACGCTTACACTTCTCAAACGAACATTATTACAAAGAACAATGAAAATGGCAACTCGAAAAGCAGCGCAGTGGGCAAGCCATGATAACATTGTACGCTCGCTATTAGATTTATAAGCATGAACAAAGAAACACCTTTGGATGAAGGGAAATGTATCACCACCCACGCTGCCAAAGATATCTAGGAACCGAGGAATACATATATCCATATAGACGCCATGGTCATTACAAATTATATCATAGAAACCTAACATAAAAACACAAATCCAAAATGTGGCACAGTCATCTTCCCGCGGCAACAAATGTTTGCTCAAAACGAGTACAAGAAAAAGAGGGAGCACGCCCACCATGATCTTTCAACTATCTCCAGGTTTCACCCTAAATACTCTGAAGTTGAGAGAAGGAAATCCGAATGACCGACCTGTCAATGGTGCTTGCATGCTTGCACACCAGAGCCTCAGCAGCCTGTTCCTCGTTCTCAAACAGAACCAGTGCCTGCCTCTTCCCATTGACCTCAAAAATCTTGCTGTTTACAATCGTGCCATGCTCCTCCAGGTGAGTCACAATTTCATCCTCTGTGATGTCCTGCGGGAGAGCTGACACATGGATCATTTTGGTTGGGGCACAACAATGTCGGTAATTTTTAACTGCATTATTATTGAAGCGGTTAAGGCTGGACCCAGCATATTCATGGGCATCGGGGGCTGGCGTGATGTTTGGGTACTTAGAGAAGTTTACCTCCATCCTCTTCCCAAACAACATTGCACCCTGCCATACAAGGGGAAGCAAAATGAAATCAAACAGGTAAGCTCTAAGAATATCAGCATTCCAATTTTCGATCATTATGATGAGAGAAGAAGGGGAAGGTATTTATTCCATTAACAGCAACATTTATTACACAAACCACTTGCAGTGATATTCCAATCAATAAGCAGAGTGGTAACCAATAATGGGACCAGCAAGCACAGGATGCTCAGTTCCAGGATGTCTAAAAGCATGAAGAAGCAATTGTAACTTTGTGTACCGACGGCATTGGATAGAAGCCGAAAAGTTTTGGAATGATCATTTTGTTTTACATTGCCTGTATAAGCACTCTTCCAGTGATTCATGGCATGCACAAGGAATGAAAAATGCTGTGGCTTGTTTTATCCATTTCAGCAGGGTTTGCAGGGAAAGAGTAGACACTACAGATAAAAATTGAATTAAGGTTGTAAGATGCTGACAAAAGAGAGTTGGAACACATCACAAAAATAATTTTCTTTGACAGCGTGAGTAGATAAGTTAGAAAATTGATGAATGAAGGATATTCAGGCCATAGCAAAAAGAAGCATGACATTGCACAGTTACATCAAAAATAAAAAGACTTGTTTTGTGGATAAATTAACTAGGTTTTTTTTTTTTTTTATTCAAGCAAGCATGTTATTAAAAAACAAAAATAACTACTGCCAAGAATCTCCCTTCCATCTATGGCTGACTTCTGTCATTCTTCACTGTTAATTCCTAACAAGAACTCATCTTCCGTACATGTTTACCAATCACGTCAAGAAATAATAAATAGGAAAGAATCAAGTGAATACTTTCTGATATCTAATGACTACTTATATAGAATTGGAGAAAAATTAGCATTCTTGCAACTAATTTATTTTCCAACAGCATCCATGTCTTGGAGATCAAATGGTAATTTGACAATTAAAGCTAATAAAGTTAAAAGCATAAGAAAGGGCAAGACGAAGCAGACCTTCAAGAAATGCACAGCCAATTCAGCCTGAAACCCATCCCCCATCTGAACGAGTGCATGATCCGGTTTATTGCGTAGTAGCTTGATTCTTATGATGTTGCCATATATTGAAAATAAATTAAAAAGCTTATCCTCGTCAATTTTCTGTAGTCATAATACAAGTTAAAGGATTAAGCAGCCTTGTGTGAGTGCTAGAGCAAGGAGAAAATCATAAAATGGGAAGGGCTAAACTTACATCCGGATTCAAATTAGTGACCAAGATTGTGCACCTGTCATTAGTACCACTTATTCCAGGAGGCAAACCACCACCAAATGCAGCTGCAATTGCCGCAGC
Organism: Metroxylon sagu; assembly: GCA_017589505.3. NCBI lineage: Eukaryota > Viridiplantae > Streptophyta > Magnoliopsida > Arecales > Arecaceae > Metroxylon > Metroxylon sagu. The sequence goes on from JACVBY030000398.1 coordinate 328,551, forward strand.
ATTGCCCATCTAACAAAAACAATGATAACAAGGCATGCAAACATAATTGTGAGAAGTTCTTTTGCAGGCATTAGAAAAATAGTAAATGAAATAGCACCTTTCTCAAATTAACAATATGTGAAATTAAAAAAATGGCATCACAAATAAACATAACCTCCTTATGACTCAGACTTGGCTCAACAATACTCACCTGTGCAAATGCAACTGAAACAGAAGGAACCAAAAAAAAAACAAAAACACTTATCAGCAAATGGATGATAAGTCAAAATGTTGAGCGTGAGAGAAGCTTGAAATAGGCACCTCTAGCTCCAGGTTGAAGTGCGTACATACCTCCAGCATCACCGTACCCAGGCTGTCGCAAATAAAACAATAAATGAAAGGAATAATTGAAAGAAAAAATTTAACCTTGAAAAAAGGTACATGTTCGGCATTTGACTACTAGAACAGCATGCTAAACATAGCTGAACAAAACTAAACAAAGCCAAAGAAAATGCAACTTACTTGTGATCTACCTCTATTTTCGGTAGGTAAAGATGGATTTGTGAAATCCCTGAACAAACACAATGGGGACATTCAGCAAAATAGCAAATCTGGATTAAGATAAATGAAAAGGACATGGAAGAAAATAAAAAGCAGCAGGAAAAAATGAAAAAAATGAAAGACACCAAACATAATTCTTGTTCCTTAATATAGTTATTATAGTAATTGATCATATATTAAAATTTGACGACCGCAAAGTAGTCCTGCTAATGGAGTATTTTCTGTAAAAAGAGTATCAGAAGGAAGTAGTTTCAGATAGCTGCATTGAAAATTTGCTGGAGGGCCAACTTCAATACGAACAACTCAAACATGTAATGATGCCCTCTTGCTTTGAAAAAATATTTATAGAAAGTCACTCAATATTAATTTCCTCCTTTAATTCAATTGGATATCTGGCTTTCTTTTGTGTAAATTTAGTTAAAATGTTCTCATATGCATTTGAAATAGATGGTCATGAGATCATTAGTGAATATAACGCATTTAAGCCTCCAGCTTATATGCAGTCGTAAGGTGCATGGTTGTAACTTGATTGAAGAAGGTTAGATATGGCAAGGCAGAATGAGAATGTTTTGTCAGTTAAGGATGCTGTCAGTTTCTTTACATGAAAATCACCACTTGATTTTGTACAAGGTCAGGGCCAAGATTGTAGATTCAAAAAGGAGGGGAAGAGGGGTAATGCGGGGCAGGGTGGGTTGGGGAGGAAAGGGAATGGGGGGCAAGAGAGGTGGGAAGAGGGGGAGGGCAGGGCCAAATACCGAAGCAGGAAAGAGGAAAACATGATTATAACATAACAACAATGATCTAAAATCACTATAAACTGTCATAATTTAATATGATCAATTATTATAAAAATAGTTTCGATTTAACTTAAAATTAGATTGTTTACATATTTTGTGATAGTTTCAAGAAAACATAATGGCTTATAACAATAAAATAACGACTATCATCATAGTTATACAATAACATTATAGTGGCCATGATGCATATAAAATTTACCTTGTTCACATGACAGTTTTCTCAAAATTGCTGTCACATCTAGCATTTGAACCACACTTAATATGACAGATTTATAATTAAAAATATTTCAAGTTCATAGCTAATAAAGATTTTTTTTTCAAAGTGAATATTTTAAATGCATTGATAATCCATTGAAGTCCTGTAAACTTGTGATCACTCCAATCATATAATTCCAAGTGTTTAATTAATCTATGCTACAAATTTCAACCCTTTAATTCTTTATGCCCGTCTCTTTGCAATGTTAGTAAAAGTAAATATGGATTAGTTATTCTTTACCATTATCATATCAAATATTGAAACACCTACTCTTGAGTCTAAAATAAATAATTTTATTCTTCTGCCTAAAAATGGATCCAACTAGTTATCCGGCAATATTAATGTTAATAATATACAAAATAAGTATGGCATGGATAAAGGAGATGGAGAAAAAAGAATCATGAATGATAATCTGAACTCTGTCAAGACAAAAGTGGAGGAGTGAATACACAACAGAGGAAGGATAACCCATGAAAGATGGAAAATATAGAAATGCTACAAAAGAAATATGACGTTGGTGATCTCTTTGGATTTGGAGTACAGATCAACTTTAGTTCATATTTGCCTCTGATATGGCCTATGAAATCTTAATTAGATGAGAACTTTAGTTACCATATTGAGTAGGATTTTATGTACATACCAAATTATGAGGCAATCCTTTTTATGTGGATAATTTCATGCCAATCCACCTTCAAACTGTTTCACATAACTAGAAGAGTTTCGTAACCTAATCTTCTGATGTTGTTATATTCTTAGGCATCAATTAGTGATTATTGGTCTACTTCAGCAGGAGAGGTGGCATATGGAATTTATTAAAGAAACCCAATGAGATGAGAAGAGTAAGTCAATTGCATGTTTTCTATGATAGCATAGGCTATGTTCGTATGAAATGCCATAGGATTACTTTCCATTCTTGCTTTCTAAAGAACCATTACTATTAAGGTAGTAAGATAATGCAATTGATCAGAAACTCTCCTCAATTGCCTTAAACTACATAACCCGGAACTTTAGTTTCCATCCATATCAATAAGCATTCTAGTTTCAAAACAGACCATTATCTCGTACAAAGATATGGCTAGGAAGGCAGCACCAATTCAGGTAGTTAACATGGAAAGCAGATTATAAAATGATACTGAAATATTCATATAACAAACCTAATTCCTTAAAATTTACCCCATATCAAGTGAATAGGACCATTGGTTGTTGCTGAAGCCCAATGATTCCCCCACAAGATTCAAGCTTTCATGAGGTTCAATTATGTTGGAAAGATACTCAGCAATTGATATCATTGCGGAAAATGGATTCAACGTTTACAAGGAAACATCATTCACCTTGTAAAGGACAAGACTATGGACCACCAATTCTATTTAGTATAATATACTTGTTCAACTCAAGCTCCTGTCCCCCTTGTTGGCAATGAAAAGTCTAAAATATAAGCACAATCCCGCTAGCATTAAATCTGAGAATGGAGGATTGAAGAAGCATGCAAGCCTGAATACTCAGTGCCATACAATTCAGAATTTGGATAAGGAATAGCAAAGGTAATTTGGCATAGTGTTCTGCAAAGCCTTCAATCTCATACAGGTTCATGGGTGATGGGTAACAGAACATATTTTTTCAACTAAAAGTGATCCTCAATTTTTCCCCTCAAAAAAAGTGGTCCTTATTTACTTTCAAAATAATTTTGGTTCTTTTTTCCTTATCCTTTGTCCAATATTAATTTGCTTGCCTCTTCTCATATTTCTTGATGCATTTTCTTGTCGAAAAAAAAGAAATGGTCAACTTTAATGCGATTGACCGTTGACAATATACTTCTCCAAATATCATTTTACCCAAACTGATCAACTGAAAATTGAAGAGTCAAAATACAGCATTTTTTCTTAGCATAAGATACATGTAATGGCATTGTAGATATCAACATACCTAGACCGCTCGTTGTTGTAATTAACTTGCAACTCATTGAGACTGGATTTTGAACAGGAAAAAGAAACCAGTAAGAAATCTATAACAAGAAGAAAAAGAAATAACCAAAAAATTGCCAGTCTAACAGGAACTCACTTGGAAAACTGTATATCTAGCTGACAACAACCATCATATATATTGCGACCCTACATAAATAACCATACCATCATTAATGTCAGCTTCCTGATCCAAAGGTTTCAGACAAACATGGAAACTAAACAGAATATAAATTTCATACTTGCAATGTACTTCTTGCTTGCACAGCACTCTGGCGTGATTGATACTGGATAAGGGCTTGAAAACCTACACAATTAGGAAAAGGAACAATTTTTTTTAAATATATACTGAATGGTCTTCCTTACATGAAAAAAAAAAAAGGTCCATGAAATATAAATCAGTAATTACAAGGAGCAATAAAACTGAGAAAAAAAATATTTTAAACAAGTAGACAACCAAATGCATAATGTAAAATCCACCCAACCAGTTATAAAAACCAGAAAAGACTGTTAAAAGAGAAAAGGAGTGAGAAGACTTGAAGAAGCTGACCAGCTGACTTCTGAAACGTGACGATCTTCTCCACAAATCCATGGGGAGAAAACACTTGATGCAGTACGTCCACTGTTATAGGATAGAGCATGTGATGAATTGTAACTAAGAGGATTCGGTTGGGTTGTGAATCCTGAGTGCCCGATAGCAGACCATCGACAGAGAGAGAAAGAGAGAGTAGAGAATAAATAGAGAAGAATATATAGTTGAAAGAACAAGAAACTGTAGAGAGAATAAATTACTTAAAAAGTTTCAGCTATATAAAAGTATGTATAGAGGTGAAAAGATAGGTAAAGAAAATAAGATGTATAGAGAGACAGATAAATTATTAAAAGGTCCTCAAGTAAAATTTGCTGAAATCTTTCTATGCTCCCATTTCATGCAATTAACCTTGTAATTAGATTATATCATTATTATCATCATCACAAGTATGGCAACACATGGAATGCCCACACATCTCTTACAGTTGGCCCAGCACACAAATCTCAGTGTATAACTAGTGAAGTATAAGAATGCAAAATCTGCCTGAAAATTTGCATAAGCCCATATGCATACATGCATGCATGCATAAATACATACATACAGGGGTGTACTGTAGGTTCTTTCCAAGTTAATAAAGCATGACGGATGTGCTCCCTGTAATACATTACGATTCAACCTCAAACACAATATCTGGAGTTTCTAAACCCAGTCTTCTGCAGCTACAGGAATTACTGATCTTCCAGGAGATCAATCTGTAATATACAATTCTAAAATGCATACAAACAGTAACAGGTCACTAAATAGAACTCACTATTAGCAGTTCTCTCAACCACAAAATGAAATGCGCAATCATAATGCTTAATAGAGCAGAAAACACCTAAGATTGTACCAAGTTTCACAACTATTTGCTGACTTAATAACACACCTTCCAAAATAGCAATTATGATAAAATCGACAATTACATAATTAAAACTACACACTCTCTCAGTCCTTAAAAACCAAATAATCCTCTCAATGCCAAATGCATCTAGCATGAATCACAAACACCAACTCTATCCTGCACTAGGTAGACTGCATAGGCATGTTCGAAACATTTGACAGAGAAGACATATTTATGAAATGTAGTGCCCTACTTTTACCTTTGACTAATATACCTTTTCCCATATGCATGGAGTTCACCTTATCGACAAGACATGATCCAGTTATATTTCAGAACATGCTTCAACACAACCCTTTGGGAATTGACTGGGAAGTGCCTTAGTTACTTTTGGCAAAAATGACTTACAATTTAAAATCAGAATACTAGTCTGTAGGCCATACTACCTAGCCTACTGTTCACAATGTACTTTCAGTATAAGAAAAACTGGTCAGATAAACAAAAAAAGAGTGGACTTATCAAGTAAGAAGCAACATATTTCAATTCTGTAAATTCATTACGATAGCCAAGAATTGGATAATTTTGCTAAAAAAATGATTGAATTCACACTAGCTCAAGAAGTTGGGGAGAAAAACCGCTGAGCAAGCTTTTTCTAACTGCAAGAAAATCCTGAGTTCCTAGCTGATGATAGATGTATAATGAATACCAAAACAGAGATATAGCAATATGAGTGCAAGAGGGAGCATGGTAGTTCTCAGGCTATAGTCTAAATCAGCTTTTACATAACAGCTCATTGGTTGCCTCAAACAAATTGTCCAAACCATCTCAAACAGTCAATAAACATCAAGATAACATGTTGGAATCATAAAATCACATCTGTACATACAACTAAAATTAATTCACTTATTCGATGACCAACCTGATCACCCTTCCGTCCTTGAGAGTTCTGGTCTGCTGTTGTCAGTTCCTGATGCGAAGAAAATTGGATATAAACATTCCTTCCCCTGAAATTGCACCATTATAACCCAGGTCACATACTTGTTAAAAAGAAAAAAGGAAGAAAAAAACGTCGTGATAAATTTTTAAAAAATAAATCTGGTATTGAATCTTAGGCACAGTTTTTAGCATATGTTAACCCATTTCAGTTAAATCTCAGGTCTCCAAACATTTATAGTCAAAATGTAGTAAACAATTGATACCAAGTCATTCAAAACATTAACCATTATATACTACAAGAGAACATATATGAAAAGCTGTGTCATAGTAAAATATTTTATGTACATGATGACCACAATGACAGGCTAGGGACAGAAAGCTAAAAAATTACACTTGAGAGAATATAATATGAACATTTGATTTACATTTAATTCATTAAGAATGAGGATGAGAACCTAGAAGAGTTCTTTAGTACATGCGACGTAAGAATGGAGAATATTTCCAAAGCTATGCCATTGTGTCAGAGACAAGGTTCGAGAAGCTCCACTATTAGGAAGGACAACAATGCACAAGTCAAGCAGATATAAGCTGATCTTGGGAGATACTGAATCAGTTTGTTAACAAGTGCACATATATTCAAAACATTAACATAATTGCATGCACTTATACAGACACAGATAATCGATCAATTTCTATTGATTGTCAAGAAAAAGAAAAGAAAAAGAAAAAAATAGTAACCTTGACATGACAGAACCATAATTGCATACACCAATAATTAAGTGTTCCCACTGAAAATATTTGATGTAAAACCACGAAGGTAGTTGATAGCAACTACTTTTTTGCTCAATCCATATTTAAATTCTCACTCACATGTACACCACTTTTGGAGGGTCATACAATATTCTATGTATTCCCACAATATCACAGCCAAACCCACTAGACACCTAACCAAACCAATCTAGGGGGGTCATTTAAGGCATGGTGGGCGTCAAGCATCAATGGAGCCCATGGCTGCCAAAGAAGGTCCATAAAACTGGTAGTAAGAACTGTATCTACAATACACGCCCCATACCAAGACAAAGAGCCAATATATTTTCACTCCTAGACATAGCACTGCTCAATATCAAGCGGTATGGAATAGTTCTACTCAATTTGGATTGATTCGATTTATACCAAATTCGAACCTCGATACCATACCAATGTCTTACCAGTATTGTATAGTATGAGTCGATATAGTAGACCTTGCTACCAAACAATATGTCAACAAACAACACGTTACAGATACTAACAATGCCCCCATGTCAAAGGCAATCCACAGTCACCAATTTTTTTGGCAACATTAGTGCAGGAATCAACCATGTCATTTCATACATCTCAATAACTGAAATCCAACAATCAACTTTTCATGGCAACTCAACAACAACTAGTAATCTTTTTTCAAGTAAAATCAAATTTAAAGAACTTTTAAAAAATATTTGAATTTCAAGTGGTCTCAAATTCAATTTCAGATCCAGCCAAGATTAAGAAACCCTTGCCAAATCTGCTTATTATAAGAGAGAATCCAGAACACGATTACCAGGTCACCTGGTCAATGACAACAAGTTTTATAATCCAACAATCATGATAGACAAATTTACCTCCATGATTTAATCTAGCCATCTCTGATACATGCATTGTGAGTTCAAATTTCATATCTTTAAAAAAAAAGAGGAATCCAAAAGGACCGGCTGCAAAGAGTAGAATAGGTACCAAACAATGATAAAGCATGACTAAAATCACTATAAAAGGAGGATGTCTGCATTTAGTTAATCATGTAGTTCTTCCTTTTATATTTCAATTCCACTTGGTTAAGCATTTAAAATGATGCAAGGCATAGTCATCACCTGGTCACATAATAGCCCAAAGGTAGTTTAGCACCTACTTAACCTCCCTTCTCTCCCATCTTCAAGATGAATAAGAGTTGTTTGTCATTTAACTTATTCTGCTTAAAATCAAAGCTCTAAATCCTATAGGACATGGCCATCCCAATTTTTTTACAGAACAAGACGTGCAACCATCTCACTCCATCTTGACACTTGAGACAAGGAATGTCACAATTGCGATGTAAGACAATTGACAAGACAGTCTCATCTTGACACCAAGATTTGAAACCATGCTTAAGATCAATTAATATGATAACACAAATCTGTAATTTTTTACTTCCTAAAAGCTATTAATCAATGGACCAGAACAAACATCATAAATGTGATCTTCTAATAGATAACAAAAATAACTTGGAATTCCTGAAAACCTATTAGCAAGTGAAGAACATTTAACGAACAGCAAAATGAATCTCCCCGAAGGACAGTGGACAATATTAAGTGGATGACACTTGCACCATATTAAGGTAAAGCAACCAAAGCAGCAACCATATAGTGAGGAAATGTAATAGTTATGCTACACTAATAGTCATGCTGACATAGGAAAACAAATTACGGATCTCATTTAGTTTCAAACTAAAAAGAAAAATAAAATGCTTTCCAATTTTTCAGAAATTGCTTAGCAAAAGTCTTATATCCCTCAGAAAGTTTGGCAATAAAGAAGGTCCATGAAAGTAAGTCAAATGTAGCAAGAATCAGAATTTTGAGATGGATATGCAGTAAAACTATATAGAATAAAGAGAGATATGAGTGTACAAGATGCACAACCTAGGACAATGGTAACAAATAATCAAATTGAGAGGATTACAGTAAGGTGGGGCACTTCAATTCTGCTAAATGATGGGAACACATGCAGAGAGAGAAAACCAAAAGTAACATAAATGAAAATTATATAAAAGGATATGGTAAAGTTTTAAATAATATCATATGGAACACTGAATAGGAGTGCTTGGAAAATGGGAACTCATAAAGCCACCTTCAAATAGTTAGGACAATGACTGATGGTTAAAATTATGGTTATGGTTCACTAATAGCAAATCAAATTGCAACATAATTCATTGACAAGAATGAAACATTTAATTACCAAAAAGGGTAGTTTATAATATCTAAGAAAGGATAATGTTGGATTGAAAATCTCAAAGGCCACGGTGGCCATGGTCAGAAAATTGAAATACAACCCACATATAAATAAGTGCAGCACTAGAAAACGCTTTGCCCATTGAAAAGTTAGTAATTAAATGTGATTTACTATCTCTAAAATATTTGAATATAAAAAATCATGGGATTTTTGGAGATCCCTGATCCATGCACCAAGTGGTCAAAAAATTGGATTGTCTAAATAATACAAAATAATATATATTTTCTTTGACTTCTTGATGTACAAGTTAGAGGTCTCCAAATCATATAATTTTTAGTGTACAAGCATTTTAGAGATAGCATATCACGTTTAATGGCTTAGATCATCAATATGGGACCATACAAGTGTAGCCAAATCAAGCTACAGACATGCAAACAGATATATGACAAATGAGGAGGGAAAGAATTATCCCAAAAAACATTGTATACAAGTAATTATTTCATTTATTTCTGTTTTGACATTCAATTTCATAGAACAATCCCTTTATTATGTGATTTTTCAATTAATTGTAACAGAGGTTCCAGCAGCATTGTTATCTATCTCATCAATAGTATCTGTAGCGAATCAAAAACTGTGAGTTTGCCATTAGAATGCAAGGCAGCACCAATTTGAATAATATTTACTTTCTTATTGACTTTGGGAAGAAGCTTTATGTCATTCTTAAGCAAATAAATCATTGGACTCTTTGCAGTATTGAGTTTCTGTAGACAGACGACTGATATGGCAATCTAAATTTCACTGCTTAAAAAGTGGTTCATAAGGCCACATATGTATATGCAGTCCACAGACCGCATCACATACCCTGCAGCTACTACATGTTGGTAGGATATATATGGGCTCAAAAGATGGTTCTGCTTAGCACTTTATATATATATATATATATATATATATATATATATATATATAGTAAGATTAGCATTATGTGGCTGCATATGTGGAATACTTGTCATTGTGTGACCACACACATGGCCTTTTTTGGCATTGAGCGGCCATATATGTGGCCACTCTTCTGTAGGCACATGGAAATAAAGCAGGTTCAAGCAAACAATTGGGATGGATACGACTTCCAAGCAAGCTAGATACATGTGTGTTATGCTAATAATTATTGCTAATAAGAATCAAGCGCTAAGTAGTAAGCACTAATAGCTAGATAATATTGTCATTGATATTGTCATTATTGCAAAAAATAATTTTATTATCATTATATGCAATATAATTTATTTATTTTAAAATATTTAAAATACTAACTACATATGTGGCCTTCATAATGCATATGCACCATGCGGTTCCTTGACTTCCTGAATGCCATAGCTGCCTTTTAAAACATCACTAAATTTTATAAGTCAAAATCCTATTTGTTTTCACCACATTGTAGCACGAATTCCTAGAATATTTGGCTCATAATTGGCTTCTTTGCAAAGCTACTAACTTAAGTTGGAACATCATCTATCTCCTACTAAAAGTTACCACAAGATCCAATACAAAGATGGATTTTTCTCACTTTCCCCAAAAAAAAAAAAAAGATGATGGTGTAAGAACCTCCTTAAAAAAAATTCACGGATAGTCACAGACCACCAGGGAGTATAGTTAAATTTTTACTAAATAGCAAGAAAACCACTGGTAAGCAATTTTGCAGTGGTTTCCCTGTGATTTCATCTACATTTCTTGTTTATTCCTATTAGTTCACAAAGTCATTCCATTTATCATCAGGTTTTAGCACCAATTTCTGAGTCACTACCCAGTTCCCACAATCCAATTCTCAGAGTGGCAATTATGGTTCAAGTATTCCAATATTAATGCCTAAACAAGTACCTGTTTTGGTATTTTAGTATATGTTTCTCTAAATAGTATAAATATAAAAGCATGCACGCCATGTGCTCTAAACACTCTTGATTTCTAGACTAACATAATTTTGGTCAGAAATCAGTCAGAAATCACTTAGAAAAATTGCCCAATGTATGTTATGTTTCTCAAATGAACAGCAGCAGCATAACTGGACCTTTGATACAGATATGCATGTTACATTAGTCTTACAAGCATATAAATAAACAAGAAAAAACCTAGCATGCCCACCATAGTGCAGCATCCTTTTAGGGAAATGAAAGCAAAAGAGTTAAAGGGCGAACACTGTCCAAAACAACACCTGACACTTGGTTGAACATTTGTGTAGTACTGCAGGACATTAACAGCAGAAGGCAGATCGTGCATCTGGAGAAGAGCCTGAGACAATAGAAAGGCACCAGCTAACTCATGAGTAGTCCATACAAATCATCATAAAAACAGAAACAGTGAGGGCATATTATAAAGAGTAAATACCTGATTTTTAGCCCGTAACATCACAAGCTTACTGACAGGACCAAATGGCTGCACTAACTGAAAAAGGTCATTCTGCATAAAAAGGAATAAATATGTCAGATTTACCGAAAAGCCAGAAGAAGCTTGCGTGCTTCAGTTGCAAGAAGTACATTCAAAAAAAAAAAATCAAGAAATATACCTCAGAAATTTCATGCCCAACATTTCGAATATGAATGACTTTGGAGGGTTCCGTCATCCTCCCTCGATCTCTTCTGCAAACAAAAATAGCAGCAAAATGTCAAATTTCTTCGCTACTTTTGCCAAAAAAGAAACAACTTTTACCCATCTATTCCATTCCAAGAGAGAGAACACCTAATTGAAACAGCTAAATAGAGTTAATACTCGATTCCAAGAGAGAGAACACCTAATTGAAACAGCTAAATAGAGTAGTTAAAATTCGGAACCAAGGAAAACCCTAGATGCCTATCACCGCGCTAAACGCCTAAACGAAATGTACGGATCCTCTAACCGGATTAGAACACCAAAAAGGAGCAAATCCAAGGAGAAAACAGAGAAATCCGCCGACGAGGTGAGTAAACCGCATAGGAGCGCCAAAGCTCACCTTGGGAAACAAAAGCTTCAGGGATCTGCTAGGTTTCGAGGAGTTGGAAGCGGAGCTAGCGATACGGAATTCAGAGTATCGAGTTTAACTAGGTCTTTTCTCCTCTCTCTCTCTCTCTCTCACTTCGGCTCGCTTTCGAACCCCAGAAATAGAGGATCGGAGACGGTAATGTGCTCGAAATATGACAACTGAGCCGCCGGTGCCCTAACTCTGGGTCTCTTAACCAGTTCGGAACCAGGGATTATAAGTTACACTGCTCCGCGGGACAACGAGTGTGTAATTTTTTCCACGCGTGTGACCGGTTATTGGATAAGGGCTCGGACAGGAAAATTAACGGCCGTTCGATGGTTACACCGTCTAAAAGGGACAAAATTGACGTCGCTTCGGACGAGCTTATCAATTTGCTCATTTTTTTTTATTTCCTTGCTGTTCATTATGTGATCCTATCAATTTGCTCATCCAGAGTTCACATAGTAATATTCTTACTAACCAATTGTTATATGATCTTTTTTTCTATCTTTCTTTCTTTTTTTTAAAAGGAATAATCTTATTTACTTAAATCTGCAATGATATTCTCTCAGGATACTTAAAATTGCATGCGGCAATAGGCTATATATATATATATATATATATATATATATATATATATATATATATATATGCAACCATAAATTTCTTAGATTGCATTCTTTTTATTTGAAATACATATTGAAGCATTAGGTATTGCAATTCTTACAATGAAATTTAAGAATTTTTTGGCTCTTAACTTTGATTTACAATTGTCCTGCTTATTGGCTTTAAATTCATACCATCAAGCATCACTTCTGAACTCACAAAGAAAATTAATTTATGGATATCATGCTAGTTGGTGCTACCTTAAATGTGTAGCAAAAGAAAGAAGAGAAGAGAAAGATAAAACGATATTCGAAGTAGTGCGCAAAATTATAATCATCATCGTCATCACGCTATAACTCCGTTTATATATAAAGTTTTATATATAATTAGTCCTCAGTTTGGATAAAATAGAAGGGTTACGATTGATTAACAGCCAGTATAAAACTATAATCACACTCTGTGAATATTTAATTTTCACCGTGCTATGGTCTCACCTCATGAGAAAAAGAAAGAATAACATGAGTAGAAGCCATATCCAATAAGAAGCAAGCATATGCATCAGTAACTCAAGAATCTCATCATTATCAGTTTAATCATCATCAATAGCATCATTATTACAATCAATAATAAATAAATATTATATTGAAATCTATCTTATAATGAACATTTTGATACTTTTAATCGTTAAGAATAATAAAGGCAAGAATAAGAAACTACAAAGTGTTAGTGTTCTTTTTCTTTAAAACATGTTAATCATTCTCATCACTAAAAGATGAACTACATCTACATCATATCTAAAATTATCACCTCCTCCTCCTCTCTAATCTCATAACAATTTTTGCTTTCCTCTTTGCATGCGCTTCTTCCTATAACTATAATGACCATTGCTTATGGGCTTGATCATCTTATGGATGGATGCCAAGGATCGAAAGCGCTGCCTTTTCCTCAGCTGATGCCCGTTCTCCTCCACCTCTTCCTCCTTTCCTCTTTCTGAGATCTTAGCTCCACTCAACTCTTCTTCCTTCTCTTCCTCCTCCTTCTAACTATCATTATGTTGCAATACTTCGTTTTCTTTTTCCTCTTCACCAGTCAGTTGAACTAGCTCTGTCAACCCCTCTTCCTTTATCCCTATATACGTCGACACAGATATAATTATTGAAGGAGAAGAAGAAGAAGAAGAAGAAGGAAGAGAAGGGTTTGGAAGAAATGTAAGTCTACTTTCAGAAGGAGGAGAAGTGGCAAGTCTTTCTCTCTCCTTCCCTTCTGGTCCAAGTTTTGGGGAGCTAGGGAGGGACCTCTTGATGAGAGAAGGGTTTGGAAGAAATATAGGATTACTTTGGGAAGGAGAAGTTGCAACTCGTTTTCCCTCCTTCCCTTCTTAACTAAGTTTTGAGGAGCTAGGGAGGGATCTCTTGATGCCTTCAGTGTTTAAATATAGGAGATTTTCGGGTGGTAAGGCACATTTAGAGAGAGAGAGAGTGAGTGAGTGAGTGGAGAGCGGATGCGATGTAGGTTGCAACGATCTTGCGGTCCCCTTCTCCTATTTTCACTTTCAAAATAGTCAAACTCTGTACACAAAGATGGCAATTTTCTTCAAATTCACAGTACGCCTGTTCACCTCCGCTCTATTTGAAACGAGCATAGAGATCAAAACATAGATGCGGATATAGATATGAAATACATGATAATACTCATTATAAGTGTAGAGCAAGTATAAATATAAAGATTTTTTTTTTTTTTTTTTCACTTTGAAGATAAAATTACTTACTTAAAAAAAAAAAAAAGGTTAAGTTTATATATTTTTTTTAAATTGCTCAATTTATAGCTTGACTTTTAAAGAAGCATAGTGATAGATTAACTTATTTGCATTAAGAAAGAACAACAATTTAATTTTATATTTTATACTAATATTTTATTTTTAATATGTTATTAAACATCTTAATTTTGTTTCTTTACAATTTGATTGTGAAGGCCGTTTACGAAATATTTGCTTTTCCTTAATATTTTTTTTAATATTATGAAAATTTAAAATATATTTAAGCATTATTTAGATTTTTAATTATAATTATGCCGATGTTACAGTTAGTGATTGAAATCTAATTATGTTTCGTTAATCTTAAAATTATATAACTTTTATGTCTTTAAATTTTAAACTTCACTGGAGCTAATAGTTAGCAGTTAACCAATTTTGTTTAAAAAATATGGTTATAGGTATTGAGCAACATAATGCGTATGAATATTACATAGCAGCAGTGAATACGGAATGGTATGGATAGTATTTTCTCTCAGCACAACGGATGTGGAGGTACCTCCTTCGATCTTATTTCTGCCTGTTGCCATCCCAACGTGTCCAATAGTATTTAGATGAAGGCAGTGCAGAAAAACAAGAGAGAGAGAGAGAGAGAGAGAGAGAGAGAGAGAGATTAAAAAAAAAAAAAAAATTTGCAGCCGCCTTAACCTTTAACGAGTTAAAAATTAGAAGGTCGTTCAGTCCGAGCACTGCGGTATTCCCACCTATACCTTCTGTCGCAGGCCTCTTCCAACTTCAACCATTGGAATCAACAAGGCTAATCGAGTCGAATATGAGTAAACGACCTCATATTGTCGGGCGATACCAAAATTTTGATGCTCATTCGGAAAAAGTTCCGATCGCCCAACTTTTCCAGTCCTGATCAAATAACTGATAGGCTGACTCAAAAAAAAGTGGACAGAAAAATCAAGCCTCCATTCAATTTCTTGGCGCGTGAACGGTCATTGGTCAACAGGAACGGCGATCGATTCATCCATCACGCTCCCTTACCACCAACCAGCACACAAAACTACTAGTAAAGCGGCAAGAGTTGGAAGAGAGAATATTATAAGAGCAGGCATGAGACAGAAAACCATCTAAATTTTATTCAAAACCAGGCAAAATTACGATCAATGATGTAGAAAATAGATCCACGTAATTTGGTTGCATGTGATCATGTGCAATCGAAGGCAAGGATTGAGATAACTTATCAAAATAAAATCCTAATCAAAGGATTGAGATAACTTATTTCAACAAACTCTTTTACGATGCATGTTGATTTACTTCAGATGAAATCCTTTGACAATACAATTAATTTTCACTCCATATTGAGTTTAGTAGTGGCTTCATGACAAATACCCTCCAGCCAACACACCCAAAACCAAAAATTTAAAAAAAAGAAAAGAAAAAGAAAAAGAAAATATGTCATTAATTTCGTTTTTCATTCACAAAACATGGTTTTGAGGAGATGGACGAAATTACACCATTTAAAACGGAACAGAAGTACTTTATTTGCTCTTTCAAATATAAAACATGCATCAATTTAGAAAAGATTGTCCTACAGCCTAATATCACATAACAGAAAGCTACGAAGCATCTGGAAAGCTTGCATCATTAAGAATGGAAAAAAGTGTAGGATCATAAAGCTGGTACTGGAGAGCTAGCTAGGTGACATAAGTGAAATAGAAGAATGGTTGATTATAGATCCAGTATGTTCACAGGCTCAAGCATATAATAGAGATTTGGCATCACAAGTTGCATGATGTTAGAGTGATCGATTGATGGACTGAAAAAATTGGATCTCTCAAAAAGCTGAGATTCATATAACTAAA
Source organism: Metroxylon sagu (assembly GCA_017589505.3). Taxonomy (NCBI): domain Eukaryota; kingdom Viridiplantae; phylum Streptophyta; class Magnoliopsida; order Arecales; family Arecaceae; genus Metroxylon; species Metroxylon sagu. The sequence continues at coordinate 344,657 of JACVBY030000398.1, forward strand.
AATACTCAGAACATGCATGAACAAATGCTAGAACAGCACATGGAATATGACAATTGGATATTTTCCGAAGAAAAAGCATTATTGCATTTCAATTTGGAAAATAAACCCATTTCACAGCAGTTCTTTGTTTAAAACCAAATGGAAATTTGATTCTGGTGGTCAGGTGTTGGGCTCCGCATAATATGGAACCTTCTAAGATATAAAGCAGGCAGCAACCAATATTTTATCACTTTAAGCCAGATGTACTGTATGTCTCTAACCAACAAAATCAAACAATAAAATAAAACCAAAAAAGCCACTGACGGGGAAGAGACTGCTATACTAGTATATGCTTGGCAATTCAGTGAAACAAGGGTTTTACCCCACAAGCTGTAAAATCACAAAGTGATCACCCATTGATTCCTTAATCTATTGCAATGATTAAAAAAGCAACAGAGATATACATGAGGAAAACAGGATACAGGGCTAAGGCCTTCCGCCCAGGATTAACAGCTGTACTCATGAATGGATATGCTGCCCATGAGCTCCATGCCAATGTTATCGACACCACAATTAACTTGATTATGACATTGCCCTCCAGCATGCAAATTAAAGCTCCAATATCCAGAGGAAAAAGGCAGTATCCAAGAAGACAGAGACTCTGGAAGAATATTATGTGCCCACCCTGTCATAAAGCGCAAAAAAACAAAAAAAAAAAGGGAGAAGTTCCATCCAAAATTAGCCTGCAGAATAGTATAACTGAGTTCTCAATGATAAAGCTGCTTACCAGAAGTAGAACATTTAAAGTGAGAATAATTGCACCAGCTGCAAGTATCGCAAATGCAACAGCAAACACTTCAGACTGCAGCAATAAAAGAAAAGGACAAATGCAGATAAGTCATTGTACGAAACTCCCAAATCATATAACAATTAGTTCGAGGAGAGTGATAAAGTCTTCTTTTAATATTCAATCCTATGAAAAGGCGCATTACTCAAAACTAATTCCAGGATGGCAATGTTATAGTTTCATTTTCTTAGTTAATATTAGGGTAACTTCCAATGGTTAAGGGCACTGTAACAATAACAGGAGAGAAAAACGTACTAAAGAAGCAGTTGCCGATCCACAAGTATTAAGAGCCAAAAAAATCATACAAACAGTAGCATAAATAAGAAAAAATAAGGATGATAATTTCATTATAAATATCAAACAAGCCCTAAACAGTCCAGGGTTGAGAACAGATTCATTTTTTGATGCCAAACATTATTTACTACTGCTTCTAAGCTGATAAAGCCTCATTTACAAACACCATTCAACAAGAATGCCCAAACCTTAGGCACCTTCGCATGCACAAGAAAAAATTAAGAACCTCCATATCACCCTCAATCACCTTGAAAGTTGAGCCGAGTCACACAATGTAAGCATCTTAACTTACAAAATAACAACCTCTTGAGAGATACTTCATCACATGAAAAATCGAATCAGCTACCTTATCCAAATGTTTCGTTAGCCTCCACATTTTCTTTAATTATTAAGTATACAACTGTCTTAAGAAAGAATAAACTATCGGACATAGCAAGGGGTATAAAATATTAAAAAAAAGGCTGATGTAGATCTTCCATTTGAGTGCAATTTGATTCTCTCAGGGTGCATGAAGGTAGAACAAGAGAGAACAGGAGATTGTGCATCAAAAGGCACTTGACACAAAAGATACAATATATTTAGGAATTATTAAAAAAAATGAACACCATAATATTTTCCTTTGAATTAGAATACATATCAAGAATATGGATCCAACAAGAAATTAAAAGAGAGGAAGTGCTGCAAGCTTAATGATGCAGAAAACATGCAAACAAGCCGAATATGTCAGTCTAAAGTATTATTGAATCAAAACCCAGCATGAGAAATAAATCTGTGAAGTTGAAATATTAATTTATCTTGTAATACACAGAATACTATATTTGTGTTTGATGATGTACAGCAAGTCCGGTCAAATTTTATCCAGTCACCAAGACTCCCTAAAAAGAATTTCTTGTGAGAAACCAGTTTATCTATGCAAAGATTCTTGATGCACTGATCAAGATATTCATACAAAATCCAACATATCCATCAATGTCCAACCTTTTCTTTCTCAACCTTCCCTATCTGGTCCAGTCCATAATAAATCCTGTAAAGCCCTTCCATTATTCTGTCTCAATCACAATGGCAAAATTTATCTTATTTTCTGTTGACTAAACCTGATGACCTATCAAATACCACTGTCCTAAAATACTTTCTAGCACTCTCAAATTCCAAGATTTATCGTTAGGCAAGTTGAGGATAATAAATTCCCTTTCTTTTTCTGACCACAAATTAAGCCAAACACACTATCTAATAACTACTCTTGAAATCCTGATCTCAGGCTCCACACTGGAGTTTTACAACATCAAGAATATAACTTTAAAGATCACAAGGATGTGTTTACCATGCAAATAACCAATTTGTACAAGATTCATGTCATTTCTCACTTTAGGAGGAATGCTGTATAATTGAGAAGTATCCAATGTAATAGCAAAATTATAATAGATCCAAGCCCTTTTTAAGATAAACATTCTAATAAAAATTCACATCGTTGGCAATCTTGCTAGCAATGTAACCGAGATGAATCCTTTATGATTGAGTCTACAAAAATATTAATAATTTAATATGAATATACAATCACATTTTAGAAAAGAGAAGGTGGCGTTTGATTTTACTGAATCTGCAATCTAAGGGGTGATATCTCAAGCTTGAGAAAAACTGGATCCAAACATAAAATACATGTAGGGAAAAGGAAAAACCAAATACATGACATACTAAAATGTTATTAAACTGTTGTTCGAATGCTTGATGGATGTAACTGATCCCTATATATTTAACCTAAGGCATTGATGAATCCAATCTTGACTCCTAAAATGATATTTACACCTATTGAAAGCACACAAAGAGGGGGAATATGCATCCATAATCTTTCCAGAGCACTTCAAAGCTATGTTTCATTGAGCACGTTCAGTTCACCCAACATGTCAAGAGATGTGTCACATCAAGGCACTCAAAAATAATATCTAATGTATACGAATCAGAATAAAATCACAGCCCAAATAAAATTAATGATTTAATTGTAATCAAATAAAAAATCATATCAACAACATGAGATTTTGCAGAAAAACAGTCTCATTTTTGCAAAATTCATCATTTTTATTTGTTTACTTTTTTTGCAAAAACTGTCAATTTAGGACTTTATCAGACCAGCATGTCCCTATTCTCAAATGAATATGCACAATAGCTCACATATGCACAAATGGACACACAATATAGTCAATGCATACAAAAATGTTCTCAAATTAGTCACAAGAGAAGGGAGAGCAAATAATGGTCCAATTAAGTACAAAATGGATTGTTTCTACAAATAAATGGTGATCCATCTTTGTGAAAAATAAAAGTGGCATTTCTTGCATAATCCCTAAATTAAATTCTAAACCCAAAGTTTTATCTAACCTAAGCATCATCAATATAGCAGCATTAAAAGTGACATATCTTGATCCCCTGGAAAATGAAATGATTGATCAATTCTTTTCATAGTTCTTTCACTTGGTCCATCTAGCAATGCCTATTCAATGTCTGTAATCCATTGTTATCCACTGACCAGCAATTTGTTGACTAAGATATATGCTTGAACATTGCCACCTCAAAACCGTACAAATGGTTAAGCTTAAAAATATCCAATAACATATTGTGTGGTGAAACTCTAGAAGATCATTGTTTATAAATGGTGTTTAAAGACAATAATTTGAAGATTTAGTCAAAACTCCAAACCAAAAAGTTTTGGCTTTGGCGAAAGCCAAGCTTAAAATTCCCTATCGAGTTTATTCCAAGGCTCAAGTTGATGCAAGAGACTCAGTTTGAAAGGAACAGTTGGGTAATGAAAAATAATCTCTTCCTCGTAAATTTTAGTGGTATCTTTTATGAAATGCCTAATATCAATGAAAACAGGGTTTGAGCAATAAATTTGGGCAACATTAAATCCAATGGTTTATCCAAGAGCAATTATTTTTTTAAATGAAATCAGCTATGCTTTCTAATAATCGATAAACAGCTGAACAAGGTACAATAAACCCATTTCAAAGTGCCACTTCTCTCTCAAATTGCCACAATCTAATATGGCAAAAAAAAATCTTAAAATCAGATCTAGAGTGAACCATGAGGGCAAAAGAATATTCAGCCAAAACCAACTATATTATTAAAATTTTAATCGCAAACACTTAAACAAGGTTGAAAATGGAGGTTGACTAAAACTTGTATAAAGGTAAGCCCATGACTTCCAACACTAACAAATTCCAAACTCTTATTCAGCTATAAGTTCCATTCTCCTAACTATATTCAACTCCAGTTCTTGCCATGGTTTATACGATTTTAAGAACTTGATAACATATATGATCGATGAAATGATGAAGGACAAGGAAATCTATGACATTAAGAAGATTAGCAGTTACTAATAGAATATGGGAAGTAATCAGAGATTACTTAACCTATAAAAATGAGCTTGCTATGATATCAGATTTATTGTCCAAGCAAACCTATAAAAATGAGCTTGCTATGATACCAGATTTATTGTCCAAGCATCACCAACAACTATCCTCTGCTCTGCTTCGGTGTTGGATTCACCATTTCAATTAATAAACCAACAATGTTTTCCTTCCTCTGAAATATTGACAATGCGTGGATACCGGACCCACTATGCCTTACAATCATTTATCATCACTACCCTGTTATCACTGCACATGTTTTTTTATAATTTATTCGTTATCCAGTCATCATTTAACTTACAATATATATAGTCCAACTTTTCAAGGACAAAGATCGTTGCTCTAGTTTTCCATTGTAATTCTATTAATACAAGTTCGAACCTAAATCTTCGTCAATGGTTTCCTCTGCAAAATTTCCTTCCATTGGCTATAGATCTATAAGGAAATAAAGGCGCGAAGCTTTCTATTCACATCAAATCTAACATATTGCTTAGGTGTTCTAAATGTTTCAAGAATAAGACCTAAGCAAACACGTACGATGGGGCGAAACGATCGAGAAGATGGAAGAGGAAACGAGATCCGAGAGCTTACCTTCTTCACAGACGCCGACCAAGAAAGAGTGAGTCCGAGGAAGATGATGAAGAAAAAGGGACCCCAGAGATCCCAATCCCGGAGCGCCTTGCCCGGATCCTCCCGGAAGGGGTTGGGGAACACGACCAGCTTCAGATTGCTCACGACCCGCAACAGATCCCGCCGGATGGTGTCCCAGACAGGCTCCGTCAGCGTGTTAGGCGGCGACCCGAAGCCGTCGGCAGCGATGCCGCTGCGGGAGCTCTCAGCGGCGGAGGCGACGGGGACGCTCGGCGGCGCCAAAGTGGGGGCCTTCTGGTAGGCGGCCGCGGCGGCCGCGGCGGCCGAGGGGGGAGGAGGGGGGAGGGGGGAGGGGAGGATGGGGGGGGGAGGAGGAAACGGGGATGGAGGCGCGTGGGGGGCTGGGGGGGCCGGCAGGGAGGACGGTGGCGGGGCTGGCGTTGATGAGATTCTCGATCTCGTCAATGTCGGACTGGGAGGAAGGGTGGAGGGGGATGGTGTCGCCGTGGGACATCTTCGCCGTCCGTGGCGGCGATCAGTGGCGCAACCGCCGGATCCAACGACGAGGCGAGAGGAGAGGGAGAGGATTTTTATTTTTATTTTTATTTTTATTTTTATTTTTTTGGGGGTAATGAAAAAGAGAGAGGGGCTTTTGATGGGTTCCTACGCCCGCTTGTCCGCAAGAAGGAAACGGCCGGATGAGACCATTTCTTATTTCTCTTCCGAGCAAGAGATAAAATAATTAAATATATTTTTATTAAAGAAGTGGATCTACATCACGCTTGCTTCTATTATAATAATAATAATATTATTATTATTATTATTATTATTATTATTTGATTCATGGGATACAAGATTTTATATGGAATATAGAATACTCATAGTTAGTTCGCACAGTAATTTAATTACAAATTATTAGATATCTTATATCAATATATTTAATTAACATGATAAATTAGAACTAACCTAACTAGAAAATAAGTTAAAATTTTAAAAACACCTTTATTTTTCAAATTAAAAAGAAACCAAACAAGTGAAATTTTTTTTAAATATAATAATTATATATTATAAAAAATATATAATAATTAATAATATTATTTTTATACAATATGATACAAATTATTATTAATAAAATTATATAAAGTATATAATTAACACACAATAATAGAATATATTATAAATAATTATTATAATTATTATAATTATATTATTATATAAAAGGTTTATAATATTATACTTTAATAAGATAAAAATTTTAAAAAATATTATATAAATTAAATATTGTAAATATAGTATACATTATATTATCCTAAATAAATAATTATTATAACTATTTAATATAATTAATACTATAAAATATTATTATTAATTAATATTAATAATACTATATATACAATATAATGGAGGTACACTTAGTTACATTCGGATGTAGCCAAGCCTAAATCTGGCAACCTCTCTCATCCTTAAATCCATACGGTTTACAAATCTTAAAGATGAAAAAAAAGTAAAAAAGGTGGATGGCTCATGTATCAAAAAGTAGAAAAGGTGACTGAATCCAAGTCTACCTCTATATAATAATAATGACTATATACATTTATTATATTAATAAAAATATTAATATATTTATAATATAAAATATATATTATATTCATAATATATACTATTTATTATATATAAAATAAATATAAAATAAAATAATAATGTAATATTATTACAATAATGATAATTTGATAATATTATTAAATTATATTAATTATAAGGTAAATTTAATATTATATTATATATTATATTGCATAATATTAAACTTTATTATTATATTAGTGTAAAAACACTATTATAATTATATAAATATAATTATTTTAATTATTAAATTATTATATATAATTTAATATAATAATTTTTATTATTTATATTAATGTGTAATAAAAAATTAATATATTATATTATATTCATATTAAAATTATTTTAGAAGAAAATGGGTTCTTCCTCTTTCACAAATAGTGTTTTGTTTTGAGGGATATTTTTTTAAAAAAAAAAAGTAAGATGAAGATTTCCATCTATTGGCAATCTAAGATTATCTAACATTCTGGCAAGAATTAGATTGCTACGTTTTATGGCAATTTGATCCATAAAGCAACCTTAAATGCCTATCAATTTTTTTTGAATAAATTTAATAAAATGTGTCAATGTAACATTATCATCAAAAGATTGCCAAAAATTTTTAAATATTTTATGAACTAAACAATTCCCAAAGGATGATGAAGGATCACGTACATAAAGATCTTGTATAATTTTTGTTACAATGATAACAGTGGTAAGCCAAATGCCCATCAAATAATCCAATTGATAAAACATAAGAAAAGATTGAGTCATCAAACTAGCAAGGTAAAGCAAGAAAAGATTGTGTCATCAACCTAGGAAAGTAAAGCGACACAAAAAGAGTGAAAGCCATATAATGTTCTTTTAAGGCTTGGCTCGGGATAAATGAATCACAAATCTCTCTCTCTCTCAAAAATAAGCTTGACTATATTTGAATATAGTTAAGTTAAAAATCTGATCACTTTTTTCACTCTTGAATCCATACGAATCCTAAAAGCCACTTTATCTTTTTTACTTTTTTTATCTTTGAGATTCGTAAACTGTGTGGACCCAAAGGCAAGAAAAATAATTGGATTTAAACTTGGCTGCATTTGAATGTAGCGAAATCTCTCTTTCTATTTATATATATGTGTATATATCAGTTATTTTTCTTTCTATTTAAACCTATTTGTTGCGGCAAGTTGGGTATGAAAGAGAGTTGAACTCAAGAAAAATATGCCACATTCTTTAATTGTAAAAGTTTCCTGCAACCTAGTAGAGTTTCCCCTAATAGTCAGAACAATGCTAGATAATTCTCTTATAGTCAAAACAATGCTAGATGGTTCTCTCTATGATTTTAGGGATATAGAGCTCAAGCTTTGTTTGAAGGCTTAGACTCTATTTAGCATTGTTGTCACTTTCTTTTAAAAAAAAATTATGTATTTTTTATTAAAAAGGTTAAAGAAGTGACGACGATACCTAAGCACAACTTTAGATTTCAATTTTGTTTGAACTAGCTGTTAATAGTCAACTGATGGTTGACAATTGGTAACTATTAGCTATTTTTTTAATAAAGTGTCTAGTTATGCTGTTAGAGCGTTAAATAACCAATAAGGATATATTTTTTCTTTTTAATATAATGTATTATTTCTTACTTATCATTTTATTTGCTCAATAAGTTATATATATAAATAAAAAAAAAACTTAAAACACTATCCGATAAATAAACAATCTTATATCTGTAAACATAAATGGCATAATTAATTCATGCAAATCTAAAATATAACTTAGCAATTTTATTACATGAGGCGAAGGAGATAACAGAAAGTGGATGATTTAGGAAAGAGAAAAAAGATAAAATTTGATTTAATTAATTTATATTTTTATAATTTATATTTTAACCTTTAAAGTTGCTGGGTCTAAGATATACTTTAACTGCCTAATTATAATAATCTGAGACCAACAGTTACTAGCTGGACTGTAACGGTTGCTAGCTAGACTCATCAAGTAGCTGCCAAATAACCTTAAGCGTCAAGTAGCTGCCAAATAACCTTAAGCCCCAATGGCTATCGGCTGACCTCTAACAGCTAATCCAACATGCCCTTGATCTACTCTAACTTCCAAAGATAGAGTATATTTGTCACCAAGGGGCCTTGCATGATAACCATTGGATCAGATTTGGCCATTGGGCTATTTAGAAGGATGTTGATTTTTAACCAGGCATTACTTTGGATATGATAACCAAAATTCCTTGATGGTACGCTGCCTGTTCAGTTTGGAGCATAGGATACTTCCCCTCTCAAAACCAGTAGTACAAGGCAATTAAAAAGAATGCGCACAAACAACCATCTTTTGCAGCACAAATTCCTTGTGAGAATAGATGAGACCTCTTTATCTTCACCACAAAAGCATAATAGCAGAAAGCAAACAAGAAGCTGCACATGGACTTGGAATCCAAGGCATAAAGCAACCAGCATTAGCTCAAAACAGTGCACAAGCAAAATACCTCTGAAGAAGTCCTGCCACTGCAGCATATTCTTCCAACCATTGCTCCAGGCACACACCAGATTGGCTCTTGGAGCTGCTTCAGCTTGAAGCTGACCATGAACGTGAGGGGACCTCAAAAAATTAAGAACAAAATCCTTGACCAAGCTTTTTGTTGGAAGACAGGCATTATGGAGCTGTGAAGCCAATACTTATTGCAGAATAAATGTAAATTAAGATAAATTATATCAAATCTCAAACTTGAATTACACACCTAAGCATATCATCATCCTCTTAAACAGCCAAAAGAACATACATCGCATCAATAATGAATCAATAAAGCATTAGAAATAACAAAATAGCAATGTGTCAGCTTCCATCTCCTTTATCTACACAGAACCACAATCTTTCTGTTTCTTTTTTTCTTCTTCTTCTTCTTTTTTCCTTTCAATTTTCCTCTCTGACTGTCACTATGGAAAAATAGTCAGAATTTTCAACCCTTCTGCCACTCCCAGCTACCACAAAAAAATAAAAATAAAAAAAAATAAAACTCCAACACAGTTTTCAATCACAAACTAGCCCACACACTTCTAATACAGGTCCATCATATTTACTGATGAATGGATTCACCCGAACCCATAGAAGCGAACAAATCGATGCAAGTAAAATGGACCAAACAATGACAATTGTAGGCACTCTGTCCTGTTTCCCCATCATTCCTTTCAGGAATGGATAGAGATGCATTATGACCCAGATGGCAAAGAAGAGTCTACCAAACAGTGGACCCCATGAGTCATAGCCACTGGTAATGGCACTGGAGATCCCCGCCACAACCCCGATGACATTAAGTATCAGCAGTGTCAATGGAGGGATCAATAAGGATGTCCACTTGAAGAGATAAAGCTCTGAAAATTCTTCACTGTCTCCTCCTTTGGATGTGACAGTGAAGTCGGTATCAACTCCAGCTAGAACCTTTAGGAGACCCTGGACGAGGGCGAAGAGGTGCGATGAGACACCACCGATCACCCAGAATTGCTCATTCCTCCACCAGTCATCAATACTCACCACTCCCCATCGCATCTCAAGGATACCAGTCGCAGCAATGGAGACGAAGAGACCTATGAATATTAAGCTGGCATAGATGCTGATCTGTAAACAAAGGAATCATGCAAAAGTTTCAGCAAGGTGTGGGACATCAAAATTAAGCAACACGGAACAGTATAGCAAGAAAGAAAATGAAGATTGGCCTGTCCCAGTGCAGACTACTGTACAATATAACTCAGGTTATTGCTCTAAAACATGTTTTAATTGTTCTTGCCAGCTTGCCACTTGATCACCTCAAGTAAATATATGATAAAATAAGGATATTCAAGAAAAATTCCACAACATGAAGGAATCATTGGACAGTAGCTACCAAAAATAAGGGCCATGACATTTTCTGAAAGGAAAAATGCTGAAAAAATAGTGGTTTTAGTTGAGTACCTCAGGCACAATAAACTTCCCAGAGAGAAGACAGATTGCTGGCAAGGTACAGTATGCAACCAAGGGAATCGATGTCCAGGGATAGACAACTGAGTTTATGTAGGAAAACCGCTCCAACCACTTCAAACCACCTCTATAGCCATACCATATAGGGCAGTGCTTGCTCAGAAAAATCTCAACAGATCCAAGGGCCCACCGCAAGACTTGATGAAGACGGTCAGAGAGGTTAATCGGAGCAGAACCCTTAAATGCTGGTCTCTTAGGTATGCAGTAAACAGACCGCCAGCCATGGCAATGCATCTTGAAACCTGTCAGAATATCCTCTGTAACAGATCCATATATCCAGCCAACCTGCACAAACATAAAAAATTAAGGACTAAAAGCAAGATATTAATGTGAAATCAGACAGGCATTGGCATGCAGGATATGCCAAGTATACCTCCTTTCCCCATTCGGTTTTATCTTCGTAACCACAGCTAATCACATGCACGGCCTCACTTAGACATGAAGCAAAACTGACACCCTCGGCAATTCCACCATTTTCTTGAAGTGTGGAAGCCACAAACACAGATGACTGCCCAAATCTTTTCTCCAGCTTTTCCCGGGGCACTAAGGCTGAGTTTTCACTTTCTTGTCCTGTAGAAAACATAATATGATTAATGACTCCACCAGGGATGGTTGGCGCAAAGTCAGTAAACAAGCCAAGTTTTCAGCTCACCTTTAGCCTCCTCTTTAATAGTCTCGAGTGCATGTACTTGAGGAGATGCTTCTCTGTGCTTTGTCTTTTTCTTCTTCTTCATCTCCTGCTTTTGTTTCCCTTTTCTATTCTTCCTTTTAGGTCCACAGCAACAGCAGCACCATTTAGGCCAACAATTGCAGGTTTTTCCTGGGGGCTTTTCCTTAACAGGAGCATCAAATCCATATAGTGCTTGCCTTCTGAAAACACACCCTGTCCCAACATAGATTGGTCCCTGGATCCCATCAAGGCCTTTCATGTTGATCTGAATTCCAGAGAAGGCAACAAGATTGATTATTTAACTTGACAAAGTGTAGATAGACAATAAATTAGAAATCGAAGAAAAGACTCCCTTGCAAGTCCAGAAACATGAATACGTACATCAAAAAACACAACATTTCGGTTTGAATATCTGTCATGCTGATCAATACCATCAAATCTCTGAGGAAATTGCACATAGCAAACTTTCTTTCCTGATATTGGATCCATCATAAAGCACATGGCTTCTCTTAGGGCCTTGCTATTGTTTATATAATGATCACAGTCAACATTCAAAATGTAAGGGGCATTTGAGAGAACAGCGGACACTCGCACCTAAAATTACATTAACTGATTAATAAAATAAAAATTTGAAAGAAACTAGCCGATAGCAATCCAAAATTTTATCTTCAGTAACAGAATATAGGGAAAAACTGAATGAAATCTGTTGTCAAACAACATGCACTACCAAAGCATTCATGGCACCAGCTTTTTTGTGGTGGTTATATCCTGGTCTTTTCTCACGAGAAACATAGACCAAACGTGGGAGCTCATTCCCTGCCTCATCAAGCACACCATCATGCCCCAGAAAGACCTGTTAGAGAAAGATCAAAATGATATAAGAGAATGATAATGTGCCATATCAAATGAGAGTTTTTCTTGCAATTGCATTTTTCACTGCAGAAATTAAGAGGCAACCCGCTGCATTGAATTATGTTATTGGATGACCTGACCAAGGTGTTGATCTAAACAACTTTTATTAACTTGAACTATTCAGGGTGCTTACGTATCGTTTAAATTTCTTATTATGAATGTTGAAATGAGTTCCTCTTACTGAGTTATTCTAAAATGATCACACACACAAACACATGCGCGCGCGCACAAATATAAAACATCTTGGACCACAAGTAATGGACCCAGAAAGTCCATCTATGACCAATTGCATCATGAAGCAAAGCATGAAAAGACAGCTTCTCTTTACTTATTATTGATTTTCTTACCAAATATAAACCCAAATATTAGATGCCCATATCAGAGTGATGTCAGATAGATGCCACACCAAGGTGACTATGAGTAAATTATGTCATAAGAAATTAGTTCAATGAAATCAATTCAGGCAGGCCAGGAATTGCATGAAACTAAGAGAAAACATTGTGGTAGATGCTCAAATTCATGGACTAAGAAAAGCCCCAGCAGTGGTCAAGTTTGTTTGCCCAAGTCATCTCCAAGTTCAGTACTGATCAGATTTTGGATGGTAATCTGATGGCAGGATTAGTTTTTCATTTTTCAGTTTAGGCAATTACAATAAAATTGGAGTACGCCCAAAGAAGTGGAGATGAACCGTTAAGAGTATCACAAGATCAAAATATGCAGATGAATTTAAAAGGAAAAAAAAAGATAACTGCAATGAAAAATGAATTCATGGAAAGACTAGGGCAATAAAAAGGTCAAGATATGTTGGAATATGCTATAAAAGAGTAATTTTGTCAAAAGTTCAACCATTGTGCTGATGCTAAAGTAATAAAAAACCGATTGAGACAGCAAGCTCACATCTAACGAAAGCTAGGTGAGCAAGTAAAGCAGCCAAAATTTATAGATTAGAAATAAGTCTTCAAAGGGAATTGGCAACCCACCTCAAATAGATAGGCATAGCGATCAAAGTTTTAAATCCTGTGAAACGGGACCAACACAGTTTTTTAGTAGAATGGGGCATGCCATCACCCCACCCCATCTTGGCACTCGGGACAAGGGATGTCCTAAGACACACCAATTGGGATGCTAGAATAATGGCAAGATGGTCCCATCCTAACACTTGGAATGGCAACCCATCCCAGTATTTCACAGGACATCCTGTCAAAATTTAAAACCATGATAGTGATAGTGTAATGTATACATCAATGTTTCAAGGTTCAAATAACACAAAAGTTCCTCATGATGAATAATGGGTTTTGCATGTTCAGTATTGTTCATTTAATTTGCCAGTTGACTTCCAAATTACAAACTTGAAACTTAAATTTTCTGCCTTCACAGAAATCACTTGATCAAATCATTTCACTAATCTGCAGCTAAACATGATAATGTAAGGTCAGAAATGGTTCTAGCAGTATTAGTGAATTAATAAGCAACAACCAAGAAAGCAATCTATTTTCTCAACCAGTTTCTTCCAAAAATATATTGGACTACCTTAATTTCCTTTCACATCTGCAGCTCAAACTTCAAAGGATAGACAAGTGAACTGTGGTCCCTTTAGGACCTAATTATCAGGAAGATCGACAGCTTCTCCACAGAAAATAATAAGAATCGATGAGAGTATAATAATTACCTGAATCATTCCTGGATGGTCCCGAACATTGTTTCCAGGCCATGGAGTTCCATCTTGCATTGTCCAGCCTTCTTCAGGAACCTTTTGTGCCATGGCCACTAATGCATTGATAAGAACCTTAAATTCCTCATATTCTCTCTGCATGCACAAAACAAAGAGATTAGATAGCTTGCCCATCAGCATATATGATGTTAAAAATGTAGAGAATATTTGAATAGCTACATCATGAATTTGGCCAGAAAACATTGTTAATATCATAACATAGTTTGCATAAATGGGATAAATTGTATAACCAGGTATACTCAATCAGATCGCATTTAAAATATATGACAGAGTGCAAATATTCAGTACTAGAAAAAGCATCATAACAGCAAAGTATTTTTGTAATGAAACAAACCTTCATTGCACGCCGTTCCCTCACAAAATCTGGATGAACTTTATCTTTCAGATAGTCAATTTTCTGAGCAAAGTACCATTCAGGAGCACGAGGTTCAATGTTGAACTTTTTGCAAAATGGGACCCATTTCTTAGCAAATTCAGAAGTTTCAGAAAGTGCTTCAAAGGTAAGCATGGCAGCGCCATCATCTGAGACGTAGCATGAAACTTTATCCACAGGATAATCCACAGCTAGAATGGATAAAACCGTATTTGCTGTGATAAGTGGAGGTTCTTTCATAGGATCAACTGTGCTTACGAAGATATCAATATCTGCTAATCCAGATGGTTTTCCTTCTTTCTCATACCTGAGAACAGAGTTACAAAGAACATAATACAAATCCACTATATAATGAATAAAATACAAGAAAACATGCAGCTGGATGAATGTATGATACCTCAGTGATAGACGATCCAAATATGTCTCTCGTTCTATAGGGTACCATTTCGGGAACTGATCCAAAATCCATGAAATTGCAAACCATATTTCACATATAACTGATGTCAGCCACAATCCATAAGCATCTGAAACTGGATGCCGAAGTCTATAGTGGAAAAAGAAGCCAAGTATGACAAGCCTCAGCAAAATTATAATCCTGTAAGGGCTTATCTTACTAGAAGCAATGGGTAGCTTCCTTGACAGTGGTTGTCTGCTTTCATCTGACCTAAAAACATAAATGACAATGGACAAATCAAAATACGATAAAGGTTGATAATATAAGAATGGATAAATGGTATCAGAAGAACATAAAACTTATTAGATCAGCAGTTTAGAAAGAAGGGGCTTTTACGATCACCATGACAGTTGCCAGCCAAGATGACTTTAAGGACAGAGAACAGAAAGTATACATCAGTTTCATCCAAAAGTAGAAAGCAGAAATTAAAATATACTCATGCAGAGTTGCAACTCCATAATTTGGTATGCTTCTGGTAAATACTCAAAAAAAAATGTTAACATGGAATTATAGAAATATGTGGTACAAAAGATAATGTAATGATGAATGGAGAGAACTTTTCAAACACAATACACATAAAGGAGAAAATTAGTCTTTTTTCTTATACATATAACATTTGGTTTTGACAGAATGAGAATATTTGTTTCAGAAGATAAAGACAAGATTTCAGAGGTTATCCAATTATTTGGGGGTCCCATACCTTTGTTAAAAGATGATAGAGAAGGGGAATGAAGAAACCACAAAGAAGAGAATAGGAAGAAAATTAAGTGAAATGAGAAACAGGGGGAGAAGAGATGTGCACCCACATCAAAGGGCAATGCCATTTTCCACAGTTCCACTCATGCACAAGAAAATTTCTATTTGGCTCTGGGTCAGCCACTAGCATTTCCATAATGAAATATTTCCACCTACTCATGAGTGGCACCATTCCTAAGTAGCATTGCCCAAAATGCAACTTCATACATGTAAAGGGAAAGATCATGGCAAATCCATACAATGCATAGAGATCTATGCATGAGTCCAAAAGACATGAATTGACAAAAGGAACCACAAGATGACCTCCTCAATTTAATAGAAAAACAAAATTAAAGAACTATTTGTTGCTTCATCAATGTACCAACATTTCACGATCTAGCACTAGTGCCCACATTAAGGAGCCTTATCATGAATGAAATCTACAACTTCTTCATATATTAGATTGTTATTCCCTATTAGTCGATATTGCACATTATAACAATTGTTCCTCAGGCTTTATTATGTATTTGCCACATGCAACATGCATAAAGATAACAGATAGATTGTACACAGCTTATGGGATAATATAGTAGCAACATACATGTAACAACAAGTAAAAACAGCACTGATATTAATTTTACTTTCACTATCATTGCATGTACAAAAAGCGATGCACATAATGCCAGCTGATCTTTGATAAATAGAAGACACTGTCATGAAAACAGATTTATGCCATCAATTTGTGGAGAAGTTTATTTTAAGGCACCCTAGAAAAGTTGGCCCTCCTTCCAGCTATTCAGTCCAATCAAGCAGTGGAATCCCCTGTCAGCATACGCTACTTTAAATTCTTTTTTAGAATCTCTGTTGAGGTCTAATTTCTTGAGTCTTTCACTTTTCAAACCCTCCCACACCAAATCTAAGCACAACTACAACAAATAGTCTCCTGCCTTCATTGCCCATGAATATTATTGCAAAAAATAGCACTCAACCCTTTGTTCTCCATAAATGCATTGCTTAAGATTCAGCTGTATATAGACGTTTATGGTTTATAAGACTCTAGACCAAGACCCTGCATTATATCAATGCCATTCAATCTATATAAGTTTTCAACTTCACCCTTTCTTTTCTTCTTCTTCTTCTTCTTTTTTTTTTTTTTTTTAATGGTTTCACTACTTTGAGCACATGGATTGAAAATTCCATGTTGCAAAAGGCAAACAGTAACAGAAAACTGCTGCACCACACCATATGCATATGCTAGCCGGTAATTTTGAATTGGAATCAGCATAGAGAGGGCCACTAAATATGCTCTATTCAGCAGTTAAAATTATTATATGTTTAGTTTCTTAACCATTCCTCACAGTTTGTTGAGTAAAAAAATAAAACAAATCATTCTAGTCAGTGGATAAAAAGATTATAAGCAATGGTACAATCACCTAAGAGCTGATTAAAAGGACTTTCCAGTCCTTAGTTTCACTATCTTGGCCATCTATTAATCCTATGCCACCTGCATGCTTGTTCATTACATTAGAATTCCAACCACTTGACAAGACAATTCTGATGTAAACTTCTGCAATATGACACCCTAATTTTCATTACTACCCCGAGTAAAAATGATCTTGGCATGACTTTCAAACATCAAATTTTTTGCTGCTTTACTTCATTAATGGTTAAAATGCTTCCAAACACATGCAATCAGCACAATCTCGCTACATATGACTGAAATTCCATATCCTGTCCTGCATGATACCTTCCTCTTTTGCATATACATTGAACGTGCATATATATGATGATCAAGAACCATCACAAAATTTTCACCTGCTGCTACCTTGATTTTGAACACATGCATAGCTTAAGTTCCTGGTAAAAGGACATAACGTTAAGCTTAAAGACTCATTGTATGTTTTTATTGTCTGAAGAGTAATGAAAACTAAGCAAGCTAAGGACCTGTTTGGCATTGCTTTTATTTCTTTTTTTTATTTTTAAAAACAAAGTCATAGAAACTGAGACACGAAATATGTTTGGTACTATTATTTTTATTTTTTATTTTTTAACATCGTTTTCATTACTTCCAATAAATAAAAGTAAGAAATTCTTATTTTTATTATTTTCAAAAACAAAAAAACTCATGTTGACTATCACCACTGATATCATCTACACTATCACTACCACTATTGCCATTATCACCATCATCATCTCAACCACCACCATCATTGCCACTACCATCACTATCACTAGCTTTGCTATGCCATCACCATCAATTCCACTGGTGCCATCGTCGCTATCTTGACCATTGCCATCGCAGCTGACCATCATGACCACAGTTTCTGCCATTCCACCACCTCTACCCCACCATTGTTACCACGGCCTCTGCCATGCCACCACCACATTTTCAATGACTCCATCATAGTTGCCACCACCACTATAGCATCCACTATCACCAGCTTGACTATTATTATCATGTCCATATTTTTAAAAAAAATTGACTGTACCAAACATGTTTATGTTTTTTTAAGAAATAAAATAAAATAAATTCTATTTAAAAAAAAAAAGAAAAAGAAAAATGAAAGAGATGCCAAATGGCACCTATAACTTCAGTAAAACTAGTGGTGCTGAAAGTACCCCTCTAAAGCAAGTGATGGCTTAACGTCAATGCAAGCACAGCTCTTCTAAGTCCAAATCATGCACATCAAAGACAGCGTTTCATGGTGTTGAACTCTTAAAAGCAAAATATGAAAAATTAAATGCCTATAATGAATTTTCATCCAATACATACACTTAAACACAAAAACAGGACAGAACAGAAAGAAATCAAGTGTTTGGTTGGGACTGCCTAATATGTCTGCTATAGTAAATCCATGCTTATTAAATTCAAAGATCTAAGAAACTTAATGATTCCCTTCAGATACATATGCAGACCATAAATTTTGATGCACTAAAAAAACCTAAGCTGACTTGCAGCATAAAGAAAACTCTGATGTCCATTTTTCCCTGAAAATCTAGAAATCTGTCTACTTCTGTTTTAGATTAAAAAAAAAAAAAAAAGGAGGTCAGCCCTACACATTGAAGCATGTCCATCTTTAGCATGCCCATGCACTTACCAAACTTGAAAAATAAGGGAAACCAACTCCTCCCCTTACTGCATAAGCTCACATAACTTCGCTTGAAACGTACTAAACTTTATATCTGATATAGAGAGTTAATCCTAAAAGCAATCCTAATGGACAAGGAAATCAATCATATATACATATGAGCAGATTTATGACTTTATGGTTAGCAAGTTGAGTTTCTGAAAGTCAAGGTAAAGAAGAGGGTGAGAAGTTTTTTCATGTTCATAGTATATCACAACTTTAGGAATAGAATTTTAACATTCTAGCTTTAATCAAAGTTTTCTTTACAAAATTGTTAAAATTTCACTCACAGTTTGCTTTTCCTTACCATAAGGCCACACATTACTTGTTAACTAAATTAGATGTGATTCATATGGTAATAGCATATGATTTATTGCCCTGATGGTAGTTTTATTATTAAGAACATTACATTTGAAGTGTTGCTGAGTAAAAATTGTAAATATGAAGTCATTTGTTGTTCCTAGTGCCCCCCCTCAAAAGAGGACAGAAAAGATTAAAATTCCAGCTCCATGACTGAATCAGAATGATTTATCTGAATCTTGGAAAAGAAAGTAAACCATTCTCTTGCATAAAGAGGCCTATGAATTTAATAATTCAAGAATACTAATCATATCCAAACATATAGATCTAAATCATACAGTATAAAGTTGAACAAGATATAAGCTTACATTGGCAAATCAGGGTTATCTAGCCCATCTCCATCAAGGCCACAACCATCCCCACCTTCAAGCTGAGGCCGTTGCAGTTTAGTAAGCTGCTTTCTCTTCCAGTCATCAATTCTATCCTTCCATGCGACAGTTCCATAGCCATACACTGCTATGTCTTTATTAGGGTTTATAGGCCTAGATTGTGCTGCAAAATTATTAAGCAAGGGAGCATTACTTTGTTTAAGTCAGTAAGAGAAACCAAAGAAATCTAACCAAGCCAACAGGATACCGAAATCCATAGCAAGAGATACAAAAGAATCCAACACAAAACCAATCAACTTACCAGAGACAGATGATCCTGCGGTAGGCCTTGAATGAATTTGGGTTATATTTGAAGGAATAACAAGAGCATGGTGATCAGAAGAAATCCAATCAACCTAAAAAGATAACTTACAGTTACTGCCTGCAGAAATAGAAGTTAATTGCATTTCTAAATTTGCATTTTAAAACTTACCTCTTCACCATAAGTCAGAAGTGGGACATCAATATTAGTATGGCAACTAGGATGGTGGACACTGGAGGTGCCAATCGCTGCCTCAGTGAAAGAGCTTTGTCCAATGCTAGGCTGGCTGTGAAGCTTCGACCCAGATATAGTCTGTGTTTCCCTGTTGTCAAAATTACCAAAACCAAATTCTTTCTCAATATCATCATCACCATCTTCTTCCTCATCACCCTCTACTCTGGCACTACCTGCAAAGTATCATCTTGCTAGGATAAGTCACTAGCAGATGCACACTAACCAAATTCGATGATGATTTTTTTTTTTTTTTTTTTAATCAGTTCAGGAGGTTCATTGAGGGCAAAAAGATTAAACCTTTGTGGCGCTTGTATCGGGTCTTGCACTGGGGACAAGACTGACTTCCTTCCCGTCTCTCATACTCATAGCAAGTCCTGCACACAGGGAAGGCACACTCGTTGCAGGCGACAAAAGGCTCTTTTTCTTCCTGTAATATCTCAATACCATCTCCACATATCTGGCAGATCTGCCCACTAGAATCTTGGACAGACTTGGACTGCAAAGTTCCAAAATAGGCAGTAAAGATCCATTAGGCACGGGGTGGGGAAAACCAGAAGCATAAGCAGGGATCCAAAGTTTGATCACAATGGTGGCTAAAGATATAACAAATGCCAACTGAAAAATTGCATTCTCATGATCGATTGGATAACATACTCAGCTTTTTTATTATAATAAAATCAGAGAGAACGTAAATATAAAAGCATGTAAAGGTATAACATGTTATAAAAAGTAGAAGGGAACTCGTAGTCATGCTAATTGAGTATTAGGATGAGGAACACAAAGGTTTAAAAACTAACAATGAGACTTATTTTCATACTACTAGGATGAACAGTTAGAAGAGGCACTTGAAAATATTAAATAGAAAGCTGAACAAAAACCTATGACGAGAATATTCAAAAATAGAAGCCTTCCAGACCAAATCAAAAAGAAAAGGGAAAGCATATAAATTTCCCTAAATAAACTACTGGAGTCGAAATCCAGATATGGGCACGTCGAAAATGAGATAAGAAAAGCAGAAAATATGAGAAATGTACAAAAAGACGAGATTTTTAACGGAAATTCCTTTAAAAAACCCACGAATTTCCAACACTTCAAGCCAATGCAAGACCAAATACAAAGGGGGCATTCCCAAATCAACAGAACCCGTAGCTAAATCGAACGAGATGGAATTTTCATCGCACTCACCCGCCCGGAATCATCCGCATTGATGACCACGAACTCGTTCCGGTTCCGAGAGCCCGCGACGAGCCGCCCTCCCGTACCCATCTCCCGCCTCAGCCGATCAAACACCTCCCTCCCCTCCTCTTCACTTCAAAACCCCACCTCGAGAACTCTCTCCAAACCGATCACTGCTGCTCTCTCATTCCCCGAGCGCCCACAAATCAGCTCAAAAAAAGGAGTCAAAAAGCTATTTTTTTGTATTTTTTGCTATTTTCTGGCCTCTTTTCTCCACCCCCGCCCCAGCCTCCAGTGACAGTAGCTTCTGGAAACCGATCTCGTGGAGTGGGAGAAGGAAATAGACGACGCGAGGGAGCGGGGCACTGGCAACCAATAAAAAAAGAAAGAGACGCGGTAAAGAAATAAAAAAAGGACGCAGTAAAAGAGGAAACTATATTAATATTTCAACGCATCAGCTGAGGTGAGATCGGACAAAGCCGAGAGAGAGAGAGAGAGAGAGAATCTAGGCGAATTCGTGTCGGAGATGAGAGGGAGGTGGGGCCAGGCGAGGCATGGACGTATGGCGGTGCCCATCGGGGCCGAGCGTATCTCAGCCCCACCGGCGCCTCTCTCTCTCTCTCTCTCTCTCTCTTCCTTCTCCTTTCTTCCCTTCTTTCTAACTTTCCATTTAGAAGGCAGCGGGGGAGGGAGAGAAAGGGAGTGGTGATTGTTTTCTCTCTCTTTTTGATTTTTTTTTTTTTTGTTTCTCTCTCTTTGTTGACTCGGTGGTTGGAGCCGTGCCTACCAGTCTCTATTTTTTTTACCGTTTCTTTGGGGACAAGGCAGGAAGAAAGGGACTTGGGTAGGATAGGAGAGAGAAAGCAAAGAAATACTACCAAATGTTGCACCCTTATTAACATACTATATATTCATACTACTTGCCCATCATCAGTATTGAGATGAACAGTTAAAAACTCAACAAAGAGCAATCACAACATAAAAATAAAATTACTATAATATTTGACCAGCTCCATCTTAGATGTTGAAGCTAGATTAACAACCTTGTGGCATTGAAGTAATGCACATTGAAGGCCGTAGCTATTTTTCATCAACTATTTTAACTAATTAATTGTTTGTCAGTAGCTTCTTCCAAAAAAAACCTAACTGCTATCGTAGACATGAGTTTCGGCTAGAGTGAGGATGGCATAATAGCATTGTTGACGGAAGAGGATGTTATGTTAAATTTATGCTTCTCTTTAGTGTATGATGGTTATTTTGAGAATGAGTGTATATTTTGTGCACACATATATCTCACTAATTATTGGTTGCTGGTATCAGCAATGGCATGCCAATGCCATGTCTTTGCTTCTCAATTCCTTCCACAAGTGTCCCATATCATCAACAAATATCATGCCAAATGTTCATCTCAATTTCCATTTCTAGCCCATCCAGATGGAACAAAGTTGAGAACCAAGACTAGAGATCATAGAATTAATGTGAGTAGGTCCCACTAAAAGAACCTTTCAATTGAAAAAACTATCTAAAAATGCAGTTATGGGACATGGAGTTCTAAAAATTTTTCTTTGTATTGACATTAAGTTCTTAAATTATATAGGAAACTAAAATGCAAAAATGTATTCATGCAAGCCAATTCGAAGCCGATTCCTAAGTGATACATCACCAAATTATTAAATATTTATAATTTGCATTAGCTACACAGGTCTCATTTTTCTGTATGTTATTATTATTATTATGAGCACTTGTGCATCATTTAAAATGGCAATTTACAGATATCAAAATTTAGGTGTCAAAAAAAAATACACCGGCTCCATAATGATACGTTATAATTTGGGACATGGCCATGCTGCACCCAAACAGTAGTGATCTGGGTTAAGTTATATGTTATTCTTTGGAGTCATCCTACCTTGAGAAAGCTTGCAAGAAAAAAGAACCATTAGATAAGAAGAGGTCAGCATCTTAACGTTTATTCTAAACAGGACCACCCATTGTCCAATTCTCCTTGTACTTTTGAAAATTAGTTAGAAAGCAACGCATGCAACGGCTAAGACATGGTCACACCTAACATTTATTTGAACATCACATCAATTAAAATATATCATTTCAAACTTTGTCTCTTTTTTTTTTTTTTTTTCCCTTTTTCTATTTCTCTGTGCGTGATTCATATTTTTAAAATGGGTATGGCTTCAAAAACTTTGATCTACTTGCAAGTTGAAATGAATGTTTCCTTAAAATTACAGTAAGTCAAGGTAGGGGGCAAGTTGATATGAATGTTTGCTTAAAATTACAGTAAGTCAAGGTAGGGGGCAAATTTGAGTACATATGCTCTATCGGTGGCTTTTGGTCAAACATTAAGGAATAAACTATAATGATGGTACGGCACAAATGTCGTTATCATGAATGCCTTATAAATGAATAAATTTATATAAGCTAATCTTTCATGTAAAAACCTTCATAATTAATATACCGATCCAACATGATGCATGTGATACATCTTTTTTTTTCCCTTTTTTTTTTACTCCAATGATGCAACTTTTTTCCCTCGATCCAACTATTTTTGAAATATAATAAAATAATATAATAATTTATAATAAATAAAAAGATTAAACTTCTATTATATATTAAGCAAAGAATCTTAATGATGACCAAAGAGATGTATGTGTATATGGTGAAAGAAGAATTCTGCATAAGTTAAAGCTCTATATAGAAAAGTTTATCATTAATGTAGGTGTCTTCCATATGCCTTTTTTTCTTATTTTTTAAATTATTCTTAAAAATAATAAAATAATATAATAAATTATAGTAAATAGAAGGTTTAATAGCCAACTTTTTATTGCGTATTAAGCAATGGACTTTTACAATGACCAAGCACTTTAATGTTAGTGAAATATCTATTATATAGAGAAACACACACACATATATATATATATATACACATATACACATACACACACATGCATACATACATACGTACATACATACATACACATATATATACATACATACATACATATATATATATATATATATATATATATATACATACATATATATATATATATATATATATATATATATATACATATATATATATATATATATAGTGTTGGACTTGGCTACATGTTCAGATCTAATTGCTCTTTTTCATCTTTGGATGCACATAGATTACGGATTCTAAAGATAGTAAAGATGAAAAGGGTGAGATGATTTTAAAATTTATATAGATCGAAGAATGAAAAAAATAATTAGATTTGAGACTCGGTTGAGTGTAACCAGGCTCTTCATTGTTGTTTCAATATTGATAAGTAATGGTTTTCCAAATGAATATCAATTATCTATTATATATTATGGTCAGCCTAACGCAAAGAAGGTAAATTATGATAAGATAAAAGCTTATTAAATGTGGTCTCAGAGCACTTTTCCTAATTGTGGATTAATTATGTGAAGGTCTTCTTATCCAGAAGAAAATTATTCCAAGGCCCTGCTATAGGTCTAATCAAAGTTGGAACTAAAGCTTAGAGGATGGTTTAATTAATCCTAACAAAAAATTGATACCTCACACCAAGCACACATGAGACAAGCTGATAGAGTTGGACTTTTTTTTATAAACACTAACCAAAATACTAAATCCTTAAATTCCAACTGATGCATGAACATGATGACCCATGACATTTTATTAAAATCAGAACATTTACAAGAAAGTAAGAGTTATAATGAAAGAAAAAAGATTATATATATATATATATTATAACACTTCAACTCGTTTTTGGGGCAAAGATTGCTCTATCTGATGAAGCTATTAGTAATTTTATGCAGATGATTTCTGCGTTCATAAAATATTTGGCCAGCTTTCATGTTATTATTTTTTGATGAAGAAATGAAAAGGGCAATGCATACTGCCCTACAAAGTATACTTAAATTCTTGATGCCTCTGACAAAGGTCTTGGCTCATCATATTGTCCTTCCCCAGGGAGAAAGGGAAAGGGAATCCCATCCACCCCTATGATTGCTCTACTTCTTTACCCTAAAAATGAGTTCAGGTGCAATGAGACGCCGGGTTATGATTTATGTTTGGAAATCTGGGCGAGAAATCAAATAAAAAGCATGCAATTTATTTGCGAGGCACATCAAGGAAGATAGCGTCACATCCAAATCTCCTCTCAATCCATCTATTTTACATCAAACGTAATAAAAGTATAAGCAAAGTATAATTATTAAGCAGAGCAAGTTCATTAGAAATTAGTAGCAAGGAATAAATTTTAGCCTCTACAATATTCTTGTGGATATGCAGTAAAAATCTAAGAAGCTCCTCATCTTAATACAGTACCTAAAATTATTGCCATAACATTGATAAGATACCTAAAAAATTTTTTATTCCAACCTTTATTTTTCTTTAAAAAAAAATTCTAAAATATACCTTTTGATTGTCGAGCTTTTAGTTATTATAATTTAATTAATATTACATTTTTATCATTATATATACCATCCTACGATGAACATAAATGTATACTTTCTTCAACTGATATATCGATTATTTTGTTAATTTTAATTAATTTAATAAAATAAATATTAGAAATATGGTATTTTTTTTAAATATAGAGTATTAAATTATAATAAATGAAATTTTAGGGGTTAAAAATATATTTTTGTGGGAAAAAAAGAAAACAAAATCCAAACTGGGTAACGTTGTGAAGCCACCCTTTTCGGTGCACCAAGCATTGGACAGCGAGCAAGATGTTGTGTGTGAAATCAGTTGGCCCCCCACATGACATCATACATAAGAGGGAGGTGAGTTTGGTGAGTCACTCTTCTGGGTCTCCCTGGCTTGGGCTCTCGTCGACCTCAGCCAATGAGAAGGGCCGTGGGGCCAATCATCATCTGCGGATGTGATGGGGCCCGCGACCAATCCGTCCGGTTCCCATGTGGCCACTGATTGCGAAGCGCACCCATCATGCATCGACTCATGAGGCCTCGCTGGATGCTATCATTTTTCCATGAGTGATCCGTGTGCTTTGTCCGCTGATATCAAGCCACGTGGACGCGTAGTGCGTGTAATGATAGGGGCGCGCGCGCCTTTCCTACCAAACATCCCAAGGGGCAAAACGGGGCCTGGCTTGGCAAGCAAGGAATAAAACGGGCCATGTGGAAGCAACACGTGGCGTTTGATGAAGGCCAAATGGATGACAGGTGGCAGTGAAAAAGAAAAAAAAAAAGGGAGGGTGGTTGTGTTGGAGTGCACCGCGCTTTGCTTAGCCTCCAATCCTTTTCGGGAGGATAGCGGTCGGGAGTCATGAGGCTTAGCGCTGGCTGGCCCCCCCCTTCAGAAGAAAAAGTTAGGTGGGCAAACCAAGCGCTGCCTTTTTTTTTTTTTTTTTTTTTTTTGGGTTCGGGCAAAGCCAATCACCGACCATTGGATGTTTCCAATGCTCGTATATTATATTACCACACCGTGGTTCGGAAGTTTGTATATATATAGAGAGAGAGAGAGAGAGTTGGGCTACGCTCCAAGGCATTCAGTCAAACTTAAATTCAATTATATTTTTTATCATTTAATATATATATATATAATATATATATTTATTTATTTATTTATTTATTATTTTTAAAAAAATTAAATACTTGAGTTTGTATTTCTTTGCATAAATAGTTTTTTTCATCTCAATAAGATGATATATATTTTCGTAATAAAAATGTCGGCTATATTATATATTTTTTTATTAACTACTATATCATATTGCATGTTTATATGGTAGGGAGATGTGTTGAATTATTTTATTTTTTAAGTTGGTAATGATGATTAATAAATGATTTTTTATTTTTTATTTTTTGGTCACGGAAATCTCACCAGCGCCCCCTTTTTCACGCGAGAAAGGAGACACGTGGCACGATCGGAGGCGCCCATCAATTTTGAGCAGGCAGCTGGCCTCCTTTGGACCCAAGATGCCGAGCAGCGGTCGGGAAAGCGGAAACAGCTGTGGCTGCCACCTGGCACTATGATGCGATGATGTCTAGCCACGTGTATCGGATTTTGTACGGTCGCCGTGGACTATTCTGCCTCAGCGCTGATGAACAGCGACAAATCGGCAAAGATAACTTTTTTTTTTATATAAAATTCAACTAATTTAAGAAATTTAAATTTTAAATATTTAAAATTTAATTATTTTTAACTATAATAAAATATAATATCTATATCAATACTCGAAATTAATCTTATTTTTTTTTAAAAAAAATAAAACTGATATTTAAATTATACTGATTAAAAAAGTAAGTTTAGGCTGTAAAAAAAAAAAAAATTATTTTTCAATTTTAACGGCTCAAATAAGGCCAACAAGTTAATATTTGATTTTTATTAAATTAATCATATAATTGATCCAATCAAAGAACCAAGTCAGAAGTCAAAACCAAAATATGAATTTCCATCTGTATTTAAATTTTTAGAGAATAAACTTATTGATTACGATGATGATGATCTCACTACATCGATGGCTTGACCAATTGCAACGAAATAAATATTGAGGGGAGAATGGGACGCATGCACCTTGTCATTTACGGTGACGGGAATCGACTGGCGTAATTTTCAACCATTGGGATGATAGAAATCATAAAAAACGGCAACCATTTGTTCAGTAACTTCATGTGGGATTTTTCTCGCCTATTGTTACCCATTATAGCCGAAAATAATGAACAACAACTATAAAATAACATTACTCTTTATAAAATGAAATATATTTTGTTAAGGAAAAAACATATTCGATAAAAAATAACAAAATTGATGGTGTTATTTAAAATTATAGGAAAAAAAAAAATGATAGTTGTGTACGTCGTTATATTTTCTAGGAAACATATGGCCTAAACCGTTATAAAGTTTACTAATTATCAAGTATCGGTATGGATTGAGCTCAAGTTGAATCGGAGGTAAAAAAAGACAGCTCAAGATATTAGATCAGTCAAGCCTAACCTAAACTCAAGCCAAATATTACCAGCTTAAGTCCGATTCTATAGAAATCTTTCAGAATTTGCCTACATATTTTATTAAAATAATAAAATAATAATAAAGTATGCTAGCCTATTATTTATATTTTGATTTTTTTAAAATTATTATAATAAAAAAGTAATCTAATACAAAGCTGAATTTAGTTTCTCTAACATTCGAATCTTTAAATCTTGATCCAAATTCAATACTATGCATGCATGCATACATACATGCTCACTCTGGTGAGGCCAAATTGAACTTATTTAATTTTAAACCTATATCTGGCCCTAAATTTGAACGGGCTAAATAAATCGAGCCTAACTCAGTCCCATGGGCCAAAAACTTTGGCCCAGGTCTTCAAGTTTCTAGGGCTGGCCCATGGGCCAAGGCCCACCTCTACTGGTTACACGTCCATATCAACTGCTGCTCTCCTTCCGAGTTTCAACCCTGGGGTTACAACTGGTGCTCAATTGAGTCATCATGCAACAGTAACACTGAGGCTCTTGCCACCACGGTGACGATGATACGACTTCTAATGCGGGCAGCACGAAGCAACACTTCCGATGAGCAAGAACTTTAGAATCTTATATATGAAATTTAAAACATCAAATAATAATAAAAATTAATCATTATACCTGTTTTTTCACCAACTTTGATTTATGCAAAGGTTATAAAGAATCCTTTAATTTGAAGAGCACTCATTAAGAATGTTGGTGCTTAAATCTTTCTCTTTTTACTCTTCCGCTAGATGGTGTTCTTAATAAAAAAAAATCTAGACTATTTATAATGAAATCCTAATAAAACCATCTCATCATGAGTCTTTATTGAACTTTGATTCCATACAAACCATCAACCACGTCACTAAAAAATAGTAAACTTATTCTATATGTATCATCAGAATAAATTTGTTTGATTAATTTTACGAATCTAAAATCGCTAATAAATAATGATAGCCAATATATACGAAATTTTCAACAATCGATTCAATCGAGAGATCTGATTTCGAGGCCCTGCAAAGTTTCTCAGAGATCCTAAGGTGCAATTTAACATTGGCTAGGTTTGGTGCAGACAGTCCATTCTATGCATCCTGCTTTGTTTTTCTCATAAAGGAGTCATTGAGGTCCATGCCTTTGAGACCGAGCATCCACCGAACCCCAATGAAGTGAATTTAAACCCCGTATAGAAGCTCCAGTGATGAAACACATCTGAGTAAAAGTTTATGCATGGCAGCAATTCAACAATTCATATCACCCTTAGGGTGAATTATAGGAATATTCTTCATCTTTAGAAGGCATTTCATTGATAATAATTATCTTAATAATCTTAAATTATCATGCGGATTATCATATTTAACAATTAAATA
This sequence comes from Metroxylon sagu, assembly GCA_017589505.3. Lineage (NCBI taxonomy): Eukaryota > Viridiplantae > Streptophyta > Magnoliopsida > Arecales > Arecaceae > Metroxylon > Metroxylon sagu. The sequence continues at coordinate 374,119 of JACVBY030000398.1, forward strand.
TGATAATCCGAACGATAATATTGGACTCCTAATAATCTCAAATTACCATAAATCATAATAATATGATTTCCATTTAAAAGATGGGTACTGAAATTACTAAGATTTAATAATTTTAACTTCTATGTAAATATTTAATAATATTTAATCTAATTATATATATTTAATAAGTAATTAGTAATATTTAAATATTATGTAAATATTAAATTTAAAACTATTAATATTTATGATCTTCTTGCATATTAAGTTTTTATATTTAAATAAATTATATAATATATATATATATAATTTATTTATTTATATTATAAATATTATTTAATATTTAAATAAATAAGATATAATGTATAATAAATATTTATAATATTTAAATATATAATATTTTTAAAATAAATTTATAAAAAATTCTTGATTTTTAGTATAATATTTTATATTCTAGTTAGCTCTCTGAAAATCAAAAATGATTTATAACGAAATATAAATAAAATTTAATATAGTATATCGTATATTAAATTTTATTTTTAAAAAAATTAAATTAACATTATCAGGATAAATCAAACATTATAATCTTATATTCTCGATAATCTGATTATTAAGTATAAAATTATTAGTTAAAATTTTTGATAATATTATATTATTATGAATTAAATACTATATTAATTACAGATAAAATGGCAGTCTCTATCATGCAGAATCTAGATCCGATTGAAAATAGGGAAGATAGAACACTCCAAAGGTAATGTTGACGCATATTTTTCTTGTTGATTTTTGCACGCAAAAATCCAATACTGCCAGGCACCATAACAAAGACGTCCCACTCCCAGGTGGTCAAAAACTATCAAAAACATTATGATCACCTTTTCATTCATCTTTGGCAAGAAGAAACCAATGAGGATGTAATAAATGATGACGATTCTGGATAAGAATAATAAACAAACTCTATCGACACCGGTGACCTGGAGATGCTGTGAGGTGCATGGAACGCAACACCACTTTTCAAAAAAAAAAAAAAAAAAAAAAGCTATTCACTCATCGTAGGCTATCCAAAAGAGAATATACAGGCACGTATAGCAAAAGAAGTTGAGTGAGGCTCAGATTTTCCTACCGTACTCTATGTTGGATTTGGAAGGTCTATAATAAAATTTATTTTTCAAACAAATTTTAATCAAGCTTGGATAGCAAGAATGATCATAATTCAGGTTAAGAAATGCTCCTTTCCGCTTGTTCCTACGAAATCTTATATAAAATTTATTTCTTGAATGTTCCTATAGTCAAGCTATATTAAAGTTAATTTTGATGACTCAATTTATCCTTAAAACTTTAAGAGTGAAAGTGATGATAAAAAACTATTGAGGATACATTATTCTTGCTTTAGTAATACCTTTGTTAACCACTTTAATTTCTTTTGCTACAAAATTGAATCAAAAATTTAGAATCATTATGAAGGATGATTCATCGACTGTTGTAGTTTGATTAATGATTTATTAGATTATGAACAATTCTTTTTTAAGTAATATTTAATTAGTCATCTTTTCAAACTAGAACATTGGATGATTTTATATATATATATATATATATATATATATATATATATGCAGGGAGACAAATCGAGCAATTGATTTCTTAGCAAATTGAACAGAAAAAAAGAAAGCTTATTGGATAGCATTATTTTCTCTGTAACGTGCACAGATAGCTCGATAATACATGAGGTTTATGATATCTTGCACGTTCTTATTTGTTATTCAAGAGAGAGAAAGAGAGGGAGAGAGAGAGAGAGAGAGGAAGTTAGTCCTCTTGTCCAAGGGTGAGGTTGGATTGGCTTATAGGTGGTCTTGGACTCCGCTCATTTACGTGACCATCTCATGCAAGCTCAACCCAGCCTGCACTTAACCCAACGTGCAAGAGCCCAAGCTTAGTCCAACAAGATACAAGCATACTTTAGTTAAAAACAAGCCAGACCAATCTAATGACAAATCAAAATTCAAAAAATGTTACAGTCATTCCTCCCTGTGGTCATAATTATCAATAATTTATTAACGATCTGTGATTAGAAGAAAGATTCCTGAAACAATTGATTTTTTTTTTTTTTTTTTTGTCTACATGATAGACAATTTTTAATATCATATTTTTATTATAGTTGGGTGGTACGCTCACATACATGCACAAATATATATGTCAAATACATATGTATATGCTATAAAATATCAGATTAGATTAGGTTTAACTATTATGCTTATATATTACAAATCAAGGTCGGCCTTATTTTTAGTTTGGCCAAAAAATTTGAAACCCAAAGCTTAGCCCACCTCATCTTTTTATAACATGGGTTGGGTCAAAGAGCATCTGTGTGCTACAGTTGCATAACTAGCAGATGTCGGGAGGTGTCGGAGCCTGCTGATAAGTATTTGGTTTCACATTAGTTATATATTAAGAAAATCCTTATATTTATAAAAGATCAGTAAACTTAAATAACATCTTTTTAACTAGTCTTTTTGAATAAGTATTACATTATTATAAATGGTATCGAAGCGGATCCAATTCATGGCTCATGTGAATTAAGGGATATAGATAGGCTTTATTCATTTGTGATTAAATTCAATTAGATTTGAATGTAGATTTTGATATGAATCCTGAGCTTAATAAGAACATCAGGTCTTAAATAGGAAAGTACGTGAGAAATTTATATTGATGAATATTTAGTTTTACATTGATTATGTATTAAAAAGATTGTGAATACTTATATAAAATTAAAAAATTTAAATAATAATTTTTTAATTAATTATTTATTTTTTAAGGTGAGATCTGGGATTGTTGCGACAGGAAGTGTGCCTATTAAGTGCTAGGAGCAACAAATCCAAAATTGCCTCCATCTCTAGCGCATTGTTTTTATGCTTGGCATTGGCCCATTGAGAGACTGTGGGACATCATGGTGATGGAGACAATAGCCTAAATGTATTCTTTATGAACAAGAACATGTTTGATCGAGCTTGTCCCATCGCTAAAGAAATCACTCACGGGAGTGATGCCATAGCTGGCTGCTCATTAGGTTGTGAATTCAAACAACTACATAGTTCCATGGTTAAGAGTGCAGTGGAGGAAGCTGTCATCAAATAACTCAGGATGATTACTTCAAGAGAAGAATTCTGCACCATGCTTATAAAAGCAATAAAGAATGAAGCGTATTGAGTTTGAGTCCCCTCTCTTTTAAGTGATCTTTCCATTCAAATTGTTCCTTGCAATGTCGACTTATTTTTTCCCTTCATTTTCTTCATTAGAAACTTAAAAATATTGCACTTCTATTTTGGCACATTCTTCTTAGAATTCTTCCCCCCCCCCCCCTCATGTTCCTTCTCTTGAGTCTATAGTTTCTATCAACTAAGAATTCTTCTTCTTCTTCTTCTTCTTCTTCTTTGAGACAACAAAATCTTAGCTCTCAATAAATTCATAGATGATAGACACTCCTTGATACATGAAGCTAACCCACACACATACAAGCTAACCATTCATTTCTGCACAAAGATTTCCACATCCTCTGCTATGCAAGAATTGAATAAAACAGAGTATTCAATCTGACAAAACCAAAAACAATGAATTTTCTCAATCAAATTTGCTCTAAGATCTTATTTTTGAGAGAAGTCCAACATTTAACTTATTTTCTCCATATTTAAAAATAATTAAAGAGAAAATTTTAATGAAAAATATAAAGTTAACATTTTGAATAATAATAATAATTATAATTATAATATAACTTCATGTAGGGGCCACTTGATGGTTGATGCATAATATTTTGTCTTAAGAGTGGAAACATCGTCATGCTGTAGCACCATGTATTCAAACACCTAACAAGAGAGTCGTTGCCATGGGATTCATGTTTTCAACTCCTAAATAAATATTAACCTGCAAGATTATTGACTTTAGCAACTTAGTTGACACCTTCAAATCTAAATTAATAGACTTATCTTATCAATCTAAATCATGATATTAAATGTAGTTTAAATCGGATACCTACCTCCCAAATGGCAGAACCATGGCCATTGATATTGATGGATTACTTGCATTTCACATGCCAAAGGATCAACAATACTAAATAATGACAAAATTAAAATCTTTCACCTTTTTTCTAATTCATGCTACGGCTTGAATTGATTTTGGCACAAAAATCATTGCAATTTATAACTTTTTTTTTCTCTAGAATTTAAAGGTGAGCAAGGGTCTCATGACCAATTAATGTTATTAAAACTATATATATATATATATATAGTATGTATTAATTGGACAATGGCTAATTTCTCGTGATATTTACAAATATCTTCTAATATTATCCTAACTTTCATCTGAAGAAGTAATGGATTAAGATAATTCAAGCATCGATACTAATCCAATTTGATAGAATTATATTGATTTGGTTTTGAGTATTAACATGGTTAAAGGTCTAAAATTTTAGAACTACTCTTTATTGAGTTGATTTTTAGTTTTAAGGTTTGATCAATTTAAAAAAAACTTATAAATATTAAATTAATTAATAAATATTATGTATATTATTTTTATTAAATATAATTAAAAAATTTTGATTATTACATATTAAATATGTGTTAAATAAAAAATAAAAATATTAATTTTATTTTTTAATTAATTTGGTACCGAACGAATCTAAATGGATCGATTATAAATTGATTCTAAGATATAATTAGATCAGTACTAAGCCTGAAACCATAGAACTGGTATCGATTAGATTAGTTTTAAATACTGGCTAACCATTAATAATAGCATTTAATAATAATTTATTTAATTAATAAAAAATAATAATTATTTATCATTTAAGTATAAAAATTTCTCCTATCAGAATATATAATATATTTTAATTAAATGTAGCATATATAATACTATGGGTCGTTGATTTTAAATGATTATGAAAATCCTAACTTTTTTTTTTTTAAAAAAAAAAGATCCAATCAAAAGCTGTGAGGAAGGAATTCAGTTGTAGGAAATTCATAATGGTCTTCATCGCCCCTTCTTTGTTTTTTTTAAAAAAATAAAAAATAAATAATAAATAATAATAATAATAAAAAAAAAGAATAAATAGAGTACGGGAAATTAAATGGTCCCCTCGTCCACGCGACGACGAAAGCTCCCCGCATTAAGGAAGTGGAAAAACCTTCCTTCTTCCGTAGCGAGAAAAGATAGAGACGGAGAGGGAGACGGAGAGGGAACCGTAAGGTGGTTAACCCTTGAATCCCTCGGATGGCGTCTTCGTGGGTGATGGCGTCGTCCTCTTCGGCGAATTCCGATCTCGCGCGTCAATCCTCCCTCTTCTCCCCGGCCATCGCCGACCTCCAGAGCTCCGCCGGTGGCGACCCCATCAGGACTCTCGGATCCATGAGCATGGACGACCTCCTCCGCAACATCTACCCCGATAATGCCGCGCCCTTCGCCAGCGAGAGCGGCGCCGGCGGCGGGGAGGCGACGGCGACGGCGACGGCGTCGGCCTCGTCGTCGTCGTCGCGGCAGGGGAGCTTCGCGCTGCCCAAGGAGATCGGGAGCAGGACGGTCGAGGAGGTCTGGAAGGAGATGGCCGCCGGCGGGAAGGGCGACGGCGGGGACGGATCGGGCGTGGAGATGACCCTGGAGGACTTCCTCGCGAGGAACGGGGCGGTTAGGGAGGAGGACGTTAGGGTTTCATCGGGGTCCGCGCAAGGGGGTTTCGGCTTGGATTCAGTGGTCGGCGGTGGGTTCGGCCACCAGCAGCAGCAGCAGCTGCCGCTGGAGAATCCGGTTTTAGCGTTCGGGAGTGGAGCGGATGGCGGTGGCGGAAGAGGCGGGAGAGGAGGGAAGAGGCCGATGTTGGATCCGGTCGACAGGGCGGCACTCCAGAGGCAGAAGAGGATGATCAAGAACAGGGAGTCGGCTGCCAGATCAAGGGAGAGGAAACAGGTTTTTTTTTTTTTTTTTTTTTTTTTTTTAAGAAATTAAAAAAAATTCATTCCTTTCCTTTTAATGGGCGAATAATTAGTCCTCAGTGGTATACAAGTGTTGCATTTGTGTATATTTATGTGTTTCTGGGCTTCGACGATGAATAATTTGGTCCTTGGCGGTGTTAAAAATGTTAAATTTGTATATGCTTATGTTTTCTTCTAGGCTTACACTGCAGAACTTGAATCTATAGTGACAAGGCTGGAGGAGGAAAATGTTCAGCTACTGAAATATCAGGTACTGCTATATGTTCGTTCTAAAATCTAAATAGATGTCATGTAGTCGTAGCAAGCTTTCTGCTCAAGAGTTTGGTTTTGTTGCTTGGAAAAACATGAAGTTTCTCTTCATTTCTTTGTTGAGAAACAATTTTGATTTCTCTGGAGAACATAAAGATTTTAGGAAACCAAGATGTCGACATCTCCAAATTTCATGGGAAGGGTTGGTTTAATAACAAATAGAATTGCACCTCATGATCCTATAGGTTGTTCTTGTGCAGTAGCATGGAGTTTCTGAAACACCACGCTAATTCTATAATATTCTGCCTGTAAATATGATTAAGGAACCCGAATGAGTTTCATTTGGTCCACCTGCAATTTTTGATGATTAATGCTGTTGGACTTATGAGTTGTCAATTTTCTTCTGATGTTGGGGTCTGGTTGAATTGGAAATTGCAGGAGGAGCAGCACAAAGAGAGGCTTCAGCAGGTATGGATATGTGCCAGTTTGTTGGTTGTAGATTAACTTATATGACACAAACTCTTTGCCTCTGTATATTTACCACATTAGAAATGTGTTAGTCTATGCAGTTTTCATGTTGAAGTTTTTTTACAAGTCTCTTCACATTTTGTTATGAATGCTTTATTTATATTCTGTAACCAGATCTGATTTTGTTATGCCTAGTCTGTTTGCATAGTTTGGATGTTTGCCAAAGTTGGCAATTCAAAACATTTGGATGCCTTTTCAGAAAGATTACAATTATGAATTTTTGGTTGTGTGGAAAGTGCAACACTCCCTAAAATTTAGAAGCATATGAAAAGTCTTATGACTCCTAACCCTATTGCCATGAGCTTCCCTGCACCACATGTGGCATGACAGAATTGGTGCTTTACACGACAACCCCTCATAGATCGTGCTGACAGCTTACCTTTTGAATCACACTAATCCCCTTATGCCACATGGCATAATGGTGCAAGGAATTCTTTGGCAATATTTAGGATTCAAACTATGATTTTTCCAATCTAAATAGGTCATTTATTGTGTATCTTCCTAAACAGACTTTTACTGTATATTCACTACAATGTGGATCTAGTAGTGATTTCTGAATTATTAGATATATAGTAACCAGCCGCTTTATTAATCTGCATTAAACCATTTCTCAATATCATACATAAGCATACTCTTAAGGAAAATCATGGTGATCCAGCAAAAGATTGACCAATAGTTGTACTAAACATGCTTATCAACTTGTGGCTCAAGAGTTTGATTTGACCCTCCAACCGGTGCTCGAAATTCCTTAACATACTGTAGTATCTCTTGAAAGTGTTCTTTCTTAACATTAGGTGTGCAAGTTAGATGGATGCTAGCAAGTGATAAACAGTGACCATCCAAGTACCAAGTGCTAAGCACTTCGGATATTTTGTCTCTATCAACAATCTTAACATATGTGCCCAGATTATGAGTTTGTCCCATCCGTGTCATCCTCCTAAAACATGGTTGAATAACCATGATGGTTGTAAGAAGTTATAGGTGCTGGACGGATGGCCCCATTCCTGCCTGATTCCTAGGCATTTGGTAGGGGCCTAGGTGTTCATTAGGGTTTCAATGTGAGTGGCTAAGCAGATCAGGAATTATTTATGTCCTCCCCCTCCTTCCATTCCTCTTCATTTTCCATTTATTCTTCCATCCAATGTTAGGCCAAAAATTAGTCCATATGAGGCAATATGTTCAACTTTAATTCCCCACTCATAATTCCTCTTTGTTGCCTATTCTGGAATTTTCCTTGCTTAATACCCTGTCTATATGAACTTTGTTGCCAGTTGTTGAATGTCCTAGAAATTTTTGTGATAGTTGGTCACCCAAATTTCTATTTAATGATAGATTGATGATGATTACAATGGATTTTTGGTAGGTCACTAGTAGTGAGTTGTCCAACTGCCAAAAATTTAAAGAACTTTGCGTGACAAAAGAAGTTCCTCTATACAATCTCAATACTTTTTCCAAGATGTCCTTTTGTGCCTTGGACCGATGTTTTTCATTGCAAACATACTATTTACTATAATTGCATATCATGTTGCGCAATTTAAACTAGTCCTTGCTCTCCGAAACTCATCAAACATAAGATCGTCATCCGTTTTAAATTTTTCATGCAAAAACCATCTAAAAGACGTGTCCTATTTACTCATACAGATAATATCTAGTGGATTGTGCCATGTTAAGTTAACATCCTAGACAAAGGCACATGCTAGATCAAATTGCCCTAGTAGAGGCTTGAGACTAATATATTAGGGTAGCAATCTATTATTACAGGAGAAAATCAAAAAATGGGGAGTGGTGATGTCTAAATCAAACCGAGCTTGCGCAAGCGAAGCCTAGCTCTAGCACTAATCAAGCAAGTCACGTTCGAGTTGAATTTCAAGGTAGACATGAGTTGCTTGTGAATAGCTCACTCATTTGACAATCCTACTTGCTTCCATAGCTAGAAGCTATGAAGCATGTGTTTTGAGTATAGGTGCAAAGACTATGCATGCATAATCTGGACATGCTGGACATCACCTAATCCTATAGGACCCAGCTTTGCTTTGTGGAACTTTTAGGACAAACTTGTAGCCTATTATTTATACACATACTTATGCTTTTCTTGTTAAAAAAACAGCAAATTTAATGCAAATCTATTCTTAGCTTTTTTACACAAGTCAGGGACTAAAACTATCGCCAAAATAAGCGTAGGAGCATAAATGCAAAACGGCACCATCTAAACTTGGGTCTCATATAATTTGCTCATCAAAATATCAAATAAGCTTCTTGACTGATGGGATCACATCCATAGATCAAATACTCTTGAATGAATCATGTATGATGCATGTAGTAGCAGCTTTACTTAAACCATATCCCTAACTCCTTTTTGCTCGTTGTTTTGATGGGGCACCTATCATGTCCTTTGTCGCCTATTCCCCTAACTCCTGGTTTCATCCATCCACTAGCATACTCTTTCCATCACGGCCTCATCCAACCAATACATCAAACCTCTATCTAGGTTGCCTGCCTTTTCACAGGTGGACGGACACCTGGCACCCCTTTCCTTTGATTCTCTCTCTGTGCAGTTTGTTTCCATTCATCCACCCTCTTTTCTCACCTTTCCCATCTTTGCTTCCCAGACTTGGATTGTTGTGTTGGACTTAAGAATTAAGATCCCATACTTATGTCATGTTTTGTCGACATGGTATGTCATGCTAGAGAATAAAGTTTGGGTATTGTAGGCTGGTAAGCGTTAATACCTGGTATGGTTTTTTGAAGTATCTTATCTAAAAAAGCACCTCATTGCAATTGATGGAAAATTCTTGATTATTTTATTGCTAAACAGTATCAGCCTAAAGTTTCCAGATTCTTCTACTGAAATGTTATACATACATTCTTTTTTTTTTTGTTATGGAATTGTATGTGGATTCTAATAAAAAAGTGCCATTGGCTAGTCAACTTACTCTTCTCATTAGCATATTTGGACATTTTCTACATATTTTTGATTCATATATGATGTTGTATAGAAGTGTCCCTTCGTCAGGATTTTTGGAGGATGAAGTGCTGGTCACTTGGTGACACATGCCAAGTTTCTAAGTAACACTTCGATGTTTCCTTTAGATGTGTTAGTCAAGCGAATAAGAGTGATCGGGGGATATAATAGGGTGGGGGAAATGGTATTATTGGCTAAGGATTTTCTTCCTGTTGCAATATAGTGGAGGACTATGGAAGAGGTGAAGGGGAATTGAGAAATGGTAGATCTCATTTGGAAATATTTATGCATTTCCAGGAATTTTACTCTATAATAATACATTCCCTTTTAATTGTCAAAGTACTAATATGTAATTATTACAAGATTATTGATATTAATTGTTATATTATTGGCCTATCAATCTTGATATCTGAGACTAAGCCTAGGTCTGACTCATTGAACAAATGGCTTCTTTTTCAAGGCTAGGTCTATCTTGCGTTTGTCATCTTGAGCTCAAGCCTGGCCTAAAACAGATCGAGCCTATTTAGCTAACAGGTTAGCTCAGCACACAAGCACTTCTAGGGATGAAGCAAGGAAGATGTTACAAAGACGGCAGACTCATTCATTTGAATGCACAGTTCTTTCTCAATGGTGATACCCAGTTGCCTCTAGATCATTTGTTGTTAAGAGGATTAGGTAGTTAAGGCTTGGATGGAGGTGTTAGAAAATGATTCTGAATAGGTCCATTGCCTCCTTTGTGAGAATGCATAGCCTTCCATGTAAGTTGATGCAAACTAGTCTTGTATAATGTGACAAGGCTTGTGAATTGTATTTCTCGTAAAAGTATTGCTTAGTGAAGGTACAACGGTTTCATCTTGTCTCCAATGAATTACAGCCACCACCTTGATCGAGTGGTTGTCAAAACAAAAAACTCAAAATGCATCTCATTACAGTTCTAATTCACTTGTTTACACTGTATAGCGAACAATTTTTTTTAATCTTAAAATTAAATATTTATTACACTTTTTGTCCCATTATTGAAACACTATTTATAAAAGTAAACTAGGTAGGATAGCTTGTAAAAGAATGAAACCAGGATAAATACCAAACCCTATGACATGTAGAAAGATGCAGGATTGAAATGAATTAATTCTTGTGGTCCTGAATCCAAAAATGAAGGAAACTTACACTATAATAGGCTTATTTTAGATAATATAGTGATATTTACTCAATATCAGATAAGGTCCTTTGGGAATTTTGTTTCAGTTCAGCTCACTATCCTGTGAATTGTACTTTATAGATGAATGCAATTTCCTTATCAAATTGTCACTTTCCTCTGGGAACCACAGCGAGTTGTTCCCTGATTGCATGAGCTTGTATGAAATGAATCAAGTTAGCTTTCCTACTCCTAGACAGACTTCTGAGGTTCCGCACCAGGTTTCTTCTCTCATCTAGAATAGCCTCAGCCCAGAATAGATCACTAATCTTCAGGATTGGTGCAAGGAGAGAGTTGGTAATGAACACCCTCAGACTGATGTATCACACTTCATCCATAAAGTGGAGCCCATATGGAAAGGCTTGCTTGTAAGGCATTTTTTCTTCAATTTTGTTTCACTTGCCTTTGGTGCATATCTTAGTTTTGTGCTTTGGGTTTTGCAAAGTCTGAGTTTATCTCAATCTATTCACTTTGAGTACAATTTTCCTTGACATGTGTTTTCTCATATTTTACTCTTTCATGCTTGCTGCATCATGTAGTTTCATGAAACTTCTGCCTTCTGCTTGTTCAATATATGGTAACATCGGCTAGCCCTGTAATACTTGTTTGGCTATCCCCTTTTGGTTTTTCTGTCTATTATTTACATTTTGCCCATATGATTGGCTTAACTTTATAAACTATAAAGCATCACAGAAAATTGATATATACTTGTTTTAGCACATTATTCTAATGAGAATATCAGTGGGTATTGGAACAGAGTTTGATGTGAAAGTATTGGCTTAGTTTCAGCTTTTTCATAAAGAAAGCCATTTGCTGTGATACCTGTGATACTGTAATGATGATTACCTCATGCTCAATTGTTCATCTGTATTTCTTTTAGATTTGCAAATCATCAGAACACTACCTTCTCCATTCATTGCGACATTAAGAAGTATGGACTAAAGGTCATATTACTTCAAAAGAAATCAGTATATGAAATACCTGTTTGCACCAAAATATACCTAGCATGAAGTGTCATTAGTACCATCGGTATCATAATTTTTTTTTAAAAAGGCCTAGATCCACCTAGAAAATGGTCAATATATACTTGTCTGGACAAACAGCTATATTAGAAGGAAAAAAAAAAACCCTCTTAAGACAATGGCGTGCAACTATCTGTCCCTTTTGGTTTTGCCAAAACATTAATCTCTATCATTTTTGGCTGGACAGTTCAGTCTGCAGCAATAATTTGTTGAAACACATAATGATGAGGCTTTAAAGCCAATAAGGCTAGGAACTGGGTTTGAGGTGAATGCAATTTGTATATTGTTCACTATTTTGGGAATTAGCTTAATATCTGCCTGATAACTTCTCACATACTGCGATATAGATGAGCACTGAAGACATGGGGCTATACAACAGATGTGTTCACTGTACACTCAAATAGTTAGTATATAAATACTTTCATGCACTGTGTATGTGAGGGATGAATTTATGGTTATCTGTTCTTCACATACTTGACAACCACATCCTTGTGGAGATGCAATAACTAGCAAGTTATGCGTACCAAGGTTTTATTGCTTTTACATTTATAATATCTCTGATATTCTAATTTGCAAACACTATCTTGACCATCTTTTCATATGCAATCTGAAATGCCATCATGTTATGGTGTGTATGGTTATGACCTTCAATTCAAGAAATAAGAGAACAATTAAGAAAAGAATCTATTATAAATGATCTTTTTCTTAGTTTTTGTATGCATGTGAAAAGATTACCATGCAAGTAACTATTTTGGGGTATTTTCAATAGTTTATTACCCTTAATTAATATCATTAGGCATTATTTGTGAGAGGTGATGGTAAATTTTCGTACCATCAATGTGTACTTTAATAGTGTTAAATTCTTTGATAGGTGATATAGTTGCTGACTTGCTGATTTTAAGTTATTATGTTCAGGAGAAAAAAAATGAGCAGTTCGTACTGGATTAACATATATGCTGGTTTCAATCAATTATATTTGGGTCCATATCTTGATTTTATTCCTTTAGCATTGTTGTGTACACCTCCAAAACCAGTAACTTATGCAGCATGTTTTTAGGTCTCCTCTAGCATGACCATGATATAGTCTTCTATCTGTAACACTCTTCTCACGACAATTTTAGTTTGTGACACACCGGTAGCTGGGATGAGCTTTATTGTCATTAGAACTTGTTATCCCTATTATCTGGTCAGAACTGTATGCGGTGCAAGTATCATAGAGTTGTGCTTCTGCTTTTAAACTGTTTGGTTGCCTTTTTTTCCCTTGAACGATACATATTTTTGGCTTACTCGTCTAGGATTATTTGTACTTACCATGCTTGGCATTCATGTTGTATCTCAAGCTGCATATATTATTTTTATTTATCTGTCAGAGTTTTATATAAGGCTTGATCTCTTTGCTTGGTAAACAACACATATTCCAAATGCTGTAAATCCTTGAAAGGTTAAAATAGTTCATTCCATCCTCCTGCACTTTTCTATGGAGGTGTGTAGTGTATTTGCATATGGAATAGCAATTTGGCTTTGTATGGCTAATTTCTTTTCTTTTTTTTTTTTTTTTTTTTCCAGCTCATGGAAAATGTGATCCCAGTTACTGAGAAGAAGAAACCCAAGCGATCTCTGCGAAGAACTGGCTCCATGCAATGGTAGAAAGAGTAGTAAGGGAATCATCATACCCTGAGTGGTGGTTTTTTATTCCATGCATAGATGTTATAGAAGAAAGTTAGAAAGCCGCGACTGTTTGAGGGGAAAGGCAGTATGTGTAAAAATGTAGGAATGCAGCCAACAGGGGTAGCGAAGGTAACATTCCAGATGGATGAGGGAAAGCTGTTTATGGACATGCATCCTCTTTTGGTTTTTTTGTTTCTTTTAATTTCCAGCTGTAAAAGAACAAGAGGTTGTGGAGAGACTCTTGAATAAGCAGGCCACTTGGGGTGACCTTGATATGTATTTCTCACCATTACAAAATCTAACCCAAAATAATTCATAATTCAACATTCACATCTTTACTGTGGGTAAAATTTGTTATGATGATACTTACTTCACCTCCTAGCAGGAAATTGAGCTACCTCTAATATCTCATCTTTCTTAAAGCTGCCAAACTTTATTGTCTCTCTATTATGCATTCTAGATCTTCATGATAGCTACGTATTAAGTCCTGATACTGCCCTATGCCTCCCATCTGGTCATGGATGGGTAGCTACTTAATGCAGGCAGAAACACATGTTCCATGAACGAAAAAAGAAAAAAAAAAAAAAGAAGAAAGTTTGTTTTGATGTGGTTCCTGATGATACACCTAACATGTCGGTTGCACCAATCCACTCCAACCACATTAATGAAGCTGCTAGGAAGCGGTGCCGTGTGGCATCATTCCTCCTACTGCTTTAAATTTCTATCATTTTTTGAACCAAGGATATCTTGAGAGTAGAGGGTAAACTTAATCATTGTTGTCTGACCGCTGTTGTTGCTTCCTGATCCCACAACCGACATACTTTCCTGGTTTATGCGTCGCGAGTCAGAGAACAACTTCGGATACCTTTGAAAAGCTGAAACAACTTCAGGCATCCTAAAGTTCGCCGTTCCAATGACAAGATTTCCATCTTAGGAGGGCATGATTGGGAAATACTGAATACCTCCGCTAGGTTATACTTTACGTCAAACTAATCTCACTTTCTTTCAGGAAATAGAGCATTTTATAATGTCAAGGTTTTTAATTATGTGAAATCTTAAAACTATTTCACTGTCGGTCTTCCTGCGAACTCAACTCTTTAATACGCCCGAAGAATTCATCACGCTTGCTCTAAGCGCATCATATTCTGAAACTATTACCATATTCTTCCTCGCATCATTGGAAAGAACCCACTTTCCCAAGCCGCGGGTTCTGACTACCATCTTTATGGAGATCCACGGTAAGTTCCAAGCCATTAAAGAACGTGTTCCCAGATAACCACAAAAAAAAAAAAAAAAAAAAAAAGGAAAAAGAAAAAGAAAAAGAAAAAGAAAAAAAAAAAAAAACTGTTTCATCAAATCTCTGAATTCCTCTCAAAAAATTATACCTTGCAATCAGCCCAAAGTGGTACCTAATGAGATGAGAAACTGAATCAGAATAATTCAGTATGCTTACCTGAGAAATAATCCAAACCAAAATCCCAGGATGATTCACCAATTAGAGGACTGGAAATCACCAATCCAACAATCTCCCTTGCAAATTAACAGCGACTAGTAGCATTGCAATACAAACCCAGGTATGTTGGATAGATTTGGAAATGGCCACCAAAAGATCCACAAGGGAATGAGGAGATCCTTGAGGTGCAGATTTATGAGCTAATTAATGCTGCCGTATATAGAAATCTAACCGGCATATCTGACCAATTGTATTCGATCATCAAACTTTCAGCAAATGCATGGTCAACTGCCTCAACGAAAAGAAAGACATACCGCTTGTATTAAAACATGGAGAATCAAAATCTTTGCTGTTCAGGGTTAGCCATGTCAAACACGTAAGAAAACTGGCAACACTACCATCCAAATCAATATGCCACTAAAGTAGGCTGAATGCTGCACTCTAATGGATCTACCGCACCAGTCATGCTTTATAAGAGTACAGACATGCATGAAAGCAATAAATCTTAATTTGTCATTGCCTGCAAGAGTCATCCAGTAGTATTACCTATCTAAATGTTGTATTGGAAATTGTAAAAATATAGGAAACTTGAAGAATCAACATAAATGTTTCTCTTCCTACAATACACTGTCAAGATTAGAAGATTGTTTTTTCCCTCAACACAATGAGTTATTATTTTTTTCTCAACACACTCAAGTCACAAGTAGGAGAAGGCAAAATAAAAAAGGAAAACATAGCAGTCAATCATGACCAGCTTTAACAGTATGAACAAACATGACTAATATGGCAAGAAGGAAGCTCTAAAAGATAAAATACCATGACCTGCCAAAACAGTCTGACATAATAAGCAGTGAACCATCTTACCAATTAATCAGCCAGTGTCTAATCAAGCCTCTCATATAACACACACCATATATTTGCACAATATCAGAAAAAGCAAACTTAGAATGCCTTGTTGTTCACACCATCGATGTCGCTGAACAAATTGGATGACCTACCGCTGCTGAACCAAATCGAACCCAATGCAATCCCCCCCCCCCCCCGCCCGCAATACAAATGCTGCGCGCTGCACACAAAAAAATAAAAAAGAAAGAAAAAAAAGAAAACAAGTGTAGAAACAGAAAACTGTTGGATCTACATCCCTTCACTAAACGTCCCCTGTGGTCTTTTCTGTACGCAACACATTCACAGCCCATAACCAGATTGCCTGGAATAACCACTTCTTGAGAGACTTCTCCCCCAAGAATAAAGACAATTGATCATCTCATGAGTACATGCGATGAATTCCAGCAGTACAGGTGCATCCCTTCCCTCCCCTCCATCATTCCCTGATGATGATGATGATCACAATCATTTATTGAAATTCTTTCATTAAATTTTAGATGAAAGCCAATCACTAAAATCTCTTATATTGCATCCATAGCCATCAGTCGTCTATCTTGACCATATGCGTTGAGATGCTTCTAGAAGCAAGGTTTCCCTTAGACTATGGTGTGTATGCAAAGGCACCCATCAAGTTACCTGAAGACCCAGTCTACCTTCAGGAGGAACAGACTCACACACACACATCCTGTGTCCCCAGAATACAGCGTACAATCATATGCATTATCATCAACAGGAACAACAGGCTCCATCAACATATCAAATTTATCTTATTTTACTGTATATAATTCAATGCAAGCCAGCATTCACAATTAAATGACTAATGTTAAACATGGAATGATCTGCCACTGTAACTTTCTGATGAAACTCAAAAATAAATCAAAGAATCTTTGATCAAAAATTTAATAACAATAAGAAAAGAAAAATAGAGAACTTTATCCAAAAAACACCCTCCCTCCCCAACCTAGAACCAGCAAATGATACAGCAATTTAATGGAAAAATCTGAAACAAACAAAATTAGAACCTCCAGCCTTTATCAAAATATTTAATTTCCATCAAGGCAAATAAAGAAATCTGAAATCATCAATTATCTATCTAGATTTTGCACTTTCTGGAAAATGCCTAAACAATTTCTGGCCCAACCACAACCAAAACCATATTAACATGTCAGGACAGTTCTAGGCAGTGATCCATTTAAAGGCCAAGGAAGAACGCCCAGGTTGCTAGGCAAGCAGATAGAATACACAATTTCTGAAAAAAAATAAATTAGCATGCTTCCATATGTTGAAAAGAAGATAAAAGAGCAGTGAGGAAAATGAAGGGGAAAAGAAGGAGAAATGGAGGTGATAAATGACACCCAGGTGTCAGCTTCCTTTGTTACAGTGGCCAAAGGAAAGGATTAGAGAGGATAAGAATTGGGGCGCCGGGGGGGGGGGGGGGGGGGGGGGAGGGAAGGGGGAGAGTGGGGCACTAAAAGAATACGAAGGGGATTGAAATAAATAAAAAAGAAGAAAGTAGTGAAGAGAGAGATAACAAACATGCTTGGTTGCTAGTCTCTAATTATTGGCTTGCTGCCCTCCATCTCCACTGCCCCCCTCTTTTTCTCAGCCACTGGTTTGCTGCTTGTCTTCTCTTCTCTCCCCGTTTCTATTGTTTTAGTACCCTAACCCAATAGAGAAGAATTAGAAGGATGGCTGGAATGGCTTTAACTATTGGCAATAAATTGTTGTGATCTATCATTTGAGAAATAAGGGGAGGCAATTAAAGGATTGTTGTGATGTCAAAGTCAGACAATTGAACTTAAGTAGTACTCATTTACTTGAAGAATCAGTTAAATTTAGTGCATCTCAGTAATGAAATAAGGCACTTGCTTGAGTTAAAACTAGACCCCTTGGCAGCTAAACTCTCACCAAGGTGCTCAGGTGGGCTTCGATCAAACCACAACTTGACCAAGCCTGAGGAAAAAGTTTGGCCTGGACTTTGGCTGGGCCCAAGCCTAAATTTTTTCTCAGATTTCAGGGTTCAGCCCAATTGTAAATCAGCTTGAAAATCTAAAAAATGCCTAAAGCATTTCCAGAGGAGATGAAGGTGAAAAGGGGGTATTATTTATTAGAGGTCAGGCCATCTAACTCAAATTTCATTTTGGACTCACTCATGTGATTGTGACCTACAAGCTGGTCATAGAAATGTTTGATGACCATGCTGATGGCTACAAAACAATGATTCCTTGTCTTTTTATTCTTCCTTGCAATGTTTACCCTAGCCAAATGGCCTCCAACCAGGAAGCAAAGGCACCGTCTCTCTCTCCAACTCTCTCATGACCCATATCACCAACGCTTGTGCTTGGCAAATCTCAGGCACTAAGCCTCAAAGACCATTGGCCAACTCCTCTTCAGAGTTTGCACTACTAAGTACTATCACCCAATATCCTGCTGGACGCTGAAGAAGTGGAGGTCAATCATCAATGATAAGTGGAGGGTGGTTAAATCAATATCAATGTACATGCAGACCTTGCCATTGTTGAGGTATGGCCAAGACAACAACAATAATTAGGGCACTTCGTAAAGTCAAGAAGGGTGAACTTGGGTAGTTTAGAAAATTGCAGCTAGGACATCTATGAAGATAGATGGGATTTAAGAGGATTGGAGAAATAATCCCAACCATTTCTCAAAGAATGTATATATTTATATATACAAATATATGTTTTTGTAATATCTATCAACGTTTTAAATCTCGTGAGTTGGGGCTGTTCTGATTTTTCTATGGAATAGGATGCGCGCCATCACAGGTAGTCCTAA
The DNA here is from genome assembly GCA_017589505.3 of Metroxylon sagu. Classification (NCBI taxonomy): domain Eukaryota; kingdom Viridiplantae; phylum Streptophyta; class Magnoliopsida; order Arecales; family Arecaceae; genus Metroxylon; species Metroxylon sagu. The sequence goes on from JACVBY030000398.1 coordinate 392,828, forward strand.
CATTTGGGGCTAGAGAAGTCTTAAGACGTGTCAATTGGAATGCTAAGATGATGGTGAGACGATCCTGTCTAGACACTTGAGATAGCAACCTATCCTAACATCCCATATGACATTCCATCAGGATTTGAAATTATGATATCTATTATAGAAGGTGAGCCTTGATGCAACAGCAAGGTTGCTTTATAGGTTCGAAATATGAAAATAGTCTCTCCGTGCACTAAGATAAGGTTGTATGCATCTAACTTCCTAAACCTTACAATGGCTGGAGCCTTGTGCATTGGGTTGCCCTATTCTTTTAGTATCTATTATATAATTTTAAGAGTTAGAGCTTTAGGTTGGACTCCATTGGTTCTTATTTGAACCTATAAGAATTGGCCATATCACATCTCTAAGGTGACTTGTGACCCAACCTGACAGGGTATGAACTAGCCTAAGCATATAACCAATCATACAAAAGGCCTGGAAAGCACCAACTGCCTAGGTAATTGAGTTCCTTAAGTGCTTAGAGATCGCCTTCAACATTCCATGTTGTTGGCAAAAGACGTCTTAGCCAAGCCTTGGATCAACAATATATATTTTTGCGGCTTCTTAATTACGACTTTAGATTTAGTATTACATTCAATTTTGTTCATAAAGAATCTATAGCTTTGTTTTTATAATTGTATACAACAAAACAATCAAAAGAGCAGAATCAAAGTAAAGTAGATAAATATGGCTTTTATCTTTTCATCAACAGTCAGATGGATATATAAACATGGATCAATATGGAAATCCTATTTTTCAATCACTTTAATTTGTGCACTAACTACAGTTATCCATGTTCAATTATTAAATTCTTTTCTTTAATTTCTCAATTCATGTTTAACAACTTGGCATACAATTAACATATGCTACCATCCTAACCTAACTATTCAAAAATAAGGCCAATTTAGATCTCCCATTCTAAATGAACTCCCATCATTCATTCTCCCATTACCCATTAAGAAATCACTAATGAGCCATTTTGTTCCTCAGAGCACTCTATTGTTGATAAAATACTTGGATGTCAATCTTAACCATCTATCCTGAGATTTTCAATTAAATGCTCCTAAATAAGACTGCCAAACAAGGGAGCTATTCATGAGCTGATCTTGTTTGGCTTGACATATGGCTCAAATTTTCTTTCTCAATTAGTAAACAAGTCAAGCTGGGGCTAGGGATGGCTTGCTAGAGCTCAGCTAAATTAAGTCTAAATTATGAATAATTAAATTGTTAATATATATTATGCATTATTTTAATTATTAATTATAAATACAAACTGTCACATAATATATATAAATAATGCATTTTAATTACAAGATTAAAATATAATCATGGCGATCAGTTTAAAGTATGTATAAATGAAAACCTCAAGGGGTCTCATGCTCTCATCAATTTTTTTGAATAAGTCTATGTAAACAGTTTGAACTTTGGATTGAAATTGAATAAGCTACTCAATAATAACACAAGTTGAGAACAAGCCAAGCTTGTGTTGCCCGGATTCAGGTTATGCTACACCCCACTTGCCATATTAGCACATTCCTATGGACAAACATTCAACATTTCATGGTCCACAAAATAAAATTCCTACTTAGATATAACAGCCCATGCAATCAATATGATTTCCAAACTAGAGAAATCATAAAAAAAACTATTAAATACTCTAAATAGACCAGTCAGGGCTATGAATTATTATTCAGCACTTGACAAAAAAATTGTTATGACTTTAGCCTGCGATATAGGAGCAATTATCAGAAAGAAATATAGAAATGGCTACTGATAAGAAAATGCTTTCCAAAAATGCTAGTTGATGATCTTTGATAATCTCTCTTATTAGTAGGATATGATGATGATGATGATCATCATCATCATAAGACTATTCACAAGTTTCACTGCAAGTAAATCTATCTATTAACTACCAAAAATAAAAAGTGTGAGCTAAGTTGATAATTTGCAAGCCAAAAAAGGAATTTGGAAGCAACAAATTTCAGAAGTTCATCCTTGTTGACAACATGATGCTAAAAGATGTGCCACCTCCAGTGACTTTAGGCGGCAGGCTTCCATATCTCTCATGTATTCCGAATATTTTCAGAAGGTTAACCAGAATAGTTTTGCAAACAATGATTCTTAGGAAATGCCATAAATACTCAGAAAAGAATTAAGCTAAAGCCTTCTTCTCCTTTAGTAGTGAAAAAAGGGGAAGTTGTTAGCTATTATTATGGAGTTCTATGACCTCAACCAAAGCACCCTGAGAACCATATAATAAATCATCTACCTAATCACATCTTGTTATAACTATTAACTCACATTCTATCATTACTATGCACATAGTTCCTCTTCAACATATAAATGCCTGATTTGCCTTTGACAGTTTTTAGTGCATATTTTTCCTTTCTATCCTTTAATTATTCCGCTTAATTAACTGTTCTCTCAATTCCCGATAGCTTTTCCATAACAAAATCAAAATTACATTAACTTACCTATCTGGTTCCTAATATTCTTTAAAATATAAGCTCATGAATCTTGCCATCTATTGGACAGGACTCACAATATCCAAGCAAATGTCTTGGTAAAATATTATGTAATTTTTTAGATAATTTTTTTAATTATCTAAGACTTCATTAACTAGGAGAAAATGTAACAAACTTCAAGATACAAGGAGATGGCTACCATATATCAAAGAAGTGGTAGCTCCTTTCTCTTCCCATGCTTTATACAAGTGTCTCCCAGGCGGATAGTGTCATCTTGAACCACTGTTAAGGTACACTACGGTATGGCTAGCCTGCAATATGTAGAGTGACTATATGGCTCCTACTCTGCCACTGCTCAAAGCCAGGTTCTACAGAATAGAAAGGGTCTTAAATCACTTATTAAAGTCTATATCAGTTTCCTCTTCCTCTTATCTGACATCCTCCCAGTAATTGTATTGCTTTCATCACCATGAGTTTCTCTTACATTGCTTACGGTGCAGAACTTTTCAGTCTTTCCCACTCATCTTCTATTTCTCATTTCCACATTTCCTTAATAGGATTCTTCTGACCAACCATTCCACTAGTCCACAAGATTTCATATGTTTTCCCAAGTTATAAACTTTGATGGTAATATTATGAAGGATAACAGTACTGCATTTTGATGACTACATGAAAAGTGCACATAAACAGATATAAGCAACATTTCATAAATTTTAAGTCTTGGTCTCTACCTTGCCATGGAGCCTTAATTCAAGCACTGGTTCTTCCCAATAACAAGTGTCTTCTACATTCTAACTGCATTCTCTACTTTACCCATTGTTTTAAAAGTGGTTGCTCCAGGCTACAGCAACTATAGCAGCTGCCATAGTGATTTTCACCTGAAATTGCTACACCAAGTTTCATCGGGACTCCATATGGCACTTGGGTATAAGTTGCCGAAATATATCAAGCAAAAAACCTGCTATAGCCGTTGCTACACTACAACCTAAAACCTAAAGGCAAGCACTTGATTTCACAGGGGGCAGCACCAACTTCTTATTGGACTGGTCCAGCAGTTATATATCAAATCAGCTAGTCCAGTGGTATATAAACAAGTGCTGGTCTAATTCTCTTGTGCCCTTACCAAACAGACATTGGTTCTTGGTGGGTATGTTCTATAGCTTTGACTTTAATGTTTTTCATTTTTTTGCATGAAATGCTTAGAAAAAAATAATATCGATATGTTTAAGTAGCCTGCTTTGGGTTCATGGCACCAGATATCCGCTTTCCTCCATGAAATCCCATGGCTACTACATGCATGCCATCCCCTTTTTAATACATTACTTCCACCTAGTCTTGTTTAGTTTCTCCTTCTCTAACCCTTTAATGTTGACTCAGCAACTTCTTGCTCAGGTTATCTTTGGTCTGCATCATGTTTTCATATCTAGATGAAACATTGTCCCCTCAATTTTGATTCTTAGAGTTTGCCTAGTTCTACCACACATCACCACATCATTTTTGGTAAAGCCCATCTTATACTTATAGATCCTCCAACATGTTGATCCATAGTAAGCACAAAACAGGGGGGAAAAAAAATTCAATATCGTATGCACATGACAGTTGTGACAAATCAAAGCATCTGCAAACCCTTTGGGCTGCATGTCATCTTGGACATCTAAACCTATTTAAAAAAAAGAAGGTTTTCAACTTATATCTGCTTTTATTGAATGGGACCATTATAATGTGATTAGCTGATGCACATTAGCATACAGCTGAATGACTGAAAAGAGTATATTAGCATCCAATATCATTTATGTTATGAGCCATAGGCTGGGTCTCCAACATCTATTAGGGCTGTTATATATGTCTACCATTTCTGTTCTTCTAGGTCAGATACTAGGAGATGTTTCTTACATGATTACTTAAATACCCACTTTACTAGTTAGTAGTTATAAAATATATGCCTACACTTTAGTTTTGGGGGTACTTTATCCTAAATTTTCTCCCATTTATTACCAGCAAAAGAAGGTAAATTTTAATTCATTTCCAACACATTTTACCAGAAAAAAGATATTTTGTGAACATTTTATGAAATACATTGAAGCTTTTTATTTAAAAAAAACTCAGGATCATATCAATGTTTTCAGTATTATTCTATTCTACATCTCTTTTCTTTCACTTTTTAATACCTGATATGTTCCAGGATTTATCCTAGTAATTAAAGAATTACAAATATTTGGTCTCCATGGAATAATCCTGCATTCTGTTCTTACCATGTATATGACCAGATGGTTCACCAAAATTAACCAGTCCAAGCAACATTTCTATAAAAAAAATAAAATTTAAGAATGTTGGGCACGAGGATAGAATATTTAATGATTACATCTAAAAGAATAAATAAAGATTTAAACAACAACAATCAAGCCTTAATCTCAAACTAGCTAGCCTCGGCTATGATGGTGAAGAACATGGTGAAGAACATGCATCAACATACAACCACAGCAATGTATGGCATGCAATTCATAACCAAAGGAAGATCCCAACTCTTTCTTTGTATCCATCACAATATGTAGCAAAGAGGCAGATAATCCTTCACCACATTTCATTCTTCTTACACAATCAGGCAAAATTTTGCTGCAAACTCATAAGATAATTTATGAAATATGAAGTTCCAAGAGAAAACACAATACCATGTTTTGCTAATTTCATGGAGGATAGAACAAATTGAGAAAGTAGTTGGATAATTATACATCAGAGACCCAAAACAGCACATGGCAACAACATCAGAAACATGACTTAAAAATGCAATCCACTTTTTTACAGAATGTGTAGCGGTAACTAAATACAGGACTACCTGGTTAACCTTATTTGTGGAAGGAGAAATTTGTTAAATTTCTTCAGCTCCTTCTCCTTATCTATGCCTTTCTTCTAATGGGTTGCATCCCAAAAATCAAAGCATAAGTAAGGCGGCGATGGAAGAAAAAAAAGGGCAAAAACCGCACCTTTGACGCCACTTCTCATGTAGCGATCATCAAAGGATTCACTCAGGATTGTGCGACCGGCTTATGCTATCGAGGCCTTCTGTTCGGCTGCGCACGATCCTATGGAACACCTCTCTCACCTGGCGTTCCAGCGGATCGAGCCCTTCTTTCAGAGCATCGCACACCTCCGCCAACTCCTGCACCCCCTGCCTCACCTCCGCCTCCTTCTCCTCTGTCAATGGAAGCTGGACCGAGTCCATCGACTCTGCCAATTGGCGAGTGCATTTTTCGATCTGATGGATCTCCTTCAGCAGGCCATTCGAATTCTTGCGGTCCTTCTTCTTCGACTCCTCCACGATCCGCTCATGGAGCAAAAGCACCGAGGCCGCCCACGGGAAGCTGCGGGGGACCGAGAAGTGGGTCCCGAGGCCACGGTCCTGGCACGGGATGGCGGCCACGAGGGCCCACATGACGAAGAGCAGCACCGAGCTCATGGTGAACATGGGGACAGCGAGGCCGTTGGTGGCAGCGATCTCATTCCCCCGAGGGGCGGAGAGGTTGTTATTGATAGCCTGGAGCTGGCGGGCGGCCGACCAGGAGCGGGAGACGCTCCAGGAGAGGGAGCGAAAATGGCGGCCGGCCTGGTGGTTGCTGTCCTTGCCGTGGTTGTTGCGGCCGAACGAGCGGTTGCGGTGGTTGAGGACGGAGACAGCCTCCTTCTCGTCGAGCATGAGGATGGTGAGGTCGGTAAGGGCCTTGCGGGCACGCCGGAGCTGGCCCTCGCCAAGCGTCTTGTGAGAAGGATCGAGGGCGACGAGGACGATCTCGATGTGCTTCTTCCACTGCCGGATCTGGTCGATCCCATCCCTGATGGCATTGCAGACGTCGAGGGCTTTGACGCCGCGCTCGAAGAAGTCGGAGATGAGGCGGTCGAGAGGGGGGCGGGAGAGGATGCCCTTGCTGTTGAAGAGGATCACGCGGAACTCTTCTTGGCAGATGAGGAAGGTGTCCAGGAGCTTACGGACCCAGGACAGGGAGAGGAGGTCCTCTCCAGCGGCGGCGGAGGAGAGGTCGACGAAGAGGTCGGCGATGTGGCGCTGGAAGGCCTCGAGCTCCTGGTCCTGGCTGGAGCTGCCGTCGTGGCCGTCCATGGAGTGGACCTGGTCGCGCCGGATGCTCAGGATCGTGCGCCCGATCGACGCGAACGGCGCCGAGGGGCCCTGGAAGTCCGTGCCAGGCATTCTCACATGAATGAATGAAACCACCACACCCTAACCTCACAATTCCTGGCCCCCAATTCGTTTCAAGCGAAAACCATTCCAACTTAGAGATCTCGGATCTTCCCCGCAATCAGAAACCCTCCACTTCGAACAAGAGAATTGTCGGAGCAAATGGAAACTGGGGAGAAAGAATACGAAGAAGAAACCCTTCAGCTCGGAAGGAGGTCGGGAATGGCGGATCTCGATGGGAAAAAACCTAGAGAGCCGGAGCTCTTTTAACGCAAGGAGATGGAATGGAAAAAGAGCGAACAAAATAACGAACCTTTTGGACGGCGAAGGGAAAAGGAAAAGAAAAGAGAAAAAAAAAAAAAAAAAGGGGGAAGAAGATAAGCCGGTGGATTTCTCTAAATAAAGAACAGAAAAAGGGAAAATTCCCGTCTTTCCGGTGAGAGGAAACTTAAAAAAGGAGGGGGTTGCCGTGAATGGACCCAGTGGAGCCGCAACCGGGAGACAAGGTGTCCACGTGGCTCCACGCCTGGGGCTCTTTACACGTGGGACGGTGGGTGGGTCCCGATTTCACACGTGTGTGGTGGGGAGCGGTTGGCGCCGGGCGGAGGATGACCGGTTCCGATCGTTGTCGGGGTTCACCGGCTCGTGCGGGGATAATAATTCTCCCCCGGATAAAAATAGAGGAATATTGCCTGGAATAATTCGTGGCAGGCGGAGCATTAACGGGAACTTGGAATATATTATTAATTCTATATATATATATATATATATAGAATGGTAGGGCCTTTGGAATAGGCGGTGCCGTTAGAGTGAAAGATAAGAATGCATGGTACACGCAAGGACACTTGTCAAGTGATGGGAAGGGAAGTACGATTTTGTTCCAGTGTACAATCCATCCATCAGCGACCGTTATGGTGGTATGTTGAAGGTGCTGCCAAATAGACTGTTGGCAAAGCTCTTTCATGAACACATCCAAAGAGAGAAGCTGCCAAATAGACTGTTGGCAAAGCTCTTTCATGAACATGTTATATATTTAGACAGCTCCCTCCTCCTCCTCATGGGAGATATAATTGTTTCTTTCTCTTGGTAGGTCCTTTTACTTTCCTCAAGGAAAAAAAAAAAAAAAGGAGGAAAAAAAAAGAAAAATCTTCTACCAGTTCAGAAGATTAAAAAGGCTGAGGCACGTAGGGGAATTGCGGTTTCACATGGGAGAAGAGCACTCCATGTTGGAGAGAAGGAACAAAGACAGCTCTCGTGGGCCGGCGTGATACAGGGGATGAAAGCGGACGGGACGGGCGCCAACTAACGCCTAATACCTGTCGCTTCGGCCGTCTTGTATCACGTGAATAATGGCAGTTGTTGTTAACCTTTTTTTTATATTAAAAAAAAGGAAAACAAAAGTTTTTTTTTTTTTAAAAAAAACATGAAACGTTCGTGAACTCACACGAGCGTTTGCTTGCGTGAGCAGGTTCCGCTCGCTGAGCCGATTCCGCTCACGTGAGGTGCAAGTGTTCGTGAACGTTAAGAGTGCCAACATTTATGAACTGTCAAATCTAAATAATTTAATTTTTTGGATCATTATTGGCCTGATTTGAGATAATAGTTATCCTTTAAGATCATCATGAACTCAGTCGTTGGGATGCATTTCAATCCATAAAAAAAAAAAAAAAATTTCTATCCTACCAACTATCAAAACTCTTTTCAAGATTTTGTTGTGAGAAGCTTTTCTGAGATTTTGCAACCAACTACCAAAACTCTTTTTAAGATTTTGTTGTGAGAAGCTCTTTTTGAGATTTTGCAAGCGGTGCTATCTGTGTCTTGAAAGCTTTGCTGAGAGTAAGAGCTCTTTCACATTTTGTTTTAAATTATTTCTTATTCTTCTTATTATTATTATTTTATGCTGATTTTTCTTTGGGTATCTGAAGTAGTCGTTAGGTTGCACATCTACGCGATCGTGCTCGTAGTAGAAGGTTCGGATCGAGCCCGATCATTGTACCTTAGAGACAGATCGCCTACAACCTGGACGAAGGGGTGAAAACTAGTCCTTAGGGCAGCGTCTAACACGCTTTGGTCCAGCCACGGTTCTTTATCTTCTTTTGATTTTAATTTTTTATATTTAAATTTTTAAATTAGAAATTTCTAGCAGTTTCTAAACAGCTTTTCAAAAGCAATATTATTATTTTTCCAACAGCTAAGGACTAGTTTTCCTCTCCATTAGAAATTGCTAGAATTTTTTATTGTAATTTACTGATTAAAAAAAATTAAAAAAAATCTATTTTGAAGGAAAAAAAGAGTTTTTTTTCTGCTTTGAAGTTTGTGCAAAAGTCTTAAAAATTATTTCTTTTTTGAAAAAAAAGAGAGGTCTTGAATTTATTCAAATTTTTAAAATTTAAAATTTAAAATTCAAAATTTGAAATTTAAAATTTGAAATTTAAATTTTAAAAAATCTTAGAAAATTTAATATTTTGAAACTGAAATTTAAATTTAAAATTAATTAAGTTAATTTTTGCTTAGTGGTTACTTTATTTATTGTAAGTAGTTTCTAGATTTAAATTTTTGAATTTAAATTCAAAATCTAGAAATTATCTGGAAAACCACTAATTTAAAAACTCAAACTATAAAGCTAAACCTTCAAATTTTTGTTGTGCAGAACCAATTAATCGATCAATACTCTTATAAAATGGGTTTAGATGACCTTAGTGAATCAAACCCGAAAAGTTTAATGGGTCATTCTTTAGGAGGTGGCAAAGCCAAGTGAAATACTGGCTTACCACTTTAGGATTATTTTCTGCCATAGAATTTCCAAACCCCGAATCTATTTCTCAACCAAGTTCTTCTAGTCCAGTTGAAACTTCTTCTTTCTCAACATCAAAAACACCCCAAGAAATAGATTTTCATTGTAGACACAGAATTCTAAGTGCTCTTTCTGATAACCTTTATGATGTTTACCTTCCCACTAAAACTGCTAAGGGACTATGGGATGCACTTAAGGCTGAGTATGGGATGGATGATGCTGGTCTAGATCGATTCACCATCTCAAAATTTCGAAAGTATGTAATAGTGGATTCTAAATCTATTAGTATTCAAATACATGAATTCCAATATCTTCTTAGAAAGGTTGAGTTGACTGGCAGTAGTTTTTCTGAAAGCTATAAGGTCCAAGTCTTAGCAGATGCCCTTCCATCTTCTTGGTCAACCTTTTCGCGAGAGCTAAGCCACAAGCAAGGTGACTTGATCCTAATAGAAGTGATTAACTCTATTAGGATTGAAGAAGAACATCGGCTAAAGCTCAAGCAAAAACCTGATTTTGGACCTAAGATCCATCTGACTGAGTCAAATTCAATCCCAGATCAATTCAAACCTAGGGGAAAGAATTTTAAGAAGAAGAAATTTCAATCTAGATCCAACCAATCACTCAAACCTCCTCAAAACCAACCAAACTAGAACCGATCGAACCAGAAGTCAAAGAATAATAAAGAAATAATCTGCTTTGTGTGCGAACTAGAAGTCAAAGAATAATAAAGAAATATTCTGCTTTGTGTGCGGAAGGAATAATCATGTGGCGAAGGACTGCTACCACCGAAAGACTGAACCACTGAGAAAATCATCCAAGCCTTAAGTTAACATGGTTGAAAGTGATGCTGAGCCTTCTTTCAGGTCGGTAAATCAGAAACCATTAATTAACTTAACCCAATTTTCTTGTGATTGGTGGCTTGATTCAGGAGCTAATATTCATGTTTTTCTGATCGCTCTTGGTTCTCCACCTTTCAGGAATCAAGTAGAGGAGGTGTAACACTTGGGAATAATTCTTCGGCACAAGTGCTTGGAAAAGGTCAAGTGGACCTAAGGATACCTCTGGGAAGATCCTGATCCTTCACGAAGTGCTGTTCATCTCTAGTGTTAGAAGAAATTTGATTAGTGGATCTCTCCTTATATCTAGGGGATATAAAATTATTCTAGAGTCAAATAAAATTGTAATTACCTGTAATAATGAGTTTGTTGGAAAAGGCTTTGTTTCTGAAAGTCTTTTCAAATTAAATGTAGTCTCCAAGTTATCTAATAAAAGTTATCTTATTTTTAATGTTGAATCTTTAAATGTTTGGCATGGTAGACTTGGTCATGTGAATTTTGATCATATTCATCACATGACAAATCTTAATCTAATACCTAAAGTTCATGTTGATAGAAAGATCAACAGTGAAATTTGTATTCAAGCCAAAATACCTAGAAAACCTTTTAAATCAGTAAATAGAAGCTCAACTCTTCCTGAATTGATCCATAGCGATGTGTGTGACTTTACCAAGTTACCTACATGAGGAGGAAGTCGTTACTTTGTAACATTTATTGATGACTTCTCACGGTATTGTCGCACATATTTGATAAAATTTAAAGATGAAGTCTTAGATAAGTTTAAGATCTATAAGGCAGAAGCTGAAATACAAACAAAGAAAAACCTTAAGAAACTTAGGTCTGATAGAGGTGGTGAATACACCTCAAATGAAATGACTTTATTTTGCCAAGAATATGAGGTTATTCATGAGGTTACACCACCATACTCTCCTCAGTCTAATGGTGTAGCTAAACGAAAAAATTGTACCTTAATAAATATGGTTAACTCAATGTTAATCAGTTCAGGCGCACCCGAGAACTTATGGGGGGAAGCTCTTTTAGCTGTATGCTATATCCTAAATAGGATACCCTTTAAGGATAATCCTAAAACACCTTTTGAGCTTTGGAAAGGTAGAACACCTAGGCTAGATTACCTTAAAGTGTGGGGGTGCCTAGCTAAGGTAGGAATATCTGAACCCAAGAGAAGAAAGATAAAAACTAAAACCATAGATGCTATCTTTATAGGTTATTCTTTGGATAACAGTACCAATAGGTTCCTTGTGATAAACTTTGAAATAAGTGGCACTCAAATAATACTCTTATTGAATCAAGAGATGCTATTTATTTTGAAAATGTATTTCCTTTTAAGAACAAAGTTCCAAGTCAAGTCTCTTCTAATCCTTTCTTAGTTCATGATTCTTTTGAATCTGGATCCTCTAATGAGTCAAGGAAAAGGAAAATATCCAACTCTGAAAGTGGACCTTCTGAACTTAAAAAAAGTTCAAGGACAAGGAAGGAAAAAGACCTTGGTGAAGGTTTCTTTACTTTCTTAGTCGAAGGCGAACCTTCCTCTTTTTCAGAGGCGATGTCTTCACCTGATGCTACTTTTTGGAAGAAAGCCATTCATTCTGAATTTAATTCAATCTTACAAAATCAAACTTGGATCTTATCTGATCTACCCCTTGGTAGCAAACCTTTAGGATGTAAGTGGATATTTAAGAAAAAATTTAGACCTGATGATTCTATTGAAAAGTATAAGGCTAGATTAGTAGCCAAACGGTATAACCAAAAGAAAGGGTTAGATTTCTTTGATACCTATTCTCCTGTATACCTATTCTCCTATAGCTAGAATAACAACCCTTAGATCTCTTCTTATCATTGCATCTATACATAAGTTAATTATTCATCAAATGGATGTGAAAATTGCATTCCTTAATGGAGATCTCGAGGAGGAGATATATATGGAACAGCCTGAAGGTTTTGTTATAAAGGGACAAGAAAACAAGGTTTGTAAACTTGTTAAGTCCCTATATGGTCTTAAACAGACTCCAAAACAATGGCATGAAAAATTTGATCAGATCATCCTATCTTTTGGATTTCAGATCAATAATTATGACAAATGTGTCTATTCTAAGATCATCAACGATGATTGTGTAATCTTTTGCTTATATGTCGATGATATCTTAATTTTTGAAACAACTCTTGAAATTATTTCAAGTATTAAATTTTTCCTTTCTTCTAAATTTGATATGAAAGATTTAAGTGAAGCAGATGTAATCCTAGGGATGAAGCTTATCAAATCCCATGAAGGGATAGCTCTTTCTCTTTCTCACTCTATAGGAAAAATGATCAAGAAATTTGGTTATTCTGATCTTAAATCAGTTTATACTCCATATGATCCTAGCTTTCACCTAAAGAAAAATTTAGGTGACCCAATTGATCAATTAAAATATTCTCAAATCATAGGATCCCTCTTGTATGTGGCAAATAGGACAAGACCGGATATTACCTATGCTGTAGGAAGACTTAGCAGATATAATCAAAATCATGATCAATCTCATTGGATAGCCTTAGAAAGAGTGTTCCGATATCTAAAGGGAACACTTAATCTATCTTTGATGTTTACTGAATACCCTGAGGTGGTTGAGGATTACAGTGATGCTAATTGGGTCACCGATTCTCATGATCTTAAATCGACCATTGGATATCTTTTTCTTCTTGGTGGTGCTGCTATTGCCTGGGGATCAACTAAGCAAACTATCATATCTAGAAGTACCATAGAGGTCGAGTTGATAGCTTTGGATACCACCTGTAATGAGGCAGAGTGGATTAAAAATCTAGTATCAGAGCTACCTTTGGTACCTAAGTCAGTTCCGGCTATATAAATCCATTGTGATAATAAGGCCGTAATCGAACTGACTAATCAAAAGAGTACCAATAAAAAGATGAATCGCCATATATGGCTTTGTCATAGGTCTATAAAACAACATAAGAAAAATAATGTTATCTCCTTGGAATTTGTCAAGTCTGAGAAGAATTTGGCAGATCAATTAAACAAGGGACTATCTAGGAGTGGAGTCCTAGAATCATCGAGGGGGATGGGGCTTAAGCCCATTATTTGGTCATCAGCAGTGGATACCCAACCTTTGTGATTGAAGATCCCATGAAAGAGGTTCAATGTGGTAGAAACGAAGCTAATTGAGTGATCGTGTTAGAGCATATTTTTTGAAGAAATTTCTCATTCCATCCCTATGATGAGTGCTCTTATAAAGTGACAAAATAAATCTGTATAAGGTTAAGTTATATTCTTAATGGATCCAAGGTAGGTTATCTACAGGGTATTAGTCACAAATACCCTTGAAGGATTCACCTATATGAGAATTATCATATTAGGCCGTGACTAAGGGTTTGGGCTAACCTTAAGAAATTCTCATGAAAAATTAAGGTACAAAGCGCAAGGATTTTGATATGCGCTAATCGCTTAAACCCAATTAATCCATACTGTGTGTGTGATTAGTAGAAATCTGAGTCAAGGACCTAGTTCAAGGTCTAATCCACTATGGTTCTTTCAGATGTATACAATCAACACTAAGTGGGGTTCAAATCCACAGGACACCTTACCTATTGCGCAGTATAAGATACCCTAAAATTTATGTTATTTTAATTTTATTTTTTTAAATTTAAAAACTTTTTTGGGGGATTGTTAACCTTTTTTATATTAAAAAAAAAGAAAAAAAAGTTTTTTTTTTTAAAAAAAAGGAATGAACGCTCGCGAGCGGACGCTCGCGGACGTTCGCGTGAACTCACGCGAGCGTTTGCTCGCATGAGCGGCGCTCGCGAGCGGAATGCTTGCGACGCCCGTTCCGCTCGCGGGAGGCGCGAGTGTTCGCGAAGGTTGGGCGTGCGTTCGTACACCAACGTTCGTGAATGGCCAGAAATGGCCCAAATAATTTGATTTTTGGGCCGTTACTGATGTGATTTAGGGGTAATGGTTATCAGGCCTTTAAGGCCATTATGGGCTCAGCCATTGGGGGTTACTTGAATCGAATCCATAAATAGGCTCAGGATCCAAGGTTCTGAGCATTCCAATCAAAAAAAAAATTTTTTTTTCTATCCTACCAACTACCAAAACTCTTTTTGAGATTTTGCTGTGAGAAGCTCTTTCTGAGATTCTGCAAGCGATGCTACCTGTGTTTCGGAAGCCTTGCTGAGAATAAGAGCTCTCTCATGTCTTCTTTTAGATTATTTCTTATTCTTCTTATTATTATTTTATACTGATGTTTCTTTGGGTATCTGAAGGAGTCGTTGAGTTGCACCTCTACGCGATCTTACTCGTAGTAGGATGTTCGAGTCGAGCCGGATCGTTGTACCTTGGAGACAGATCGCCTACAAAGGAGCAAAAACTAGTCCTAAGGGCAGTGTCTAACACGGTTCGATTTAGGCACGGTTCTTTATCTTCTTTTAATTTTAATTTTTTATATTTAAATTTTTAAATTAAAATTTTTAGCGGTTTCTAAATAGCTTTTCAAAAATATTATTATTATTTTTTCAACAGTTGTCACCTTATTTGAGAAGATCGCTCTTTCTTCCTCTTCTTCTTGCCACCTACCAAGAACTACGTTCTCGCAAGGAAGTAGCGACTGGGTCATGAATGAAAAGCTGCTATCGGTCTATTAATAACTTGTTTTTCGTTGCCATAACGCCATTATATGGCCTTTTAAAAAAAAAAAAAAAAGGAACAGTGGGGGATAAGAAATTTCCAACGGAATAGAAGGGATAAAAGAAGTCACCCACTAGTGGGAACAGAGGTTATTCCGTATAAAGTGAAGGCAGCAATAGTCTCATGAAGAAACAGGGTTGGAGAAATTTTATTTTAATTTTTTTTTTTTTTTGAATTTCTTTTGATCCATATATGCTGCATAAAAGGCATAATGAGTTTGATCTCAAATTTGTTTTTCTCCACTCTATCTAAAGTCTGCATGTGTTGGTAAGCAATTCACTCAATTTGGGCCAACTGGCTAATGATTTCAAGACCAAGCAGGAAAAAAGGCTTTTTGATGAATAAATGATCCATTCTCTTTTTTATAGTTAAAGAAGAGTTAACTAAAGAAAGACATCCTAGCTTTCTTATGACAAAAGCTTTCTAAGTTGAAATGTGTAAGCTTTCTAAAGTTTAATCCTCTGCATCACAAAGCAACATCTTGAGCAATACGCTTTAAAAATCAGTCTAGCTCAAGAGCTATTCTCTTTAAATATTTGCATAGTTTTTAATACATTGGCATGTATTTATATCTGGCAATACTTTTTTCATCTTGCAGCATAAATTATTTCTTTGTTTTGTCAAATGGTTTCAAGGCAATCTTACATCGCATGCATTTCAAGGCCCCTCTGTTATGCTCTGATTCTTGAAATCAGGATTCAAACAAAGGTTTCGTGCACCGAGGAGGATGCCGGAGACTATTGTGGCACAGGCTGGGAACTGCCTGTGCTTCAATACATGACACCAATAGGAACCAACAAAGCGTGGGATTTAAAAATCCATGATTCATACCAGGCTCCATGGTTTAAATATTCGTCTCTTCAATTAAGAGACTACAGAGAAAGAGAGTGTGGCTTCAACACCAGAAAAATTTCAGGTTACCAGGTGCTATGAGAAAACCAGAAAATTCAATATTAGATTTCAATGCAGACATTAAGATAGCAGGTGATTCAGAGAAGTTTTATAAAACTTCATGGTGGTGCAGTGCTATACGATCACTAATAAACAAATACGTAATACTGAATGATTCCATTGACTTAATGAGAAAATGCACATGGCCCTTAGGAAGTTGGAAGTGCCACCATATTTAGGTATCTATTAGCCAATCAGGGCTTGTGAGGACTTTTATGCCTTGACTTTCTTATGTAACGTATGCAAAATGTGCTAGAAGACTGAAACTATGTCTTTCATCATCTCAGTCATTGACCAAGTCCTGCAAAGACCCTATGAGTCATTAGCTCTGAAATGTGTTGTTGGGAAGAAGGAAAAAAGAAAAACTACAGCCATCACCTCTAAATGCTGTGCACCTGTGGCCTAGCAAGGATGGAAGACCAACTAAAGTCTGCCAGCAATTTAGCTGTGTGAGGACTGATGTTTGAGCTGCAACAATGTTTTGGAACACAGCAGAAGTCATATGGACAATGATGTTTTCCCACTTACTGCAAGTGGGAATGCCATGATCCATCAGTTTACCATTTCTCATGCCAATGATATGGCAGCTTGGCAGGCCATCATATTTCAAACTAGGCTAACCAAGACCCAGTGCTTGCCTGCACCAGATTAGCCAACATAGAATCCATTCAAAAATAAACAAGAGAGAGAGAGAGAGAGAGAGAGAGAGAGAGAGAGAGAGAGATACTGAAGACTCCTACAATCAAAAGGGATGAAGTAGGTCACTGCTCTGTGCATAATGAGTTACACCATGACAATCAGAATGATCTTATTACATGAAACATGAGATAAAAAATTATATTCTGCAGACTGTAATGTATAATTATAATTGCTTATTGTCAGAAATCAGGGCTAATTGATCACCTTCACATGCTTACCTGTTGCTCCCTTAAAAACATCAGCCATAAAGATGCTGCCAGAAACACAGCATCCAGCAAGAACATCTCCTTTTGAACACATGCAGTGGAAAGTAAAAGTCAGGTGACCATGGCATCAAAAAGCTGATGTAGAAGTTTGATGCAAATGGCTGGATTTAATGGTCTGTTTGGATGGATGGCCAACTAGCCTGTCCATGTGAAAAGTGTAGTTGGATTTATAAGGGAGCAAGAGGCTGATGTGAAATTTCATATATAGATGGATGCCTAAAGCCAGCAGGAAAAACCAACCAACTTGTCCATTTGATGTTGCTGTGGGAGTTGAAAGGCATATAGAGACATCCTAAACAATGAAAAATCTCCTAACTCAAGGACTTGAAAGTTATTTAAGGTCCAATCAAGGGCGTCGAAATATTTTTTCCACCAACTGGCCTGGTGGCAGCGCTGTTATAAACGCGTCGAGATAAGCGGATGTGAGCGTAGGCGTCCAAATGCGTTCTGAGGCTCTAATATTCTAAGTTCGGTTTCTTTGCTGATATATGCTGATATGTTGGTGAACTTGTTACGCTGCTGGAAGGCTATCAACGATTGCTCCCACCGTGGAATGGTCCATCAATTGTTTGACAAAATGCTCAAACAAGTGTTGGCAGACTTCTTTTTTTTTTTTTTTTTTTAATCAAACGCCTTCTAATTCGTCTCTTCCACGGCTGCTTAATAGCATGATGCTTATTGTTTCCTCAAAAAGAATTACTTCATTCTAAGTCTTCCACAGGAAACGCTTGCCGGTGGAGCTCATGCAGCCGCGGTGGAAGGCAAAAGGCTTCGCAGATATCGCCGAAGCCAATCCTATGTCGAAAATAATCTCACAGCTTCAGTCCTCTCTAACTAAATTACAAGCACATGCGATTCTCTCTGGTTGTGATGTCCTCCTGGAAGCTGAGCCCGAGCTGGCCGATTTGCTGAACCGTTCCTGCTTCGGCCGGCAGATGAACAGCGGCGAGAAGCAGACGCAGTGGTTTCAGCTGGGTCTCGAGGAGGCATTCTACTTGGCTCATGCTCTTCGATGCCTGACGATTGCGGGGAAGCATGGGAGGAGCCCCATGAGCGAAGTGGAGCTGTGGAAGTACATGAGATCCAAGAGGGAGTCGTTCCCTGAGCTCTACAGGGCATACCACCATCTCAGAGAGAAGAACTGGGTGGTGCGCTCGGGAACGCAGTATGGCGTGGATTTTGTGGCGTATCGGCACCACCCGGCTCTCGTTCACTCCGAGTACGCTGTGCTTGTCCTTCCAGAAGGTGGCGGTGATTCCGATGGTGCTCGCCTGAGAGTGTGGTCGGATTTGCAGTGCAGTCTACGAGTCTGCGGTAGCGTGGCGAAGGCATTGTTGGTGCTTAGCATCAACAAACATGACAGTGATGAGATCCTTCCACTGTGTTTGGAGGAATTCACAGTCGACGAGCGCACGATTGCAAGATGGGTGCCCGAGAAGCACCGTGAGGAACATCGCTCTTAGAGGTCTTAGGTGATTGTTTTGTTCATCTCGGTATGGGGTGAGAAAACTGTCGTGGAATTCAAATGTTTCTTTTGCTCCCTTTTATTTGAAAATAGTTTAAAGACGGCAGGCATAGATGTGAAACCAGGATGCAACGATATGAAACAGAAAAGCATCTTAAAAGGGAGAACTCTCGTGACACTAAAAGGAAAAGGGACTGAACCCACCATGAAACAACTCATAAACCAATATAGCCAAGGCAGTGCTAACTTAAGGATGGAAGAGGGAAGGATGGGGGAGGGTATTGGGATTTGAAATTATGATGGGAAGGATGGAAGAGGGAAGCGCGCGAACATCCAAACATAACAGCTAAAAGAACCTTCTCTGCATTTTTTTTTTTTTTGGTTAATACTGCGACAGTTTCAACTTTATTTTTTAAACTTCAAACCAGAGTTTAGATGCTTAATGATTTACAAATAGCGCACACGACTGGAAAATTAAAACTATTGCACGTAAACCTAAATAATCGAAAAGGAGTCAAGTCAATGTCATCTCTATTTGGGCCTGGGCCTCGAACTGGAGGACCTAGTTGGAATACCACTTTCGACTATGCTTTGGTCAAAAAATGATGACTGAACAAGGCAAGTACAGATAACTCTTGCCTTGCTCAATCACCCAGAATTGGCTAGCACGCGAGCGATGAACAATTGAATTAGACCATCCAGTGGAGAGCATCCAAACAGGGTGCAATTTGGTTTAGGTTCAGACCAAACTCGGCCAGCCCAACCCGCCTGTTGTGCTGGGTCAAACATTGGGTTGGGCTTGAGTTCGAATCCCAGCCAACCCAAAGTTGGGATTGATTTAGGGGTATATTAGCATAGCATAGTTGGAGAGCCATCAACGTTCGGAAACAGATCCTGAAAAAATTGTAGCAACCAACACATCTCCACTCCGAAACTACCAAGTCGAGATTCGCTGCAAGTTGGTAAATTTGGTGGTACGATTACAAGCAAACAAATATACAATACTGAATGAATTGAATCGATTGGTCTACACGAGAAAATGTACATGGCTCTACCGAAGTTAGACGCACCACCCAGTTCAGGTGTCTATTGGTTGATCAGAATTCAGATCCTCTGAGAACTTGCATGCCCTAACTTCTGCATAATGTGCTAGAAGACCGAGACAATGACTCAACATCTGACTCATCGATCAAACCTGGCAAAAGGCCCTACGGGTCCCTCAAATAACCAGTTATTCATTCAGGGAACACCCCGTGGCTGTGCACCTGCGAGCCCAGCCGGGTTGGAAGGGCAGGCCAGCTTATTTCGGGCGATCTGGGAGGCACCAGAATATACCACCAGTTTAAGGGTGGTATAGGGACCGATATTTGTGCTACAACAATATATTGGATCACAACAGATACCATATGGACTGATGTTTTCCAAATTGGCCATCATCACTCCGTCCACCTTTCTTCACACCAATCAGTGCCATCCATCTAAACATCGGATGGTGGTCAATGACCATCCAGTACAAGGTGAAGCATGGATCACACCTGCTTGTTTCCATCGGTTCTGCAAAATAGTTTCTCCTAGCGGTGCAAACAGTGCACCATTTCTCAGAGGAGGAGGAAGAGGAGGAATATTTGATTTCTCGAACAAGACAAACTTTGAAGATGCCGATCATCACTAACATAAAAACAGTTCCCAGTTAAACAATCCAGTCCAGCAAGATTGCAAAACGAAAATACAGAATATATCAATAGCAATGAAATGCACATATCATTGCTGCCAAAAGAATGAATGCTGACCGCCATTTGGGCAGGTCAGCATATGTCAAAATGGATCAACCAAGAAACCCCCAACAAATTCTTGCATGAAAGAGCCTATGCTCAATCTGCAGTAGATTAACCAACATTTTGAATTAGTTTCTGCCTCTCATTAACAAAAGAGAGACTGAAAACTCTTACAATCAAAAGGGAAAAATTGAATTAGTTTCTGCCTCTCATTAACAAAAGAGAGACTGAAAACTCTTACAATCAAAAGGGAAAAAGTAGAGGTCACTGCCTTTGTGCATATATGAGTTTCCACAATAATCAGAATGATCTTATTACATTAAACAGGAGATAAAATTACATTCTGCAGACTGTAATGTATAATTATAATCACCATTGTCAGAAATCAGGGTTAATCGATAACCTTCACATGCTTTTCTGTTGCTACCCTATAACATCAGCCACAAAGATACTGCCAGAATCACACCATCCAGCAATAACATCTGCTTTTGCACACTGCAATGAAGTCAAGTGAGGTGACTATGGTCACAAAAAGCTGATGTAAAATTTTGATGCAAATGCCTGCCTTATTTAAGGGTCTGTTTGGATGGTCAACCAGCTTATCCATGTCAGAAGTATGGTTGGATTTATAAGGGAACACGAGGCTGATGTGAAAATTCATGTAGATGGATGCCTTATTTAAAAAGCCTCTGACTAGACTAGCTTATCCACGTAATCTAATATTGCCTGAGGGTAGGAACAGGCATCAATAGACCAGCCTAAACAGTGAAAAACAGGAGAAAGCATCCACCAATTCCTTCCACTATAATCTTTCTTCCCCTTTCCTGGATATCAATTCCAACTACCCAACTGTGACCTAAAGGGATTTTGCTCGCCTAAATATAGTAGCTACTATATTATATACAGATAGCTGTACTTGGAATGGTATGTTGGTTGGGGTACATGCATGATAACAGACTTGAGTCCCCAACTGCACCTGTAACCTAGAAACTGTGATCTTATTGAAAGCTGATTTAGGATCCAACTTCCAGGAATTGCAGGGACTAACAGCCCCTGTGAATCCTTCCTTTACCCTTCCTCTGCCTCCTTCCTCAATCAAATTGAGGTTTCAAGTTTTGAATCCCTCTTGGTTAAAAGATATCATACAACAAAGATAGCTTGGTATCCAAACACCCCTTGATGGACCGGCACAATGTCTGCTCTCCATCAATTTTAATCAATAACATCATTATTGTAGCAACATATATATAAATAAGCATGAAACTAAGCATACCTTATTAAATCCCAGCCAGTTAGAGTCTCCTCTAAATGAAAATACATTATTGTTTTCTTTCCAAAGCCCACACATAACCTGCAATAATCACAAATCCAGTCCATGAGTTACAAAGTTTTCCCCCTTTCATACATGACTAATTGAAAAAGTTCAAATTCTGACATGCCAGGGCTCCTCAAGAAAGAAATGAAATAGAAAGCATTTGTGGCTCAATTTTTCAAGATGATGATGTAATTTAAGTTAATTCACAAAAGTTGTGTTCTATAGTTGCATATCAAAAGGTACAGTTCAATTTAATGAAATGAAGACCACAAAACTATTACAAGGTAGAAGAGTGTGATATGGTGCTTCCATCAAAACAATATTCAGTTCTTACTAAATGAAACTGGTAGTCATAGTTCTATGACAACATACATGGAGATTTTACCATCAACAGAAATACAAATAGAAAATCAAACCCTTACAAAGGATTGAACAATCTTCTATTCCACAATAATTATAGGAAAAAAGTTACAACAGCAGATGGGCATTTATTACTCTACAAAAATGGAGTAAAACAACTTAATGTGTAAGCCTGCTAATGGGTCAGGTTAACCTATGACCCAATCCAATCCCAATAAGATTAGACCCAACCTATTCGTATTTAAAAACCCATGAGTTGGATCGGATTTAAAAATTGAACTCGATTTAAATTTTGGATCGTATCCAAATCTTGTATTTTTCAATCCAACCTATGACTCGACCTGAGCTGGATATCATCCAAATCTAATTTGGGTTAATAGAAAATGGACTCGACCCGAACCTGATCCTGATCCTAATCCAGGCTGACCTAAGATCTAGATTGCATAAATCTTATATTTCTTTAATTGTCTTCACCAATTCATTAAATGAACTTTCATTTAAACTAATTCTCTTTTTCATCTTAACAACTAGATCTCCTCTCATTTATTTAATTTGGTGGATTATTATTTATAATGTCTTTAAGTATATCAATAAATATTTTAAAAATCATGATTTATAAACTTATGAAAAATCATTTATCTGGGTAGAATTAAAAATTTTTGAATAAAAAATTAAGTTTAAGTTGGCTTTTTTTAATCATATTTAGTAATGGCAATTTTCTCCATTTTTTCTGATTTCTATGGGAACCACTCCGAATAGGGTGGGGATGGAGGAATTTCTCCCCATGGGGATAGGGACGAAAAAAATTCTATCCCCATAAATAGGGATGGAATGGAGACGGGGAGGGTACCTCCCACCCCATGGTGTCTCCCATCTCCGCTCAAAATATCTCTATATATAACCTTAAAATATTATTATATTATTTTAATATCCTAAATATATCTCTATATATAACCTTAAAATACCTTAAGACTACATGCACTCACTTCCTTTATATTTATTAAGACGTATGGTTGGATATATTTGTTTCTTATAAAATAGCTCACGATGACAAACTTATGTTATTAGCTCTTTGAAATTATGATTTAATATATTTTTTATGAATTAACTCATAAAATTTATAAATATGGTAAATTTATTTAAATCTATTTCATTTGCTATATGATAATACTTTATTTTTATTTTTAAAATATAATGGATAAGAATCAAAATTTTTAAAAATAAATATTTTAATATCAAAAATGAGACTGATAGGGATGGGGACTCCAACGAGATGGGAACCTTCGTAAGAATGCAAATATGAACCTTATTAAAAATAAGGTTAGTAGGGATGGGGAACCCTGTAAGGACGAGAAAAGGAAAGTCCTTGTTCCCATTGGTAGGGATGGAAATGGAGATGGGGACGAAGGCTAAAATATGATGGGGATGGGGATGGGGATGGGGAGTGGCTCCCCATCTCCACCCCACCTCACTCTATTGTTATTACTCCCCATCCCCACCCCACCTCACCCTATTTCCATTCCTAATCATATTTAAATTTTTTAATGAATTTATATTTGATTATCAATTACTAAATTTTAGCTCTAAAATAATACCAAGATACTTGATTTAAATGCAAACATGGTCTGAACCAATCCCCTCCCAAAGTAAAACGTTTTAGGTTCGACCTGAGTCATGCTCAACTCTGAACCAACCCGAATGATCCATTTAGTCAAATATTCTATGGACCAGATTTGACATGACCCAACCTCGACCCAACCCAATCAGTAAATGGGGTTAGGCTTGGATCCGAATATGAAATCGAGTTTGACTAGGATCAAGCATGGCTCGACCCATTTGCAGCTCTAGTAATGTGCAAAAGGGTAGTGATATTATAGCATGGAAATCTTGCAGAAAAAGGTTACAAACCAGATGTGCAGAAAAAGATTACATAGCAGATGTGCAGCTTTACCATTACAAGTTTCGCTCACAATCTTTACCATTTCAAGTAAAGGATGTCCATGAAGAGAAAAAGGAAATCACTACTTCTGATATTTAGTAGTAGCTTACAGATATACAAGAAGAGAACATAAGAATTATGATTAGATGAAAACATAATTACCACAATTTCAGGTGTTAAATCAATTACCTCAAAATCAACACCTTGTATATAAATATGGGCAGCATCAATTGATGAAAAAGATAGACCTGTTATCTGCAGTCGAAAGGAACAGATCACAACCGGGAACAGTGTGACACTTCAATTACACCACCAAGTTAAATTAAGATACATTCAAGTTTAAAAAGAAAGAAATCAAACCTCATATTTGGAGCAGTTCACCCACCTTGATATGGGTGACCACCTGCAATCAGGAATAAAATGTCAGATGCATCAGTACTCTTTCTGTGCAGTAAAAAGGGGGAAAAATCTCATTTGAAGTAAATAATTTCCAGCGTCTCGCACAGCATTACACAAAGCATGACAGATTAAACTAATCTGCTGACATACATAAGGCACTCCTTCATAATAAATATAATTTTTTTATTGGGATCTCTATGTAAACCTAGGTGTCATGCTCATCACCAACCTGCGAGGATCATAGATGGTTACAGTCCGATCAGATCCACCCACCGCAATTGGTCCAGATGGAGAACTGCTAATAGCATATATGAGATCTCCAATGGAGCCACAAACACGTTGCACACAACCACCATTGTGATTTGTTCTCAAGTCCCATATAGTCAGCTGAAAATGATCACATAGAAGAGGGAAAACAATCTCATGAAAAATGAACGAAATTCCAAGCACATTAACAAAGATAAACCCCAACTCAAACCTGAGAACCTTCAGCAACAGCTAGTAAAGAGGAACTCCCTTCCCCAGTGAGGGAATTTTGAAGAAAGCTCAATGAAGCTGGATACCACAACCTAAATGAACAGATAAACATACAGAAAATAAAAGCAATCCTTCAATCAATTGTGATGCTTTACATATGCCTGACATGGGGAATCAAACAATGCATCGTAAATCATTGCAAACACCCTAATCTAGAGTAATAGATCCGAAATGTATCCAGAAAAAAGTCAGATATTTTTAGCCTACTAGAAGTATCTTAAGAAAGGAAACCTCTTTCAGCACGTAAATGTTGCTTCATAATTTTTAAAAGTTGGTATGAAGCAGCAGTTCTATGGTACATAGTATTATTCTACTATTAGAAGTGCTTGTAATGTTGAGCATTTTTTGGTTGGTATAACACCATAAGTTTGAATGCTACAAGAAACAGCGGATGCTAGAACACAATATATTAATAGTATTGAAGTAAGATGCAATCATAAACTTAAAAAGGATGATAGTCACACTATCTCAATCTCATACATTAAATCACCTAAAGTGAGGTTGATTAGAATGTTTGCCTACCAATGTTAATAACTAATGATGGTGCACAGGTTCTTTTTTTTAAAGCGACTGACAGATTATTAAAATGTAAAGCTAAATGCACAAAGGAAAAGAGAGTAAAAATATAATGAATAAACAGTGAGTCATACCAACAGCACAAGTTGGAAACCTTTAAAATTTTGCAGTGAAATGAAATACAGTAATAATTTGGCAGCTTGCCAATTATGTAGGCATTCTCTTCAGAGTTCCTCTGTTCTGAAGCTTATGAAGCCAAATAGCATACTCCCCCCCCCCCCCTCTCTCTCTCTCTCTCTCTCTCTCTGCGCGCGCGCGCACACACCAGCTGAATAAATTTTAAAGAAGTATTCTCCATGACATCAGGCAAATAACAAGAATTGCAGTGCTTGTGCTCATTAAAATGTCTTGAGTTCCTCAAGTAACGAAAAAAGAATTTCTACTTCTTGTAGAAGATTATGATCCAAACTCCAAAGAAAAAAGATTTTTTTTTTTCACTTATTCTAGAATATCATTACATAAACTATGAAGCAAGGTCTACAAAATCAGTACCAAAAGCTGCACTAGTACATTACTGGTTTGGTATGGTACGAGTCAATGCAGTACAAAACAAGGTACGATTCTTTTTTTTACTCTTAAACTACTCAGCATTAGGCAATAAGGGTCGGTTCGAACCGGGTTGGTTCATATTGAATCAAAACTTGGTACCATATGGTTAGTCGATACAACAGACCTTGCTATGAAGCAAGATAACATCTCAGCTAACAAGAAAAGCTAACATAAATTTAATGAAAGATTAATGTACAATCAAGGTTGAAGCCAAAAATTTCAAGCAGGGCTGGCATAATTGTTAGTGAATAAATGATTATATCATAATTACAATCTGATTTAACATAAATGAACATGTAAAAATATTAAAATTTGAATCAAAAAGTGTATTGGTTATTTTTCTTCACTAAACCATTCTTTAACCATAGGTTTATCATAAGATACAGTTAATTCTTGAAAATTGTTGCACAGTTTTCTTATACAGCCATTTATTTTTTTTCTAAAAAAGCTAATTATTTTAAAAAATTAAAGTTTTAAAAATTATAATATTAATATTCTTGAATGTAGGTCTCACAACAAGAAAAAGGAAAACATGCACACCATAAAGAAAGCACAACCTCTAATTATTTATTTATTTATTTTCAACAATGCATTGATCTCTAGGAGGAAAACCTAAAATCCCCAAAAGTTAGAATCCAATTTTTCATGAAGAACTAAGAAAATCTCAAATTGATCGAACCAATTCTTTTAGTGACCTATATTTATCATTCATCTCCTACTCCTTTTCACATTTACATGAAACCAAATCCCTATCAATCCTAAATCTCCAATGAAAAATATCTGCTTTATGCATAAGAAAAGTCAAATTCAAGACTCATAAAATCTAGATTTTCCGCAGCCCAAAAAAACATTTATTACAAACAAATAAAAGACAAGGCAAAAAGGAAACAGAATCAGATTCAAAGGATATTGAAGGTACCTTTCAAGGTATCCATGAGAGAAAAACCTTCTAAAACATGGGATCTTGTTACAGGTGGATGATCTTACGTTGTTGGTGGTGGGGTAGTTCAGTCAAAGATGGCCACCTGGAGGGATAAAGGGAAGCTTTTCAAACTGCAGATCAGAAGGCCATAGAGGGTTTTTTTTTGGGGGGGAGATTGGGATGACGTAACAAGATGGGATTCTATAGATCCCAGGAGCATTTGGACTAAACCCATTTCTAAACTCCACTCTTAAACTATTTTTTTTTCTGTTGCCTAATAAATTGGCATAAAGAATCAGCAACCATGGAGGACTTAAACACAAGAAAGAGAGGATGGGGGGCACAGGGCATGCTGATTTTCTTTTTCTTTTCTTTTCTTTTCTTTTTCTTTTTTTTTCTGTTTGGTTGGGTTGGGGGGGAGGGGGGGACATTTGGTTACTCTCTAGGCCAGGGGAGGCATGGGTTGGTCTAGGAAAATTTCAACATCCTTCTTTTTATCCAAAGAATCATGGATACCCAAAGCAAACATTTCTAGATAACAATTGATGAATCCATGATCCATCTATGGCTTCTTCCCCATTCCAGTAATATGGTGCTTCCACACTGCATTAATTGTCTGACCCTCCATCATGAGTCCTTTGACCATTTTTCCATGGTCCACACTCCATACCATATTAACCTATTAAAAGAATACTTTCTTAGTATTTTTTATCAGTTTATATATTATTAATGCAACCCCTAAATCTAGTCAAATTCCACTTTTGTACATTAATCTTAATGCAAAGCAGCAAATAGCACGATTTGTAATTTTTGATTCCTTGAGTTCATACTTCATACAATGATTAATCTTGGAAGGTAATAGCATAAAAAAAAGTCTGAATCAGCTTAAATCTATCACCAAGTTACCAATATAACCTTTTGGGTCTTACATTTTCCGATTACAAAAAAATTCTAGCCTTCTAGGGTCTTAAGCCTAGGTGTATTTGTTATGAACATGAAAACTACCATCAGACCTCCAAGAAGGAAAGTGCAGACAACTGTTGCAAGTTAGCACAAGTTACTGTTTGATCTTCATGTGGCAAAGTCACCAGCACGTACTTTGAAAAAGTTGATTTCTAAATCATAATATAGCATGCAAAAATCATCCAATCGCGTGTTGCTGCACATAGTAAGGTTATGCCTGAAAGGAGTAAAGATAGGAGAACAAGTATTAAGCTCTAAAGTGACTTCTTTGGGAGCCTTCAGCACATTTTTCCTTTTTGCCTCAATGACTAGCGAAAAGTAAAAACTGAGGTTAGACTCGTTAGCTATTAATACAATAATGGAAATTGTTAACAATTCCAGAAGTTGTCTACAATTTGGATGGCAATTCATATTCTTAACAAAATGAAATGATCATTGTGCTTACCCCTGAAAATCTTGGACATGTAATAGCAGCAGAAATAGTAAGTTAGATCAACATAATCATGAAGGCAAGCACATACATTTCTGAACCAATTTTATGCCATTAGTTATGTTAGTTTGGATGGATACATTCTTTTTTAGAACCGTCAACTATATTCACCTAGAGTGTTTCCCCGATATTCAGGTGAATTTCCACCAAGCTTCTCTTAACTTCTCCAAATGTTTATCAAGCATTTCTCCATTCTTTCTAATGTCACCAGTTGATTCATATTGACTACCTAATTGGTAACCACATGTTTGTGAATCCTTCTCAGGTTAATGCAGCATATGTCATGCATGCAAGTTTTCTCAGTGAAAGTTGTTTTTCCACATTATAAAATGGCACATGTGACATCAATCCTACACTCATCACAAAATAGAAATTTTTCTAGGGACTGCTGTAATTTTAAATTTCAAGGTATGCAACGTGCTCCATCTGTCAACTATCTTACCATTTTATCCATTGTTCTTATTCAATCTCATTAGTTGCTATTGAAAATCATAAAATATCACATAACTTACTTGTTTTAGGCAAACAATGTAAAACTTAACAAAAAGGTGTCATAGTGATCTTACCAGAACTAGTCTTGTATTAGGTGAATTTTGCACCTTCTCACTGATTTTCAACTGTCTGCTAAAGCTTTTGCCTTTCTCCATGCGCGCGCGCGCGCGCAGAGAGAGAGAGAGAGAGAGAGAGAGAGAGAGAGAGAGAGTAAAGATATAGACTCTCTGCATAATTCAAAGAAGTGGAGTACATTAAGTTCTTAAGGCATAACCTGATAAGCAATACGGTCTTACCATACATATCCTAGTAATTCTACACAATAATGTAAAAGTTGATGGCATGATCCCATTACAGGCCCGGATAAAGATCAAGTAAATATTAAAATACATTATGCATAAGCTATCATCACCAAGACCATCTTGTATGATCTGATTGAGTAACTGGGAACAATTTCCAACAATTTCAGGCATATAAAACAGATAATATAAGCCTTAATATATAAGCATGGATTAATACTGTTAGTTGGCTAGTGATTGAAAGGAAGAATAGCTAAACAAGAATCCACCATCTAGGAAGAGGCAATCAACTGGTAAAAGATTTCATATGCGAAAGATCATCTTGATTTAACATTATGCACACTCACGTATGTAAACTCCGGAGATGAATATCTTGATCATAAACATCGATGCTTTTGCAGAAGCTGCGAGCAACTGCCACCTGAAGAACAGAGTTTCTAGCAGCAATCAAACAGACCATGGCATATTCACATAAAATTTAAGGTAACCCTTAAATATAGTAAGAAAAATTGTCAAAATTCAAAAATAAGACATTATGCAAAGAAGGCAAAATTCTTCTATATGATGCTGAAAACAACACCTAAAAATCCTATATTCCCCACTGTCATAATATAATCCTATCTTTATTAAGTCAATTTAAGGAAAATTAATTAAGTAAACAAAGTTGGAAATATGACAGTTCAGCATCCACTTTTTTTTGGTAAATTGCAGCTGTGGGGAAATTTCATTAAAATCTAAAATGGAGTTACAAGAGACTCCTGAATTAACTCCTTTAGATATCTGAATGGTAGAAAGAAGACAGAAAAAAGGAGTCCACTGGTTGCTATTCTCTCTATACTAGCCACCCAATTTGCTGGTTTGTTTTAAATTCAAGGAACAAGGCAAAAATCACATTCCATAAGGTGAGTCACACAATTTCCTATATTGGTCACGACACCACAGATGTGCTACAGTGGAGTTGTATCTTGGAATATGATAGCATGTAAGGTTTCACAAATTTGTTACCAACTCCAAGTGTACTATATATACTATGCTCCAGTGTAAGTTCCATACCCCTTAGCATTGACTTTACCTCTGCATCCAAGGTGTCCCTTGATTGTGCAGGGTTAGAGTACTGTTACATTGTCTACCATTTCTTACTTAAGCAGTCTACCAAGCCTAATAGAAAAGTTTGCTAGGTTCCGAGATCTACCACTTGCTGGCTGAATTGTTTGCAGCAAGTTTATCTGACCTGTACCCCAGGTTCAGTATGTAAAAAATGTGTTTTGACTTGTCACCAATCAAATTCTCAACAAGTTCTAGTCAGTTGTTGCTAGAATCAAGTTAGGGATCTCAAAATAGCTCCGCATTGCCACATAGTTTCCACCTTTATAGATGTATAATTTATGCCATGATTTTAACAGTTGATATGTGTGCTTTATGACAAGCTAACTTCTTAGGTTAGTACCAGAGTTCCTCATCCAATTCTGTTCAACTAAGGTTTACATTTGACATAATTGAAAGTCGAGAAGTTATTTATGGTCTTTAATCTAAAAGAGCCCCCATGTTTTCCTAAACAAGGCATCTGATAGAATAGGAAAACCTTGCATTTAATTCCAATTAATGATCTTCTTGCAACTTGAAGATGACAAACAAACACCAGAAGTCTTTGAAACATCTTTGAAGCCAATAATTTTTTTCAGCTCATCCCACTTATCTGTGAAATGATTTCTTGGTCTCTCATGAAGCTCTAAACAAGAAGTCAAGCTATAGAATTTTTCAATATACAAATTCATTAAATTACTGACAGGTATGAGTATTGTGCCATTGACAATTAGAAATTTGTTGCCGAACTTCCTATTCATTTTTATGCAGTTCCAATGGCAAATTATCCCCCTGAGACAAGTCACCTTATAACAGATGGATCTTATATCTAGGATGCAGCACCTGCTTCAGAATCTCTCCAGATTCTCACACCTGCACCTGCCTTCCTAGCTATATCCTTAAATTAAACCTTGTTGAGAGCTCCACTTCCCTGATCCTGCCCTTGAATCCACTCCATAATTTGCGCCCACTTCAGGTAACTAAGATTGAACCTACAAAAGTCTTTGTAGATCTTCTTTTCAATTTAATCATTCAAGAATAAAGATCGCTTTCCTTGAGTAATTGTGAACTACGTTGATCCACCATAGTTATTGATAAAACAATCAGCTCTGATTTGTTACCA
This sequence comes from Metroxylon sagu, assembly GCA_017589505.3. Taxonomy (NCBI): domain Eukaryota; kingdom Viridiplantae; phylum Streptophyta; class Magnoliopsida; order Arecales; family Arecaceae; genus Metroxylon; species Metroxylon sagu. The sequence continues at coordinate 424,038 of JACVBY030000398.1, forward strand.
ATATTTCCTGTTGCTACCTACATTGAAACTTTTGAGAACAAGAAATTGCTCACAATCACTTGGAAGTTTACCCTTTCAACCTCTCCATTTTTTTTAATTTAGTTGGATGCATCTGGAGGAGTAATGTCTCTACTGTCCTTTGTGTAGTAATAGTCAAACTTCAAATGGCTTTCCAGATAATTACAGGGTACTTATGATGGCTGAACTTTTATTATGTAAATTTAAGAATCGATAAAATGATGTGGGTATGAAAAGAGAGGACTCCATCTTGGTTAAGATTGAAGCCTACGAAAAATACTTGTCTAAATCTATTGAAGGAATCTATTGAAAAAGGTATATTTTCAGAGTACAATAATATGAAACAAAGGAGATTGATTCTGGACAAAGCATAATAATTCTTTTTTATTATAAGAATCTGCTGGTCTTACTAGTTTAAGTTGATAGCACAGTCAATTATGGTAGCATCTCTAGTGGCCCATCAACAGTACTTTCAAGTGATGCTTTTATACCAAATTGGTGCACAAACAAAGGAAAATTTTTGCATTTAGATAAGATGGACATTAAAAAAAAAAAAAAAAAAAACTCAAAAGATACAACATTCAGCTAGCCACATTTTTTTTAAAAAAAATTGCTATAAAAATTCCCTAAAGATATTAATCATTTCTCCATTATGAGCCAAGACATCTTGTTCACATTTTAATTTAAACCAGGCCATAGAATGTAAAAAAGCAATATCAAAGGCCTTAATTGCTTAAACCACTTTGTGACCAAAGAGAAACAGATCACTCATGCTCCTTTTATAGACCTCATTATGACATGACAATTTCACTATCTTTCAACTGAACATGACAGCAGAGCATGAATGTATCTCCTTCTCCATGAGGTATTAAAAAGGAGCTAACCTCAATCCATATAGTATCAACGCAAAATACACAGTTACAAGCTCACAATCACAAAACAGAGGATTCCTGCCAGTTCTGACCCATATCAAATATGTAGGGTTATACCTTAGGATATCTTCTTTTTTGGTACAAATTATACTTTGGGATATCAAAGTGATTAACAATGATATAAATCAAAGTGGGTTGGCAAGTAGCTAGAGTTTTTGTAGGCACAGCCAAAGCTACATTTTGATCAAATGTATCTTAATTTTCGCTCCTAAACATCACAGACAATCATGAGCTTCTTTTTGCTGCTACAGTCTATTTGATATCTGATGTAACACTAATTCATACTACTTTGTGTTAGATCTCTTTGGTAGTAGAGTGTGCTCACAACAGATGATTTGAGATAATAGGCAAGTGAAGAAACATGTCTTGATGTTCAACACAATTCTTCCTGCCAGAATGCAATAAAAGAATAGAATAGATGCAAAAACTCAAATCTTAACGTGCAGCTTTCTATTCTTTGGCATAACCAAGACGAGCATGATACATGATACTGTAAACTGGGTATCATAATTTTAATTAATATGGCGAGGCAATTTGAGCTGTTTTTCACTATGCAGTGAAGCCTGAAACTGCAATGGAAACCTATGGTCTACTATCCTATTTACATACAAGTAATAATTTCTGTTTTCTATTTAGAGTTGAATATAAATCATTTGACAAAATAATAACTACTAAGATATCAAATGTGATATTAAATCTGAAGATCAGCATACTGAAATGTGAATGAGATTCAAGCCAAGATTTTCTATACTGGACCATACCAGTGTAGGCATAATTTACCAACCAGTAGGGTCCCTAGTACTAAGTAGACCCCCCATACGAGTGTCAATGCCAAGGGATGTACCATACCTACAATTGGTATGGGAGTACTGGTTGGGTACCGATATGGTACCAAAACTAGTATGTGAAAACTTGCAACAAAACTTGCAACAAAACGATGGCCAATTTAGTTTCTAAAAGATGGCGAAGGATACCGTAGACAAATGAATTGGGCTGAAACAGACCCCAGTCCAACTCCCTTCTCCCACACCACAATCCCGGGGCAGCACTGAATATGAAAGCCTGTCAACATCTGGAACAATTCAGTTTTGGCTTGTCAATAGAATTATGGTGAAGAATTCAAAGAACTTGATTTTGGTAATGGATCTGCATTGAGCTGCACAGAGCTCATATAAGATATTATTTTGTAGCCTTGTAAATTAAAAACTTCAAACATCAGACGTTTATTGAGTCATATGTTGGAGAACAAATTTGTAAGATAACGGAGGATGTCAGAAGATGCTGGCACATATCTTTTATCACTGCTTATGCAGGCTAAAGAATAATAAAAGGTTGTGCATAAGATTTATAAGACGCAGACATGATTTAAAAAATCCAATTTTATGCTTACAGCACACAAAGTCTCAGGTCTACATTGTGAAAGAAAAGTTAATTCAGGCCTACATTGTGAAAGAAAAGTTAATTCAGGCCTACATTGTGAAAAAATGATCAATTTACCCTAATATGTAAGTAGGAAAGAAGATGGCATACAAATAAAAATACAGATACACTGGGAGGCTGAAGAGCAATATAGATAATACACTGTGTATTTTCACAACTATTGAAACAAGAAAGGGAAGAAGATATGGATCGATTACCAACCTTAGATCCTAAACATACTATAGGAAAGAGAAGAAATTAAATGGTACCTGCATCTATCACATCCAGTCGGGATACAATAAGGTGACCATAAGAGTCTGCTGTACCCATAATCAAGCAGTTATCACCTGTAATATCATGAAATCATGAAATGTTAACCACTACAACTTGCAGAATCTACTAGACTGAATAAGACGAGTGATTGCATACAAAATGGAAGATATACTAATTTACGCTTACCAAAGAATATATCCAAACTACAATATCTAGTCGAAAGAGAATAAAATAAATAGATACAAAGAACAACGGCCAGAACCATAATTTCATTAGTCTTTGTTAATCTATAATTTCACATTACTAAAACTATAAATGAAAGATTTTAAGTTTACCTATGCAAATACCGATTTTCAAGCATTTGATAAAATATATATTTCACTGAAGCGTATTAACCAACATCCTATCCATCCTGAAACAAACTAAACTCCTCATCCATTACTCTTTTCATATATTTTGTCCAGAAATGCAGGGCAAATGATATGTGTTGTACTCAGGTTTGGCTACAAACTTCAGCAAGATTCAGAAATTGCAAAGAATATTACCTAGGTTCCTGCATTCAGCTCAAAGAATCAGCATCAACACATGCCAGTGAGTTGGATATGTGTCAAATGGCATAGATACTAAACGAACTTCTTCAATACAGTTTTGCAGATTAGTTGAGTTGTATGTATAGAGTACCTTTGACCCTTTTTTCTTTGGTGCTAAGACCTACGGATGCATCAACCATGGTACAAGAATTCGCATGTGAAAGAGATATCAATAGCTATGCAAGCTTCAAAGTTTTATGTTTATGCCTCCCAACATAAGGCACAAAGCAAGTGTATACATTAATCTTTATATGTGATATGCATCCTCATAAGCTTCAAAGGAATTCAGGAGAACCATGCCTTAAAGCATGAAGTGAGGCAAGCTGCAAGTAGGGCTTTCAAAACAATAGCCACAACAACAATGGAAAAGCTATGTACATCCCAGAAACCAAAATTTCACATAGCGAATCCTTGAAATTGAATTTGACGATAAACTAAAAGGGTCAAGATAGAAGCACTTACTATCCCCCTCAGCAATCACTACACTTTGAATCTCTGAACGGTGTGGGCAGCGGTCAACTATTGATGAGCTTATGACCTTCAGAGGGCCAATAAAATTCCACAATATTAACAAAAAGACAACTAAGCAGACAAAAGACAAACAGTTCTGCTGTTATTTGCAAAGGAAAATAAAACTCTTTTCCCAGATCCTAGATTAACAAATTGTTATATAGTATATGGCGCATACCTGTGCATGAACAGGAATCAGAAGACTCTCCTTTCCCTTGGTAACAACAGTATCTTCCATAGATATCTAGAATAAAGTGATGTTTCATAAAACAGAATAAACGGGGAGATTACTCATCGCAGAATAATGATAACTGAGTAATGGTTGTAATCCATAACTATAATTTTTAAACACAGCATTACTATAAGAAAAAAGTGGCATTTCATCCATATATACATTGGAAGCGATCAGTAGCTATTCCCACACATGCCCCACATGTTCACCACCTTTTATGTTTTTAATTCCCTCTTACATTTTCTGCATTAACTATGATGCTATCACAAATGTCAGTTTCTTGGATGGCTTGCCAGACACTTTTTCTAGGGGGAGCAATTGATGAAGTCAAGTTAGAGTTCGGTCAGGTCAAAAAAGCCCTCAGCTCAGATCCAACCAATTTATGGTCAGGTTTAAAAAGTAAACCAATAACCAACCCATTTATTTTATATTAACTCATACTTGACCTGCCAAGTGCCAACCCATTGATAGGTCTTCAATTTTCTCTCTCTCTCTCTCTCTCTCTCTCTCTCTCTCTCATATAAACTAGGGCTGCGAAAAAGGGATTCAGGTTTGGGCATCAAGAGAGGAAAGAAAACAGACCATGCACTTCACTTCTCTTCTTCTTCTTTTTTTTTTTTTCTTAACCATTAGTTGAGTCACTTTTTAATCTGACTAGCGTATAGCCCACCAAACTATTAGCGCTACTCTAGGGGCTTAGGACAAGTTTTTGAGAGTCCACCCAACCCATATGGATCCATCAAGTTGGCGATCTGAGTCAGAAAGTGCCACTCCTACTTGTTTGTTACTCTGGTGAATATGATATTATCTCCAAACAACCAAAGCCTACTCCATTTTTTATAGCCAAAGCTGCTCTCATCTCCCATAGCCATCATTAAATAGGAGGCCGTGCTGCCATTTTGTTCATCCTCTTTTTACAGTGACTGTATGCAGAATTTATGATGCAAGAAGTAAAACTGAAAAGCCATTTACTAATGCTTTTTTGGTTAGTGCCCAACATGGTTCCAAACATGCACAATTCAAGCAACATGTGAGCACCTACAAAACCCAGACTCCTGTAGGCTTCTAATTTCACCTTCAAAATCGATCCATTTAGTAGATTTCATCACTAGATTTCCTCAACCTCCTGTAATTCATCAGTCAGACGAGCAAGGGATGAACCTACCTTAGAAACCAAACAATGCTCACATCTAAGCTCGTAAAAAAGATTAGAACACGCAAAACACATCAACTCGAGCAAAAAAAAAAAAATCCGTTCCTTCAACTTGCCAAGTAGAAGAGAAAACCAAATAAAGATAGTAGGAGTCATATCACAACGACCAAATTTGAATCGGATTTCACTACAAGCATAGCTCCACGGTCCAACTAATGTCATCGGCAAGGGAGGAAACCGATCTTGACCAAAGTTAACAAATCCATGCTCGCTATAAAAGCCCACTAGAAAGATCCGAGCGCTAAACAGATCCAATCAAACAAGAAATGTAAGACAATCCAACCAAATCGACAATTAAAGGAGAAACAACGACGTATCTTTGGCTCGATACCTCGATCTTGTACACCCGGGAGCCGGAAGCGATGTAAACCGAGCAAGAAGAGCCGGCCTCATTGACCTGAAGCACGGTAGAGTCATTAACGGAGCAAGAGAAAGAAGAAGAGGAGCTACCCGATGGACATCAAAGAAACTAGGCTTAGGGTTAGGGTTTCTACGTGCAGAGCGAGGCGAGTGGACTGGAGATTTCCCGGCGAGGGATCGGAGAGGAGGGAAGGCGGGACGAGCGCCTTCCTGAGGCTCCTCGCCTCCAGCATCTTGCGCCCTTTCTTGAGCGGGAGAGCGAACGAAAGGGTTTCCTCTCACGGACCGCGTATATATTGCGGGATGGAGCGGGTGGGTCAGGTGAACCGGGATCTGAGCCGTCCGGATGAGATCCAACCCGGCCCAAAACAAACTTATTGGGCTCTGTGGCCTGGTCTGGGGATGATTGGGACTACTGCAGTCCTATCGACCCTGGACTTGTCGTTAAGTTGAAATGAATCGAGAATCAAATTTGGTTCAAGTTTTAAAAGAAAACACTAGATTCAGACTTGAATTAAAGTTTGATCCATTAGCGTACATTTGATTCGGAAACGATAAATGCGAAAACTGGAGAAGCTAAGGCCTCTTTGCTTTCACTTTTATTTTCTTTTTTTTTTAATTATTTTAAAAAATAAAAACATAAAATTTAATATTAAAAAAGAATATAAGTTTGATTACATTATTTTTTTTATTTTTTATTTTTAAAAATAACTTTTATTATTTATGAAAATAGTAGAAGTGAAGTTTTTTTTCATTTTCGTTTTTTTTAAGTAACTTTTTTTAAAAAATCGAGACAACTTTTTGAAAAAATAATGATATGTATTATTAATATATAATAATATATATCATATAATTATATATTTTATTTATACTATTATATTAATATATAATTAATATTACATTATTATTTATATTTATTATGTATAATGAATATATAATATTATATTATAATATTATATTGTCATAATAAATATAGTATTATATTTGCAAGATGCATTATGTACTATTGTTGGAATGAAATTAAAAAATTATAATGATTATCAAACATGTTTTTGTTATTAGAATTGTAAAACATAAAAAATAATAGTGGCCACCAAACATACTTCTATCGTTAGAAATGTAAAAAGATAAATGAAAATAAAATTTATATTTTGAAATTTTTTTAAGAAGGTAACAATTCCAAGCACAACCAAAAATAATAATTATTAGCAATACCACAGTAAGTAATAATAGATAGCAAATTAGTTTGTAATTTATGAGCTTGAATAAGTTGCGAACAAATTATGCTGTGTTTGATTTACTGTATGGGATTAAGGTGATAAGGAATTGTAAGACCAATGGTATTTCATACTCATGGGATTGAATTGGATTAAGATGTTTGGGATGTTGATATGAGAAATAATTCTCATATAATTCAGTGGACAATATTTATAACACATATATGCAGAATGGGATTGGATTAGATTGGCTTTGATTTTTCAAAATGCCCTCCTTTCATATTGAAATTTGATCAAAAAAATAAAAGAAAAATCTATAAATAAAGAGAATTTTTTTGTTTAAATTGTCAAAACTGGAATGTGCCAACCAATAAATATCAAAACATTTGTAGATAGAACAAATAATATATCATCTAATCTTTGCCAAATTTTGATGTTAGGCATGACAAACAATCCAATGAGGCATATAATTTTCATAATAATTAAATGCTACCACAACAATAAAGGTCACATAGAGCCTGATCATTCTGAGCAACGATAAATTTAAAAAAAAAAAAACTCCCCATTGGCTTTCCATATTAAAGCAGAAGCAGAAAAAGGCAACAGAATGTCAAATTTCAATCACAATAAATTCAATTATTCTTTTACAATCATCAAGAGAAAATAAGAAAAGAGAGAAAAAATAGCATGCAAATTATAATAGTAACGAATTCAAAAAAAATTTCAACTTCACATAAAAAAAAAAATATCAACAACCGAGAATAAAAAAGGACTACTAAAATTTTCTAACTCCAAAAGAATCGGCGTCTCTTTAAAGTTGCGTTTGGTGCATCGTCAAGTAATACTGAAAGGTAATGTGGATTGCCTGCAAGATAGATTACCACTAGATAGATTGCCAATAATGTTGATTACTGTGTTTAGTATACACGGGTAATGTTGCAATAATATTGATTACTGTATTTGGTATGACAACCAGACTACCAGTAATGTAACATCAAATTTTCAAAATATCCCTAAGTCAAATTTATTAAAATTTAATATATTATTACATGTTTGGCAATATTAAAAATTGATATACTATTACATGTTGGGCACATGTTGGGCTCAAAAATACCTAAGACCTAGAATGCACTTCTTAAGCTATGGGTAGTTGTGACATGGCCATATCACGTCCATATAGACCAGAAGGATGATTTTCAGACTTCAATAGAAAAATAACATATCTAGCACCAAAATTGTTGTACAACTATTTTCCACCAGTGAAATTCTATAGCCACTCACTTTTCATTTTAACTCAGCTAATCATTGTGAGAAAATATTTTCTTATTCATAATTATTTAAAAAAAGAAAGAATAGTAAATTTACTTCAGAATGGCATAAATTTTGCAAAAGTAGAAGTTGCTCCATATTATGCAATATATGCAATAAGATATCATACGAAATGCTCTTTGTTTTTCAGTTGTGGTAATGTAATAAAATTAAAATTTATCTGATATTTTTTATTTATTAATTAAATATCAACATAATATTAGCAAAGTTTCAAAAAAAAAAGTATTTCTAAATAAAATTAGACAGCTTTGCACAATCACATGCAGCATGCATCCATAAAAGAAGCTTGAGATCTGAAGCGTAAAAAAAACAAAAAAAAACTATTCGTGTTATTTTATGGAAAAACAAACACCACGCTATGGTTGCATTAAAATCAAAAAAAAAAAAAGAGAGATCGGGAGAGAAAAAAAAAATCACTATTTATGCTGTTTTATGGAAAAACCAACACCATACTTGGTTGTATTGAAATTTTTTAAAAAAAACTTGAGATCTGGAGTGGAAAAAAATCACTCTTTGTGCTGTTTTAAGAAAAAACCAACACCACACAGTGGTTGTATTGAAATTAAAAAAAAAAAAACTTGAGATCTGGAGCAGAAAAAAATCACTATTTGTGATCTTTTATGGAAAACAAACACCACGCTGTGGTTGCATTGAAATCAAAAAAACTTGAGATCTGTGCAGGAAAAAAAAACTTGAGATATGTGCTGTTTTATGAAAAAATAAACACCACGCTATGGTTGCGTTGCAATCAAAAAAAAAAATTTTGAAATCTGGAGCGAAAAACATACTATTTGACAAACACCACTGATTTTTGCTATTTTATGGAAAACAAACACCACGCTACGGTTGCATTGTAATCAAATAACAACTTGAGATCTGGAACAAAAAAAAAAACACTATTTGACAAATACCACGCTGTGCTTGTATTGAAATAAAAAAAAAAAACTTCAGATCTGAAGCGGAAAAAAAAAAAATCAGTACTTCTACTATTTTATGAAAAACAAATGCCACGCTGTGGTTGCATAAAAATTAAAAAAAAAACTTGAGATCTGGAGCGGAAAAAAAAAAATTACTGCTTCTACTGTTTATGAAAAAACAAACACCACGCTGTGGTTGCATTGAAATAAAAAAAAAACTTGAGATCTGGAGCAAAAAAAAAAAATCACTACTTCTACTATGGAAAAACAAACACCACGCTGTAGTTCCATTGAAATCAAAAAAAACCTCGAGATCTGGAAGGAAACCTTTTTATGGAAAAACAAATACCACGCTGTGGTTGCATTAAAATTAAAAAAAAAAAACTTAAGATCTGGAGTAAAAAAAAAAAACTCACCTGAAGTGGAAAGAAAAAAAATTCACTATGAGAAAGGCACAGCATTTTTGTTGAAAAAAATTATTACGAGATTACCACATCTCCGATAATCTGGATAGTCATCCCTCCCTCAAGCAATCTCGATTGCCTTATGAAAGGTAATCCAGATTATCACTGCAAGATAGATTACCATTAAAAAAATATATTAAATCTAGTTATCTGATAGATCCAGTTTAAATTGTTGATAATTTGGATAGATTATCGGCTAAGAGCTTGATAGAAGGCTTCCTGTTGGCTGGGAACCTATCGTCCAGCAATCTCCTGCTCCGTGGTTTTCACGGCATTGTACCAATCACGCAATTAAAGGACCTCTCTATCATTCCAATTAGCTGCGAATAATATGGAGAATCAATTAAGGGAACAAAAAAAAGAAGTATGATTAATTCTAACAATTTGGAGATAATATCAAGATGCTTATTGTCGTGGACTTGCTATTTGATCGTCACTGTATGATGGATGCTGGATGACCAGTCCATGCCGTGTCCCTCCGTGCCACCACCTGGAGGCACAAGTGCGGTAGCACTTAAAAGAATCCTTCACGTTGACTGCAACTCATTGGAATAACTTTTATGAGTTCCACTTTACTTTATGGCCATCCCCACTTATAGAGTTTAGGTGATGCACACCTAATAAACCATGCGATTTCGAATGGGACAAGACTTCTTTTCTAAACTTTTCAGGATTTCAACAAGCAAAGATGCTGTCTATGATCCAAGATATCAGTTTATGTCAGCCAATATCTCAGAGATTGGAGCATTTTTTTGAAGTGTTTCTGAGATTTGAACAACTCAACTGATAATTTTAACATCCAGGGTATAGAAATATCGGTTGCATTATAATTTCCAGATCAACTATAATTTCCCGCATTGTTTTAGAATACAACCTTATGTATCTGGTCACTGAAAAGCTCGTAATAAAAGGATGAAAAAGACATCAAAAAAATAGTAGCCATCATGCTAGCATTATACAAATAAATCATCTTAGTTTATCATCAATTTAGATAATGAAAGCTGATATTTTATATGTTTCAAACTAACGAGTATTTGATGAAATAAAAACCTTTATGCTGCCATCAATGGCACCCAAAACCATCCATTTCTTAAACGCATGCAAGCCAAGGAATTCAATCATTCATGTTGCCAGGATGACCCGCCAGAACAAACAGAGTAGCACTTCCTCTGCCAATATCGCCACACGCGAGCTCCAAGCAAAATTTCATGGCTCCATCCACCTTAGACATGCACCTAAAATGGTAAATAAAAGGAACAGCAAAGTGCCACTCTAACCGGTACCAGGCCCTGCTGCTGCTAGTATCAAATCTTCTGATTTTTTACCCACAAAATTTTTGAAGTTTTGAAAAGAGAATGAAACCACATTAGCATAAACCATATATTGTCCTAAATAATATATACCTTCCTTGCAGACAAATCATTATAACAAAAGAAAAACATACTATTAACACATATTATCATACGGTATGATGAAGATTATCCTACATATGAACTTTCTGACACTCGTCAAGTTTCTTCACTTGCTATGTACTGTTATAGTTCAAAATTCTATATAATTTCCAATATATTTTCGCTTAAAAAACAAAAATAATTCAAAATTTCTCAAGATATTCCTCTGCTCATAAAAATCTGACAAGAAATATTATATATATATATATATATATAGACACACACATATAAGACAAAACTTTCATATAAACAATGCTCAAGGGAAAGATGAAGATATACACAAAGCATAACTACACTGTTGGAACTACACCAACTGATCCCTTTGTCCAGAGGCTGTCACAATAACAGATGACTTTTGTGAGCAGATGATGGATAAATGCTTCAAATGAAGTTGCAGGCTACTTCCTAATACACTAACAACAAAGAAAAATCATTAACAGCAAACATATTGTGGATGTCCACTTTGTAGCCTAATCCTTTTTCTCCATTGCTTTTATTGTTCTATTCGCAAGCCAACTTGGTGTCGAAACTACTCAAGCAGATAGCAAATGCCTGGAAGGCCGAGAGAGGATACCGATAGTCCATGGTGAACATGTCCTTTGCCACCTTACCAAACTGCAGTATGATCTTGTCATGCTCGGATGGCACTGGCTGTGATGGTGTGGGAGCTCCTGCAGCAGGCTGTGTTGCAGCAATGAGCTGAAAGTTCTTGACAGAGGCAATAGTAACCCGGCCCCGGAAGTTGAGGCACCAGCACTGCAGCTGTTCATGCCACCTAGGGGCCTTGTTGCGGAGAACAAGAGGCCTCTCCTTGCTCTCGTCCTCTTCATCTCTCTCCCGGGCCCCTCCAGTAATGTCAGAGAAGCGAGAGCTGCTGAAATCCATGGAGCGGTCCATGAAGGAAGACTTGGAGGACATGCTGCAAAAGGAATCCTCTAGGGAGCGAGGAAGGAGGTGATCAGGTTGGCCAGGAACCATGCCACCAGGCTCAAGGGCAGAGGCAGGAATGGACTGCATGATGCAGTGCATCCGCCGTGGGCCTCTGGTGCCAAGAACATTCAGCTCATATGTCACCTGAGCTATGTTGTAACTGCCAGATGGGACCTTCGGAGAGACTTTCTTGGAGTAGAATCTGCGGCTTGTTCGCCCAGGAGTGCAAAGGGCAGCCCCATTATATGGTGGTCGGGTGTCATAGATCATGAACTTTGTGCCAAGGAAATTTGACCTGTAATATAAAACAGCATTTAAATCAAGGTTCGTGACCTGTGATTGAAAGATAAGAAATGTATAAAGGTTTTTTTAGACAAATAGGTTCCATTACCTCAACTTTCCAATATAAGAGCTGCTTGATCTTGATATATTGCCAGCATCCATAGATATAATATACTCTGTGTAGGTTGTCCGGCGGTTCCTTTTTGCAGATAGGAGGAACTTTCCATTGTCAACAAGCACAGCTGCATGGTAAAATAAAATCACAGATACATTCAATCTCTAAATGAAAAATAAACTGTTGGTGCCTAGAAACAACATTAAGCCTCCAAGGAAAGAATCATGAAAGATTGAATGCATAAACGAATGATCGACAGAATACATGCTTCTGAAGATCAACATCAAAAGTTATCTAGGGAAACAAGCTCTGCAGATGTCAAGGACATGATGATATCACTAAAGATGGCTATATCCTGGGTGGTACTAACATAACCAAAAAAGATGTCATCCTTGCAGTAGGATGATTAACCTAACAGAAAAAAAAAAAATGATGAACAGAAACATACACTCAATTAAATAAAAGGAGAAAAAATTATGACACTATTGGTGTCTCAGCAAGACCTAATGTATTTTTCTGCAATGAATCAAGCAATTTTATATCCAGAATTTTTGGTTAAGATATCAGCATTTTATTAATATTGTCAAGCATTTGAGGAAAAATCATAGTAAAGAAACATGAGCATCTACTTTTCCTCATTAATGTCCCCATGGAGGACAGGTGCAACATAGCATCATATGAACTTCTTGGATCAAAGATTGATATTATAACTGGTTTCATGAAAACAATCAAAAGGAAGCACACTTACCAGAGCTGAGGCACAGGTAGAGATGATAGGTCAATTTTGATTTATCCCTCTTAATGAAGCACTGAATGGTTCCATCTCGAGGCCCGGGCTGTAAAAGTAAAACAGAATTTTATAACTTAAAATACCTGCATATGAAAAATATCACTCAAAACAAGTCTCCTGTCAGCACAGTCCTATAATTTCAATACAACCTCCCAAAATATATGGTTATCAGATTATTAGCATCACATGACAACAGGAAATGAATCGAAAAGTCTACCTGTTTCAGGGATACTGGGAAAGTGAGCTTCCCACTAAACTCCGGACTTCTGACAATCTCTTTACACATCTCCCTCCATGATCGGCAAACAGCCGCACAGGCGACAACATGCTTTCGTGATGGCCATGTACTTTCACTTGCTTCCAACCTTTTAATTACATCACGAAGTAGTTCAGGAGGAAGGCTAGCCCATCGACTCTGCTGGATCACTGGAGGCTCGTCTTGCAGCTCATGCACAGAACTCTGAGATTTTCCCCTGTGCTGACCCGAGAAGCCCGAAAGCCTCACCTCAAAACTACGACGTGACAAACTCCCAAAACTATCTCTTACATCACGAACTATACTGCGGAACGACATCCAGGCAAACTGAAGCCACAAAACAAACAAGCCAGGATAACTAGAGCCAACCAATAGGCATACAAACAGCAGCTTCGCTTGTATCACAGTAACAACCACAAAAAACCCTTTTTTTGCATCATAAGCACACCAAACTGCACATGAGATAGAAACACTGGCTTTCAAATTCTTCAACAATAAGTAAGCAAAAATTATATCCAACGAGAGAAACACAAGACAACTCCATACCTTGCTTCAAATCTTAATGTTCTGTTTTATCTGGAAATCTTCAAATCAGAAAAACACCAGATATCATATGGCTGCAAGCTGAAAAGTAATAATGAAAAAAAACAAAAAGAAAGAACAAGTAGTAAATTATATAATCTTATACGCAACTAGGCATCAGTCCAAAATAGCAACCAGCTGTGGAGGAAAAAAAAATGATGGCCGCACACTGACCATAGGTAACAGTAGACAAAGCAAAGATTACAAAACCTCAAAATAGAAATGATCATAATTACTACATAGGAGCGTTCACAATTTAATAACAAAAGCAAATAATTACTATATAGACAGAGACAACCCAGAGCTTATAGAAGGAACTGGTTATAACATGGTTTCCATCAAATAATTGGCCTTCCAGTATTTTTCTTTTTATAAGTAGCTGACCAACTTGGACACTAGGAAAAAGAAGACAAAAAACTGGTTCCAACTAAGCTTGCTGAGCTGTACATCACTTATTTAAGATTAAAGAAATTATCAATAAATTACAATCGATCGGTAGAAAGTTACATCAAGCTTAGTTACTTCTGTCGAGGAAAGCAATCTGGGCCAGATGAAGAATTGGGAGGACAATCAGACTTCACTGAAAAAAACAGGAGAAAAATAACTGAAAACACCCCCTGATATTTTGATAATTGGGAGACAGAAACCAAGGAACAAAATCTCGGTCCTCTCCACAATATCATAATTTCAATAGAAGGTTATGCTAATGTCCACCTTGAGGCTAAGCTTTCCTAATCAACGGTTCACAGGAAACTGCAAGGTAAAAGGTTGCAATTTAATGATGCCTACACTGGCCTTGGGATAAAGTGAAGCTATGGAAAATCTAATTGAGGAGATCTTTTATTTTTTTTATATCCCCTCCCAGAGGAGGGGTAGAAGCAAAGAAAACGCAGATATGAGTGGAATTAGATTTTTTTTTTTCCTCTGAGAAAACTGGAACAGTAAAATAGATAACAGACAGAAATTTCACTTACAGGCCATTTAATCGGACAAAGATTACATCTTTCACGCGAAATTTATGTGATTATCTCTAAATTTGGAAGAAAATTAATAAAAAGCCCCCAAAGAAAGCACCAATTAAGAGATATAAAAGAAAACATTAGCAAATATCCGACAAACAACCGAAAAAAGCTCTAAGATCAAACCTTGGACACTCCAAAGCCTAAGACACCCAAGCAAAGCATAATTAATATCAAAAGTACGATGCAGCAAAAGATCGGCAACCGCTGTCCCCCAAATTTCTTCGATAAAGCACGCAAAGCAGAACACACTCAAAGTTATACTATTCATCAAGAAACAGCCAAATCAATGATCTACCTCCAGCTTCCGAAATCAAGAGGGAAGAATCCCCAGAGAAAACCCCCAAAAATCGAAGCTTTATACCCAACCTCCGCTCCGATCGCACGAAAGGTATCGCCTTTCCAAATCCCCCCGATCCCTTCCTTATCCCCAGCTCTCTCCCAATCTCGACGGATCTAAAATCTTCGTCAAATCCAGTTCACGGGTGGGCGAGGGAGTGGAATAATGGAAAGGTGGGCGAGCGATGGGGAAAGATGAGGCGGCTCTTAAAATTTTTATCGCAGCGAGTTGACCTTTCGTACCGTCACGTAACGGCAGTTGAAAGACTAACGGCATTTTTTAACGGCTCCGCTTGTCGCCTGGCGCGGTGTGCGATGAGAGGTCGGTTCAGATGTTCCTCAGGGATGACTTATGTGAGACTTGATCCGGAAAGAGACGAATTTTATTCTGGTTGAATAGTTTGTCTTGTTGGGGTTATTGGGTAGAATAAAGAAATTTGGAGGTACAGTGGAACAGAGATTCTCTCTGTTTTAGTTTCCGTTGCGTTGAGCTCGGGAAACGAGTCGCCGGCTTCTCGCCGACCTCATTCTTAGCCTTCTTCTTTTTCTTTTATATTTGGAGAATTGAGAATTCTTATCTTTTAAATGCAACTTAAGGCTACTATCTTCCACTTAGATACGGACATATGAGCATTAAATTTTTGAGAAAAAAAATGAAAAAGATTTATAGACATGACTTAAACCTAAATACAAACATCCCAATCTAATTGATGGGCTTCAAATAGCCAATAATTTTTAACATCTCATCTAGTTGTGTGGTGGACTAAAGTTATATATATATATATTTTTTTTCTTCTTACAAATAAGTAGCAAGGTTTTATGAATTTTTTTAATATTTTAATATAAAAAATTTATTTATTTTTTTCTCAAAACCAATATCACCATAATAACTAGGCCCTTTACTAATATTAATTTTCTTGATCGAAACCTAATTTTTGGCAAATCCATCCTCATTGTCCAAATAATGATCGTGTATTGTTGAAGTTAATATACTAGATATTTTGTGAGCTTCATAGGTCCATACAAAGAGAAGAAAGCAATATGCTTGAAAGAAAAATAAAGATAAAAGGGTAAAGACACTTTTTTAAATTTTATATGCTTTTAATTTTTTTTTTCTTTTCATTATTCAAGTATTTAATCTCATGAAAAATATTTAATTGGGAAATTTTCTTTAACCTACTACGACTTCAAACTTTCCCATTCTAAGAGGGCTATATATTGATTGGTTTTTCATAATATCTTTATACTGAGTTTCACTTCCCTCTAATCCTTGAAAACGACCACTGGCCTGCTAATTAGAATGGTCAAGATTAACTTGACCACATCAAGATATGTATCTTTGAAAAAGTAAAAAGGAAATATAATGTCATCACAAAAGCACCACGAGATAAAACAAAAGTGGAAGTTTGTAGCAAGTCAAACGTCCTCTAACAAGTAACAACTAGAATATGACAACAATGCGTTGGAGTAGATTTGATATTCACCTTGACTCACCTTACACTTGATTAAGTGGCACATCAACATTGGTAATCAAAGAGCAAGTTGGAGCTCTAATCCCTGGGATTGAGACAAAGTTCAAACAAAAGACCATGTTATCTAAAAATTAGCTATTATCAATATTTATGATAGAGTGGCTGAAATTGGATCTCTTTGCCCTTTGTGTTTATCATCATGGCACTTGAGTTACCTAGTAGTTGCTTAACCAGAGTGTTCTTTTGTTATCTAAGATACAATTACTTTTACCAAAAGAAGTCTAGGGTACAATTACCATGCTTGGTCTTAAGATTTGTCCATATTGAAAGCTAATGGGATGCAGTTAACATTACTTTTGTTGTCTCCATATGATAATTTGTTTCATGATAAGCCATGATTTCGATCCATAAGTGCAAGCTTATCTTTGCATTTGGGTCATCATAATGCATCCTTTTGTTTGTTTATGCTAGAGATGATACATTTATTTGTAAGGTTACAAATGGGTTGGGTCGATTTGTCATCCGACCCCGTTCCTACCTAATTAAACCCTAACTTGATTCAAATTTAAAGATCTATGGATTTGATTGGGTATAAAAATTGAACATGATATGAATTCTAAACCAGATCTGGATCTTATATTTTTTATCCAACTAGATCTAGACCCAATTTATCCAAATCTATAAATCTTAATTATATAAATATTATTTTTTTACTCTAATTATTTTCTTGAATTCATTGAATTAACTTTTATTTAAACTAATTCTCCTTTTCATCTTAACAATCATATCTTCTCCTATATTTTTTCTTTAATTACATCTAAATATTTATATTTTATTATATATTTTGATGAATTCTTATATATAATGTCTTTATATATATTAATAAATATTTTAAATATCATAATTTATAAACTCAAGGATGATCATTTACTCGAATAAAATTAAGAGTTTTTTAAATAATAATTAAAGTTTGAGTTAAGTCTTTTTAATCTCATTTAAATTTTTTAATGAATCTCTATTTGATTATCAATTACTAAATTTTAGCAATAAAAAATAGTTATATGCTTGATTCAAATGCAATATTTCAAGTTGAATCTGAATGATTCGTTGGGTGTAAAATTCCTTCCATAAATATGACTTAATCTAATTTGCTCGATAAATTGTTGAGTCTGGATATAAAATAAAGTTTTAAATATAAAATCGGATCAGATCAGAATCAAGCATGATTTGACCTGATTTGTTTGCAATCCTACTTGTTTGTTTTATATCTAAAGGTCACCTCATAAGAATTAGTGCACTTTACCATTCCTATATTAGCTAATATCATGCCAATCGATAAAAAGTATAGCTATATTCATCAAATTACATGTCAAAAAAAATCTTGACTATTTCTTTTATATCTAATATACATTTTGCCAACTAAAATGAGAGTACAGTTACCAAGTTACATAATTAATGGGATAAAAGCTATCCATACTCCCCCTTATGTGCACTACAAGGCCTTGATAGCCAAGTTGAGTATAAAATATTTACTTTTATATATTCATATTTTAACTTCCAACTATCCATCTAGTAGCACTTTAACAAAAAAAAAAAAAAAAAAAAAAAAACCTCCACCAAGAAGAATATTTTTACGAATATAATTTGGTACATGATAATCTAAAATAATAAAACTTACTATGGACATAAATATACTTTATTTGCCATCCTTAGCCTGTCAGTTCTAAGGCAGAGAAACAAAAGATGTCCACCATATTAAAAGATAAATATATTACTAATAAAGAATTACAAATATTCTTTCTCTAATTCAACCTTCACTTCTTTATTATTCCTTGAGTGAACCAATAGAGACCACCAAAGAAAAAAAAAAAAAAAATCATGGCATGCTTCCATCACGGAAGTTGGTGCTAATCCAAAACATCTCTCTTCCCCTTTCTCTTTCCCCAACGAAGCCCACAGCATTTGAAGCAATCGGACGGACATCGTACGCCTGATGAGAGCCTCCAGGCGGGTGGCGGCGAAGCGATCAAGTGGTACCGGCGGCGAATGGGACTCACGGGATCATTTTTTTATTATTTATTTTATTTATTTATTTATTTAATTTATTATTTTATTATTTATAATTTTTGTGTAAGTTTTGTTACGATGTACCTCCGAGGTTTATTTAAGGTGTAGTCTCTTTCGTGCACCATAATGGGGGTTGGTTAGGCCTGACCTACTTGACGGACCAGGTGCTGCCACGTGCACCGCAAAAGGATGAGCACACGGGAAAGGAAGCGAAGAGAGGGCCCCATAGGTTGGGGAAGAGGACACGGAAATTTATTTATTTATTTTAAAAATAATAATAAAAATAAAATAAATTGAAATTACGTGCATCACGAGTTGGAGTGATGTTGGGTCCAGCTTTCAGATTATGACCAGACAGAGACCGTGATGCGCACCAAGAAATTATAGTTGATACAAAACTACAAGTAACCGATAACCATATAGTTGTTGATGAAAATTAAATTATTATTTTTTTTAAAAAAAAATATAATACTATTATTATTTTATTTATATTATATTGCTATTATATATTGAAAGATTTCATGATGTCGTAAAAAATTGTAATGATGTTGAAAACCAGTAATTGCAACGTGTATATTTTGATTGAGAACAATTAATAATATATATCTTGTTTTGTAGGTTATTATGTGTGCCCTTCTCATCAGCCAAAAGCAAGGGCTGCTTATTCTTTCTTTGTATAAGATTCTTGATGTAATATTTATCTTCTAAGTACAACAGAAGATAGTATATATATAACATATCGTTGTTGTTGAAGAAAAAAATTCATAAAAATAAATAACTTGTTGATATGGATTTTTAATTACGTTCTTTTGTTTTTGCTTTGGTATGAAGTTATCTTGTTAAGAAATTATTTTATTAGTATCTTCACTAGTACATCTCTTTATCTTAGCAGATTTTTTTATCCCTTTCTTTTTTCTCTATTTGAATTCTATCTTTTTTTCCCATGAAACACGAGACTCAAATTATATAAATAGATTGATTAAAGTTAATAATAATGATTAGAGTTAATAACAGTAACAATAATAATAATTATTAGACCTTCCTAGTGTCGCTTCCTTCCTTCTAACCATCTCCTTCATCGAAATCATCCTGAAGGTCACAAATCAAAAGTTTGATAACCAAAAATTAACTAAAAATCACTAGATTTGATATAAAAAACCTTTGCTAGTAGTAGCAACAACGTGACAGTGGAATAGGAGAAAAAGCACAACAAAGGACAAAAGAAGCTTTAGAAAAGGGTAAAAAAGCGGATCATTAGGAAAGGATTCCATGGAGTGCAATAACCTATAAAAAAGGAAACCTATTTAATTTTTCATTTTATCCTTAAACTTTTTTTTTTACTTACCACATCTAAGTTCTCACTTTAGTTCCAAAGAAAATCTATTAAATTCTTTATTTTATCTTTTATCTTTTTCTTTTTTCTTTCCCATATCCAAGGTCCCAAAAATTTTTCATTTTGCTCTTAAAGATTTTTTTTTTTTTTTCTTTCCCACATCTAAGGTCCTACTTTAGTATAGAATTAATTTTCTATTTTACCCTTAAAATTTTTTGTTTTTCTTTTCCCATGTCCAAGGTTGCACTTCAGTATAGAGTAATAAATGTTGCTAATCTAAAGTTTATATTTATTTTGCTTCAATCATGTTTGCATAATCACTTTTTCTATCATACTTTTAGCTGTATGTGAGTGATGCAATAAATAATAAAAAATCTAAAAACTATAAGGATATTAGGTAAAGATCAAAGACAATGAATAGTAATATTAGGTAAGGACTGAAGATAATGAATAGTAATATTGAACAGATAAGATTGAAGTTCGATTTTTAAAAAAAATCAAGAAAGAACAAAAATTGAGCTCTTACATAATATGTGTGCGTGTATGGCTTTTAATATTATATTACTGGCTAAGTTAGCTTTTATCAGATAAGGAGCCATCTTTCCTAACTAGGCCTTGAGATGTGTGTATTACATATGCGCGCGCGTGCACACACACACATACATACACACATATATATATATATATGTATGTATGTATAGGTAAGCATGTATGTATATATGTTTCTATTTATTTTTATAATATTTCTATTTGCCATATAAACAAAATATTTATCGGTTTAGATTAACTATTTATTTTGAACCTATTGATATTATTTTGTGAGATAAGTGTTAGTATTTATTTCCATCCCATTTCTCTTTATTTTTTTACATGTTTTTGTTTATTTCATCATATATATATATATATATATATATATATATATATATATATATTAAAGATGGTTAACAAATGCTTTTTGGCTTCGAGATACATGCAGATCTAATGATGGATGAGGTAATTAGATTTAGGCTTGGCTACATGCAAATAAATATAACCAAATTCAATTCTCTTTTTATAATAATAATAATAATAATAATAATAATAATAATAAAAGTAAGAAAATAGGATTAGATAAGAGATGGAAAGGAGTAGAGAGGGAAGGAGAAAGGTTTCATGATGCTAGTTAACTCATTAATTTGGATTAGATCTAAAATATATACAGTCTTTTTAAATTTTAAATATATATTTTAAAGTATTTTTGCTTGTTACATCATGAGATATTGATGGCTATGCCTTACAAAATATGTTGTTTTCGTTTCTAATTTATAGGAGATTGTAAGCTAGTATTGAAGCTTCTGTTCAAAAGCTCGTTGAAATTGAAGCAGAAGTTCACACAATGGATAAGGTTTTGTCATCTGATTAGATTAGATAACTTACAAGGCGTATGAAGTTGAAAAGAGAAGGGTTGCGAAAATACAAAAGAAAAGTTGAAGCTTCTTGTGAATATCGATATGGACAGCTTGCAAAATATCCTTGGCAAAACATCAATACCAAAAAGACTAGACAACCATCTAGGACACACTAACTCAAAGTAAACTTAATTTATTTACTTTTCTATGAAAACAACATTCGAGAATAAAATGATATTAGATTACAAATGATTTGTTTATGTCAACATGTTGATTTTAAGCTATGTTATCACATACTTCTTTCTTTCTTTCTTTCTTTTTTTTTTTAAAGCTAGATTTAACATCTCATTAATCTTCAAAGGATAGAAATTAGGAAAAAGAAAGCCGACATGAAGAAAGAAGCATCATTGGCATTTGGTAGCATGGTAAAGCATGTATTATTGTCAAAAGGCTCTTAAAATAGTTTTCTATTTCCAGATCAATTTGTAATATGTGGTTGACTGTGCCACAAAGCATGTTGATTTGTAATATGTGTTATAATTTTGGGTTTGTTTGAGATAGTTATTGGTTCAAGCTATCTCATATAACTACTAAAAAATAGTCACATAATTGCTTGCAAAAAATCACGGATCATAATATTTATATTTAAGAAAGATACAGAATTTAAGGTTTATAGTTATCTTATATTTTTTTATATTAGCCTTTCTGGTTCTCTTCAGAGTAAAAGATTTGTTTGGTTAGCTGTTAAGAGCTGTGAAGATATTTTCAAGTAGTCATTGATCAGTAATTATATGAGATAGTGGTTAAGCAATAGGTAATTTAAATAGCCTAAAGCCTTATCTTGTAATAACTCATTTATGTTCAAGGTGGCCAAATTCCAACCAGCCAATTCGCTGGGCTCTCTTTCTTTCAGATGGTTCCATATTCTTAAAAGAAATCATCCCACGGGCGGCTTTGTAAGGTCAAAGTCAATAAATACTACGAAAATATCTTCCTTTCCCCCTTCATGGCAATTTCCCATAAACAAGCTCCAAGTAGATAATTTATTTTAATTTTAATAATAGGGAAGATGATAAGGCTACGTGGAGCCATTAGCTGCCTGCCAAACTCGGGAGTTGGTGCTGGCCAATCCTTCAATAGATTCCACCTTGTTCTCTCAATCATGTCTACTAAAAAATCCATGGAAGTTCCTTTGCTATCATCAAGCATATGTACACATCACACCATTACTTTAGTGACATGATTTCAAAACAAGCCCACGAATGATAGTGACCTCAATTGAGGCCAGTGGAGACCATTCTTGGGTCCATTCATATCTTAAGTCTAACCAAGTGCACAAGTTGGTGGACCAACACACCATAAAAAAAATAAAAAAAATAAAAAAAAAATTGGTGGACCAGTGTACCTTGGCTTGTGCCTGCCCTACCATTAACATAATAGTGAAGCAAGTGGGAGAGTGGTCCATGCATGACTCATTTTTCTTGCAGAGAAAAGTAAAATTGTCTATATGTGTTTTTCCTTTGGATGACAAAGAAGGAAGAGCTCTCTAAAAATTTCTTAGAAAATTACCTCGACACACACATATCTACGTACAAAGCCATGCTACATAGCAAGTAAAAACACTAAACTAATGTGAACTTCGATGAACAATTTTCAAAAAGCCAACGGTTCTAATTGGGCAGAATCCTCTATAAATATCAAAATTTGAGCACTTATCTTCTTTTAAGTGATGGAATGAAAGAACAGAGTATCTTGATGCGAAAGATGAATGTTTGACGTGGCCAATCAGATCATCGGTCAACAACAAAATTGTTTATACGAGATGACGTTAGCTTAGATTGCTCAAATGACAAATCCTAACAAATTTTCACATTTTGAAAATGTGAGATGCTCTGTAACCATTTATGTATGAAATTCCATCATCCCTTGGAAGTTTCTCTTGCTAGTCATTTAATGCCCTATAGGTGATATAAATGACCCCCATCCACCTTGGAGTGAGATCAATGGGTTCATGGCTTATAGGCTATTGATACATATTATACGTTTGTTATATTTGATGCTATGATCCCTCTACCAGGAGGAGAATGCTAAGCGTTCATTTAGAGACAACCATTATAGCTGGTTAACAAGACAAAGCAAAGCATCATTTCATAAATGGACATCATGAAGTAGGGTATAGGAATAAGCCTAGCAGAACGGGAGAGAAAGTAGGTTAAAGCATATATGGTTGTAAGGTTTGATTCCACCCTTAAAGGGAGGAATGTAAAGAATGAGAGACGCCTTCTATGATTAAGGAATGTGGTTCCATCTGAATACATGCATCATCACATGTGCCTTCAATAATAAATAAAGAGCAAAATGAGGGTGCACATTACCAAGTTTGGTTGGTCTTGCACATCGAGAAGAATCTCTAATGGTGTGGATATGAAAACCTTAAGTGATGACGTTTATAAATGGTTTTCACACGTCAACTAAGGAATTGGTTTATAATTTAGACCAACAAAGCACTTCCTTCAGTCAATCAATGCTTGCTTATGAGAAAAAGAGTATTAGAGAACCCTTGAAGTAGTCTCCCGAGAAAAACCATCCAATGCTTAAATCAGCCAAAGTGGATGAAAGAAAACGTAGAACCTTCTAGACAAGCACTTTAGATTTAAGAGTTAGAGTTTAAGATTTATTTAGTTGTAAGATTTAGAGCTACTTTTATGGACATCTCAAAGAACTCTTTGAGAGTTGGCCATTTATTGGTGGATGATTATGATGAGCTTGATTCCTAAATGAGACAGCAACTATGGTGGAATCCTTTTCAAATAAGACCGTAGACTTCTACTCAAACTAATCCTTGCCTTTTAATGAGCAAAGTCTTGTATAGATCCGCATTTTTGGTAGAAGTCGATTTTGGATGGGATCTCTTTTTTTGAGAGGACACATATAGTAATCCAGTTAATTATATAATACTTTTTTTTAATTCGTCACATACGTAAATCAGTCAAATTAAACCACATCATTAAGAATGCATGCTTCTTAACCTACACATGGATCAGACACCTCTATACCACATCTTTGTTATAGGCTCCACTCAAAATTGAGCATGTACATTTGTTCCCTCCCTTGCACATACAATACACATGCACAATTGTTATGGAAAATACTTGCCGGATTCGAGAACGAGGACATGACTCTTTCACAGAGTTCTCATTAAGGTTGGCTTGGCCAATTACTCACTGGTGGAATTTTACATTGCATCCTAATAGTGAATGCGACTTTCTAAGTTGTATATATAGAATTACAGTATTCTTATCTCTGTTAGCATGCAACTCCTATATTGGTTTGGACTACTGACAATTTTGTCTATACTCCTATCTACAGTAAATTGGTCCTTTGTAATTCAGTTTTTGTTCTCTTTAACAAGATTGGTGAAACAATGAAATTAAAAAAGGAATGCATCTTTCAACCTGTATGAATAATAGCAAAAACCTTAACGCAGCCATGACCCCATATATGTTCCCACTTAGGCCTATAGTGGATGTGACTCCAAGGTTTACATGGTATTGCTTAGCAGCTGTTTTAGGTAATCCAAGGACCAATAAGCTAATTATGATCTCCAAGATTAATTTAATTTAACCAATTAGAGGGCATGATTATCAATCATGCAAGCATTCCACAAAACCTATGACTAGGTATGATTAGCTTGGAAGCAATAAAGAAATCAAGAAAACGGAGTGTTGCAAACACAAGCAAATGGTCATCAAAGGTCATAATAGCAGGGCAAGAACAGCTCAGCCACCAGAATTAAACAATTATATTTTGCTATGTGCGCATATATAATATATAATAGAAGTATTATTTTACAGATTGAGATCTAATGAATTAGATGGCATTATCCTTGCAACCTTTGCAACCACTTTGTCCGCATAAACCTAAGCGTGCCGCGAACTATTCAATCTTGTTTGCTTAAGCTTTATCACCTTAACTTGTGGATGCCCACCTGCCAGTTTGGCTCACCAAAAGACATGAATAAAACATTGAAGGCTAAATTATACTTTCGGTCCTCAAGCTTTCACCCAAAATTCATTTTGATCATCCAACTTTCAATTGTTACATTTTAATCCTCATATTTTAAGAATGTAACATTTCTAATTTTCTATTACATGAAGTCTGTTAAAATTAACGAAATATTTGATGTATCATTCTATTGTAAATATGTGAAGGCTTTTTTTTATTGATAATCAGCTATTTCGTTAATTTTGACTCATCCCGTATAATTGAATGTCAAGAATGCAACAATTCTTAAAATATAAGAGATTGTACTATAATAGTTGAAAATCAAAGGACCAAATGAAGTTTGAGGACAAAAGGTATATTTTCTCCAACATTTAATCCGGTGTCTCATGATGAAAATAGATGAAGAAAATTTTTGTATATCAAAATAAAAATTTTTAAATTTTTATTTTTTAAAATTAATATATAAATCAGCCAAATATAAGAGGAACTTGTTGTAATTTTTCTTTATAAAAATTTAAAACATTTATGGATCAATTTTTTCTTCACAGAGACCATGAGGCCATGACATGGTCTTAAACAAAAGCGACGTAAAGGTTCAGGGTTCTTCTGTGACCCGACATTATTAGTAAACTAGAACCTATCATGATGAAAAAGAGGAAGAAAAAAAAGAAAGGCAAAGGCCATGCTTAGGAGGTCCTCATGGATGTAGCTTTTTTTTTTTTTTTTTTTTTTTTTTGGTCTCTGTACAAGGAGAGAAACTGCTCCCATTTCGCTTTCATGCCATCACCTTCCTTGTTTAATTAAAAAAATGGCCTCCAAAGTTCTAGTTTCAATAAAGAAAAGCAATATTGATGTATCTTGACTCGAGTCACCTAAACAATGTATAAATAATAGCAAGCCCCGTGCCATGGTATTTCGGTCACTGGATGGTGCTTGCGTAATACCTTGTTTATCAAACAGAGAGTAGAAAACAGAGAGATATAAAATTTAAAAAAAAAAAAAAAAAAAAAAATCTTCCTGCTGTAGTTTTGGATATTATCATCAAACATACCCATCAAACTGAAGGCATCCATGATAGCGATGACAGCACTCAATACCGTTCTCTCGCAGTCACCTTTCATTCCCAGATCTTTCCTTCTCTCGCCTCTCTCTTGCCACAAAGTCGACATCAAGGTCTAGCAAAATCTTGGCAAGAGCAGGTCTCTCTCTCTCTCTCTCTCTCTCTCACTCTCTCTCTCTCTCACACACACCTTGTTTGCTAGCAATGAGAGCCCAATGGTGGTTTCTAACATACCCTTCAGAAAGATCTTTAGAGTGCCCAAGGAAATCTCAAAAGCAATCCATTGGCTTGATGTGGTTTGCTTTGGATTTCGGTTGTTTCCAGGTGATTGCTCTTTATGAATTGAGTTAGAAGCCCATTTGAGAGAGAGGATTTTTTTTATAGAGTCCTGTTATTTATTATCTCCAAGTTTTCAAGCATTCTAGCCATTCATGCCTTTGGTAAAGATATTTCTTGGTCGAGTAGATGGAATAGTTAATAAGCCTCCGATATTTGGGCTGGGACTTGACGAGCTAATGTGGAGACAACATGCACATTAAAAAAATATATTACGCTTTATATTAAAAAAAAAAAATCACTTTATTCCTTTCTTTTATTTCAAAATTTAACCTATATTTTTAGAGCACTTCATGCACAAGTTTCTGGATGCATATAATTTCTCTACATGCTTATATGTATTTATTATTCTAATTTGATAAACCAAGGTACTGTAAGTCAAAACACAGAGCACTAAACTACTCTTTAGCCCCATTCTCCATTCCTCGTGGAGCAATTGAATTAGATTTCTATAGATGGCCAAACTTTTCAAAACATTAATTAGTGCTGCCCATTTTCGCCAAGGGTTTTGTTGTATTACCCTTGAAATTTTGTTTGTTTTTTTAGCAAAATAAATGTTAATCCTTTGATCAGGATTTTAGTTATATCTACTAAGTCTCTCAATAGCAGAGGCAATATTAGGTCTTATCTTATTTGTCATATAAAAAGAGAGATCCTATAATTTGAGAGTATTTTAATTGATAAATTGAATCACCTATATTTTTCTTTAAGTGAAAGTTAGAATCATATAAAGTAGATACTAATTTAAGATCAGAATAACTAAATTTCTTGATCATCTTTCTAATAGAGTGAGATAGGAAGAGAATTATCGCTCTGTAAAATTTGATAAGCTTCATCCCTAAGATCACATCTGCTTCATTTAAATTTTTCATATCAAATTTAGATGAAAGAAAAAAAATTAAATTTTAAAAGATATTTTAAATATTAAAATATCATCGATATATAAACAAAGGATTATACAATCAACGATGATGTTTTCAGAATAAACACATTTATTATGATTATTGATCTTGAATCCAAAGGATAGTATAATTTGATCAAATTTCTTATGCTATTATTTTAAAACTTTTTTAAGACCATACATGGACTTAATAAGTTTACAAACTTTATTTTTTTGTCCCTTTACAACAAGACTTTCAAGCTATTCCATGGAGATCTCCTCCTTAAAATCTCCATTAAGAAATACGATTTTTACATCCATTTAATGAACGATCAATTTGTAAATGGAAGTAATGGCAAGAAGAGATTTAAGATTATTATTCTAGCTATAAAAGAATAGGCATTGAAGAAATCTAGCCTTTTCTTTTGGTTATACCCTTTGGCTACTAATCTGGCCTTATACTTTTCTATTGAGTCATCAAGTCTAAGTTTTTTTCTTAAATACCCACTTACATTCTAAAGGTTTGCTATCAAGGGGTAAATTAGATAAGATTCAGATTTGTTGACCTCACATTGATTTTGATGATCACAAAACAACTAAGTAAGTTACTAATGAATTTTATAGAAAATTATGTTGAAATGCAGGCATACATAAATCATCAAGATGATTAAAAAAAAAAAAAATTTCAAGCTCCCAAATGGGTTTATGATTCAAAAGAAGAATTTTTGTAGAAGACCAAGATCAACCCAGAATGATTCAAGCTTCCATTTAGTAAAATTCAGATGGTTGAGAGGTTTTCAAATGAAGAAAGTTCAAAACTATGAGAGCTAGATTGGTTCAAGCCTCAATTTAGTGAATTTCATATGTTTGGAAGATTTTTAAAGAAAGAAAGTTCAAAACTATGAGAGCCAAAATGACTCAAGCCTCAAGTCAGTGATTTTCAGATGTTTTGGAAGGTTTTCAAATGAAAAAGTTTAAAACTATGAGAGCTAAAATGATTCAAGCTTCAATTCTGTGATTTTCATATGTTTGGGAGGTTTTCAAATGAAGAAAGTTTAAATTATGAGAGTTGGAATAATTATCTTCTTTATTTCAATGAGTTTTCTTGTTTATGGAATGAGTTTTCAAGTTTTGGAGAATTTAGTCAACTCTTACAGCAGCTACCAGCACTTAGAATGGAAGATTGAAGCATTTAGCCAACTACCTTGGAAGATATCAAGTCAAAAATGTGCCACAAGAGAGTTAACAGTAAGTTTTACCAAGTTAGCCAACTAATTAGTCAGCTACTATAGTAAAACAGTGAGAAAAATCAAGTTAGCCGACTAACCAGCCGGCTACTGTAGCAAAACAGTGAACTCTCAGGAGTTAGCCGACTCTGGAGTCGGCTACTGTGGCCAAGACAGTGAGTTTCCTGAAGTTAGCTAACTCTGGAGTCGGTTACTGTGGTCAGGACAGAAGTGTTAACAAAAGTAGTCGACTCTAGAGTCGACTAACTTGCCCAGAAATGCTGTAACGGCTAGTTCTGCATCTCCAACGGTCATAAACGGCTAGTTTAACGTTTCAATCCCACAGTAAACTATAAATACTCATAAATGGGATTGATTAGCAAGAGATTGGGAGCATTTTTGAGGAATTAAACGTGAGAAATAAAGAGGAAAACAAAGGGAAAAATCAAGAAAGTTTCAGCCTTCCAATTTTAAAAAGATAGTGAGCTGCAGAGTTTGAAAGTCCTTCAAGGCTCATTTAAGGCTCCTTCCAACTACCCAAGAGGCTTTTTAAAGTGCTCATTACTCCAACATTTAAAGAGGAGAAGCTCATTCAAAGGGGGAGGTCTTCTAAAAGTGTAAAGTGCTTTTATTTCTTAATTTGCTCACTAACAAGTTGTAATTTCTGAAACTCTTTTCATTGTGAGTTTGTTTGAGTTTCAACTTGGCTGAAACTTGTGGAGAGTGTGCCAAACCTATAATTGATGATTTGTAAGGCTCCCTTGTGCTCGGAAACAAGAAGTTAGCTGAGAAAGCTAAGGAAAGGCTCCCTTATGCCTGTGAAACAAGAAGCTAGCTGGGTTAGCTAGGATTGTAATCGTTTGAAGAATGATTAGTAGAGAAAATTTCCAACGGATTCTTGGGGAGTGGACGTAGGTGCAAGGAGTAGTACCGAGCCACTATAAATTGTTGTGTTTGTGTATTTGTCTCTTATTATTGCCACTTGTTCTTGCTTTCAACACTTCACACTCACAAAATTTTCTGTTTTGCAAAATTGTACATACTTGTTAAAAATTTTCAAAGAACCCAATTCATCTCCCCTTTTGGGTTGCTTAGCTGGGCAACAAGATTTGATTTTAAGGATTAAATTATACTCAGAAAGAATAACTTTCTTTCAAAATGGATATCAAGTAAAGATATCACTTTGAAAAAGAGGAAGCTTCACCCTCGAATAGGAAAGTAAAAAAATCTTCACCAAAATCTTTTTCTTTCCTTGTCTTCGAACTTTTTCTGAGTTCAGAAGGTCAACTTTTGCAATTAGGTCTTTTTCTTTTCCTTAACTCATTAGAAGACTCAAATTCAAGAGAACTAGAAAGTAAGAAAAGATCAAAAGAAACTTGATTTGGAACTTGGCTTTTAAAAGGAAAAAATATTTTCACAATAAGTGATATCTCTTGATTCGATAAGAGTATTATTTGAGATGTTACTTTTTTTGTAATTTATCATAAGGAACCTATTGTACTACTATTTAGGTAATAATTTATAAAGATAACAACTATGATTTTAGGTCCTATATTTTTTCTTTTGGGTTCAGGTATATTTACCTTAGCTAGGCATCCCATATTTTAAAGTAATCTAGCATAAGTATTTTATCTTTCAAAAGCTGAAAAGTGTTTCAAGGTTACCTTTAAAGGATATCCTATCTAGAATATAACATGTAGCTAAAAAGGCTTTCCCTTATAAGTTCTTAGGTGTACTTGAACTGGTTAACATTGAGTTAACCAAATCCATTAATGCATAGATTTTCTATTCCACTAAAATAAAATTAATTTAGATAATTAAAATTTGAATTTTAAATTTTTGAATTTTTAGGAATTTTAAAAAATGAATTTTAAATTTTAAATTTGAATTTAAGTTTGCTTGGATATCAAAGTAGTAGTAAATAAATTTAAAATTTTAATTTTCTATTTTTTGATAATAATACATGCATCTAAACCCTTGAAAACTAATTTTAGGCCCAAAACTTTAATTTTAAGAATTTACAAGAATTTTAAAGCAATGGAAATTTATATTTTTAAAGAAAACATATTTTTGCAAAGTTTTCAAAGCCTTTAATTTTCAGATTTTCAGAAATATATTTTTTTTCATATTTTTACAATTTACTATAATATGAAAAATTAATTTTAATTATTTTTCTTAAAATAGAAATTTTTTATCTCACTATTTTTTTAAGAAAAGTTTTTCAGAGCAAAAGATTTAAAATAGGACTTTTTTAAAGAAAATCGAGCAAAAGTTCTGTTTTTAAAGAAAACAAAAACTTTTATTTTTTATTTTTCAAAGCAAAAGATTTTTTTTATTTCTATCAATTATTTGACAACAATAACTAAAATTTGAAAATATGCTCTAGCACTTTTTAGTGGAGAAAAACTATTAGCTGTTAAAAGAAGTGCCTAAAAATTATTAGAAATTTAATTATAATAGATTAAAAATTAAATAAAAGGTATAAAAATAAGTTGAGAATCGTGCTTGAATCAAATCGTGTTAGGCACTACTTTAAGATTAGTTTTTGCTCCTTCATGCAGTTTGTAAGCAATTTTTTCCTGAAGTACAACGATTCAATTCAATCCGAAATCTATTACAACGAACTTGATTGTGTGAAGATGCAACGCAATGATGCTACAAAAAATAAAGTTAAAAATAATAAAATAATAATAAAAGACAAAAATAAAAAGGAAGAGGGATTTTTTTTTTTTTTTTTTCGTGTTGACAACTTCGTCTAAAAAGTAGAAAAGACTAGTTAGGCTACTTGGCTGCACCTCGAAGTTGTCAAGACTAACCATAAGAACGAGCTTTCTTAGCTTTCTTTGTTGACAAGACTTTCAAAGCTATTGTCGATGAACCACGAACTCGATGTCAAATTATTTCCTCGATCCATTTCCAAGTCGTTGTTGACATTACTCAGTGAAAAGTGCTTATCTTCAATGTCTCCAAATCCAGGGAAGCCTCGACCCTCTCCCATAACTTCTCCCACTTCCTCACCTCTGACTTGTGCTTGGGGCCCTCCATGCTATCCTCAATATATACCACTTATGGTTCCTGGCTCTCCATTTCTTCTGGCCTCTACCCCATCTATCATAAAGGTCTCAAACTTCTTCTCAAATTGAAGTATTAGACCATGAGATATAACTCCATAAAAAAAACAATGACTCCATACCAACAACAATCATGAATTATAAGGAGACATGGACATCAAATACTTGCAACTAATGGATTCTTATCTTCCAGAAACAAATAAGGACAAGTCTTGGGCTATCTCGATAACAACTTCAGACTCAACTACAATATTAGGCTCCACATTGGCATTACCTTCAATACCACCTACCTGCACGAAGTGGCTCAACTCCTAGTCGCCCAAGTCCCTCATCTAATGTCAATTTCGAGAGAATCCTAGCACAACCTGGCCATAGCAACCACTGATTTCCATAAGAAAGCAAGGATGTGCCACCATTGGCGCCACTGCTAGAGAAGTGTTTGTTAGTGGAACAGACGCCCCAGAAGGTGGTGGCCCATCTGATGGTATGGTGCTTCCTAACTCATAGCAGGTGGAACTATATGTTAGAAAGTATCATGGTAGGCACATCGATGCTCTATCAATTGTTCCATGTTGACTCCCAGGTCAACAATCGGATCATTACTAAGGTGTGGACCATTAAGATGGACCTAAAGACTTGCACTATGAGAGGAGTGTTGTGAAGAGGATGATGAGGGAAGTAAATGAAGGGAAGAGATCTGATGGGCTCAAGAGGTCCATTAGTGAAATGGAAAAAAAGAGGCTTGAACTCACTCTCAACCTTTGCTGCAACATTTGCTAGGTGTTGGCTTGGTATTGAAGTCCCTCAACTTCCAGTAACACATTATTGCATCCTTGAAGTTGGCTACTTTCATGTCATGTGGAAGGTCTCCTACCTACCTACACCTTGATAGTATCTCGCTCTACAGCAGGCTTGAGTACCTTTGCATCAAAAATTGCTCTAATTTGACCAAGCCTTGTTACCATCGCATGAGTTTGTTGGAGCTAGCCATCCAAGCTCAAGTTTCATGGACATGGTTAGGTCAGTACGATGGAGATCAAGAAGCTGCTTGGCATGCTTCCATCCATCGCGTGGTAGATGTAAAGATCTCTGATGGGCAAAACACATCGACATGTAGTAATGGCACCAGTAATGATGGTAAGGTCAGAAGAGAAGAAAGGTGATGACAAACCTTAGTGATGGAGATTTGTGTGAAAAAGGGAAAGATTTGATTTTCTTTTGGTTTTGTGGACCTTGGCATAAAGTAATTAGGCAGGGTAGAATGGTTATTTACCATTCCAACTTGAATAGGGAAGGTGATTATTGGAGCATTAGAAGGCTGATAGAAGGGCTTATTTGCAATTTAGATAGATACTCGATTTATAAATAATGGTAAGAGGAGATTTTATGTGTAATTTCAATACAATATGCAAAAAAAACCCCTTTATTTGTTTCAACAAAACATGTAATTTTTAGTTTTTAAGTTTTTTTCAAGAAGTGTACATCTAATAGAATGGATCTCTAATTTGAAGTATGTATCATTGATGTTAAGTCACCATATTATCAAACACCAACAAATTGTTAATCACAACACATGTTGGGAATGATTTCCCAAACATGAATGTTGCTTTAGCAATTTGGCAGCCGGAGGATCCTTTACAAATGCTGCCCCCCCCCCCCACCCCCCCCGGAAATGACTCGATAGGCACCTCGCAAAGAAAAGAAGGATAAGGGTTAAAGATAGACGCGACGTTGTTGCCTCTAGAAAATGGTGCAAAAGGAAAGCTAAAGGTCTTCCACAAAGAAAATAGTTACCCCAGCGAGAAAGGGAAAATTTGCCATGTTCTACGGCCATGGTTTTCTAGGCTTTGTACCTGACAGAGAGTGGCCATTAACAATAGGACCTACATGTGGTATTGGCATTGGCTACCTGTCAAGCTCCGACTGGTGTTAAGAGTTTGTCTGCTTCGTGGGTTGGCAGCAAATTAGAACCTCCATTAGCAAACCTTTTTGACATAGTTGCACCATTAACTCGATTTGATCCCCACGATGAAAATAAAAAAAGCCATCAGATCAGCAGGTAATTGCTTCTGTCGACCACCATGATGAGAAAAAGAAACAGGTGTACGTGGATATTGTTCTTTTCTTTTTCTAATTTGTGATGGAGGCTTGTTTTTAAGTCAGATTAAAGGAATGATCGGGATAATGGAATTAGACCGTGGAGGAAGAGGAGAAGGGAATGGAATTACGCTGTAGAATATAACCAAATACAGCATGTGACCTGCTGTTTTGATGGTGCAATTCATATATTATGTTACACATCCATATATTATATACATTTTGTTTTAAGTTTAACAAGCTTAATAAGCACATATCTTCTAATATATACAGAATACGAATCCTAATTTATATAGAATACTATAGATTTTTTTTTCAATAAATATATATAACATTGGTCTGAAGTTAAGTGCAGAGAGATGAAAAGATCTAGAAGGTGAAGAAGTGTGAAGAAGCATTCTACTTTGGATGTGCGTAGGTTTAGAATTTTATGAGAGGAAAGAGTTTATAATAGGAGGAAATCATTATAGTTTCATATTTTTCTTTGTAATAAAATTTCTATATTTTCCTTGTTGTGAATATAGATCAATCGATCGAATCAAGTTAAATTTCTATGGGCGATTTCCTTCTCATTATTTTCTCTTCTTTTCTGATTTCTTCTCTTCCATATGGAACAAGTGGTATGGAGCTATTCGCAATAGATTGCATATAATTTGTCATCAATGCATGGCACTCTTTAAATATGAAACGGGAGAGGCTAGAGGAGCTCAAGGATTCTCCATGACCTATTTCTTGTCACTAGAAATGTAAGAGCATTAGAGGCATACCTTCACCCTCCGACCCTTCGTTCCATTCATTCAGGCAGCGACTCGGTGCAATGCTCTCTTCATCTAGAGTTACCACCATATGCTCATCCTATACGTCGAGGCGTACAATGAAACAATAAATGATCAATAGACAGAAGACAACTTCATGCATTACTATCCCCGCGTACGTGTGATGTTTCATGAGCATCCGTGAGGCAGCCATCACCTTTCCACACTCTCTAAAGCTGCTGCTTTTGGTGCTACAAAGCGTTCGGAAAAAGGACTCCCAATCTGGAAGGTCGAAAAAGATGATGAGGAAATGAATGAAGTGATCAACAAGACAAGATTGGGACCACATGCTCATCATCTACAAACCACATCTTTTCTCCGGGCTTTCCTATTCCTCTATATATATGTGTTTAAGCGGCGAATGTCTCCAAGTCCATTTGCTTGACATGGCTGAGAGGAAGCCTTACATTGTTATTGTTCTAATTCAGTTCTTATTTACTGGCTTCGTTATTCTCTCTAAGGCAGCGTTCGATGGAGGCATGAACACATTTGTCTTTGTTTTCTATCGACAAGCGATTGCAGCTGTCTTTTTAACTCCAATAAGTATCTACTTCCAAAGGTATACAGACCTCCTTACTTAAATTTTTCATTCCTAATGATATATTCTTGAGGTTCTAAGTTCAGTCTTCTTCTGCTTAGGAGAAGAGCTCCACCCCTTCCCTTCAAATTGTCCATCAAGATCTTCATGCTATCATTCCTTGGGTATTTTAGTTTCATAAACTATTTGCTTGTGGATTTATGTCATTCCTTTACGTGTATTCATGCTTGATGACTTATTTTTGGATTTAGGTTGACCATCGACTTAAATGTGTCTAGCATCGGCATCAAGTACACCTCGGCCACGGTGGGATCTGCAATTGCTAATGCAATACCTGTGATCACGTTCTTTCTAGCAGTTCTCCTCCGGTATAGATGATGGAACGTTTAAGTTATATTTTTCCATGCATAAAATATGCTTATTTTTAAAGAAATTTAGTGGTGGACTATCACCATGTCGTTCTGCTATTGAACTTCTCCTTGACACAAGAACTGAGGAGATGGGTGTCAACCAGCCAACCCAGGTCCAGCGGGCTGCAAGATTTCTTCTTGCAAGAATTTTTTTAATATTAAAATTTGTTAGATGAAATATATATGATGGATAAATGATATAGGACGCTATTTAAATGGAACTTCTAGGGCAGTCCACCATCAATTTTATTTGTTTTCTCACCAATGCGAACCAAACTTATCAAATTAAATCTAGATTTAAATTGTTTTCAAGAAAAGCATCTATAACTTCTCTCACAAAAGAATTTTAGAAAAAGGAATAATAGGGATAAAAACATTTAGAAGCAGTATGCCTTAACCCATTATGTCCTATTGTTTAGAACCCATCACACTAGTTGAGAGACATCAAACATTTAAAGGAAACACCTTCCAAAATATGATATGTCGAGGTGTTTCTTGCAGCAGATCATAATATAATTGGCTCTGAATTTTTTTTTAGTTTCTATCCTTGGAAAAAAAAAAGAGAGACAAATATCTCTCATTTCTCTCCTCTCCAAATTGATATTTGGAGGTGGGAAGAGCGACTGCTGCTTTAGTTTCCATCATATCTCCTTCAGTTAAAAAAGAAAAGAAAAACCCATATATAATAGGTCAGTCAGAATAAAGATCAACTACAAATGGCTTTAGCGTAGATATAAATGCTCATTAGAAGTAATGAAGTTTAATTTCTCAAGCAAATTTGTGTTGGCTTTTATAAATTCCATATCCAACCTAGTTGGGAAGGCAAACAAATGGGTCCAAAGCTGAAGCCTTATCTCAATATAAATGCTCATTAGAAGTAGTGAAGTTTAATTTCTCAAGCAAATTTGTGTTGGCTTTTATTAATTCCATATCCAACCTAGTTGGGAAGGCAAACAAATGGGTCCAAAGCTGAAGCCTTATCTCAATTCTTGAGTCATCTTTATGGATTTTTTGATGTTGGATCGTATCTTGTTCTAGATACTGCAAGATTTTGATGTCTGGATCATATCTTACGCAATGTAATATTGTTATCTGGTTGATAGAATATTGAAACAGACTTTAATTAGTAGAGTGGGCAAGCTTTGAATCCAAGCAAGAAGCTGCCTCCTAAAATTATGATTTCTGTAAATAGGATCGAAATTGTCAAACTAAAGAGCCTCTCAGGGATCGCCAAGGTCGTTGGAATAGCACTTTGCCTGGCCGGCGTAATAGTCATAGCTTTTTACAAAGGTCCGCGTTTAAAACTTTTCAGCCATCAGCACCCCATTTTCCATGTAGCCAGCAACAAGAACAGTTCTGATATGAATTCAAGCAAGACATGGATGAAAGGAACCTTCCTCCTCTCTTGTGCAGCAATAGCTTGGTCCTTATGGATGGTGCTACAGGTAAGCAACCAACCATGTATCTCTTTTTGTCACTCTCTTGGTGTACTCTTGCAGTGAGACCGACTTCCTATTTTTTTGGAACGTTCCACAGGGCTTTATAATTAGGGAGTACCCTTCAACACTTCTTTTCACAACTTTATCCACCATATTCAGTACATTTCAGTCCTTCCTTGTAGCCATTGTCTTTGAAAGGAACATGCCTAGATGGAAGCTTCAGTGGGATGAGGGTCTTCTTGCTGTGGCATATAGTGTAAATCCTCTATAAAAACTTCTCGTGTTGTTAGG
Organism: Metroxylon sagu; assembly: GCA_017589505.3. Lineage (NCBI taxonomy): Eukaryota > Viridiplantae > Streptophyta > Magnoliopsida > Arecales > Arecaceae > Metroxylon > Metroxylon sagu. The sequence continues at coordinate 461,704 of JACVBY030000398.1, forward strand.
TAAATTGATGCCAAATTTTTTAGTAGACCAGATTTAATGTTTTAATCTATATTGATCAGTCATGTAACATTTAATTTACCGTATCAATTTTGCTTAATTTTTAGTCTTTTTTATCATGTGCAATGAGACAATAACTATGTGTACATATATAATTATTTTCTCACTACAGATAATTATTTTTTATTATACATAATTATCTTTATATTATAAATAATTAATTTCTTACGACACACAACAAACATGAATGTGCAAATAGTTATTATGCACTGAGAAGAATCAAAAATTAAAGAAAATTCGTATTGTAGATAATATGTTAAGTGATTAGTCAATAGAGTTTGAACGTTGAAGTTTGATAAACTAAAGGGCTGGACATCAACTTACTGTATTGTTTTCTCTAATTTAGTTGAAGTACAAGAAACGTGCCCCACACACTCATTGCATGTAATTGATACATATCTTTGAAATTTGAAGCTAAAACACTCCCTGGCTAACGGAAGCTCTCCATAATTCTGGGTTAGATTTGGATGCTCATGCATCAAATCATTTAAATATGCCTCCAATCCGGCTAGGAATGTCAATGTTAAAAGTTTTCATGTCTAACTTGACCTGGAGATGCAAAACATTTGCTAAGAAATCCACAAAGCTCTCACCTGATATTTAATTACAGGTGTATAGGTGGTTGTAGAAAGCTAAATTGCACCCATGGTATTTACTATGCGAGCACATTTTAGTGTATCAGAAATTAAACTGTTTGGAAAAATATATGGATTTTAGAGTAATATGACCATCTTTAATGTAGCTCCTTTCATATTTTATTCTGAATTTTTCGTTCATTAAGTTTGGTTTGGCGCAATTTGATTTACACTGGATCTATACATTCTTCTTTTTCCTTCTCTTTTTTTTCTTTTCCTTTTCTTTTTTTCCTCCTCCAAGACTTGAGGATATGATGAAGCCATTGCAGTTGCTAGAATTACAAGACCCACTAAAGGCTAAAAAAAAGGACATTCTTTTTTCACCATTTCCTGCACTTTGGAGATTCATGAATGACCTATTAGTGCTTGCTAAACTGCCATACCTAGCTACTAGATCCCAACATACACCTCCAATGAAAGAAAAGAAACAAAGAAATCGGTGGCAGTCATTTTAATTTGTGTGTAATTTAATGCTCTATCAAATGGTTTGACATACTGTTCATGTATATAATTATGGTTTATCTGAAATTACCTTAGTACATGGAATGAAATACAACGTAAAGGCAAAAGGCTCAAAAAGAAGAGAGATAGAGAGATAGAGAGAGAGAGAGAGAGAGAGAGAGAGAGAGAGAGAGAGAATCATATATAGCATATGCATTGCAGAGTACCTATGAAAAATAACTGCTGCTCTACTATTTAAAATAATGATTTAGAAATGCTGACATACAACAGCTTTTCTTCAAATCATTTCCAGTACTGCTAGTTAGGCTTAGGACATTCATGCAAGGATATAAACATTAAGCATGATGAGTAATTGCTGCACATTCTATTTGCATCTAGATTTATAGACATTTTGTAACAAAACACAACAAGTTGGATATCACAAAATGGTAATAATAGTGGCTCATACAGGACTGGATGTGCTGCTTCCTTGAGCTGCAAAGAAGCCATTTCACTCGCACATTTTGCTCCATGTTGCCATGAATCAAGCATATAATTAATTGAAAAAAATTAGACATCTCTTAATCCATCATGTGCCATTTGATCATGTTGTCATTCATGAGTCATAGGAGAGCAGTTTCTCTCCTTTCTAGTTTACAATGAAAATAGCTTGTTAGATTTAATTTTCTACTACAATTCTTCCTAAACAAGAAAACATCAGACTCACAATAAAGCAGCACTTAATCTTAATTTCCCATATTGGAAAAATTATATGATAAAATTTCAAATGAAATATCTATGGTTAATATCATGGTATCACTGGAGGAACACAAGCATAGATAAGTATGTTCTTTGAAAATGGTGGAGAAAGACATTCTTTCTTTCCCAAAAATTACACACTAGTCCTCCTTATGGTCATGTTTGAGTAATGGAAGAATACATATTGGCAGGGTGTTTGTGTCACTGGCATCGCAATGTACTTGCAAAATTGGTGCATCGACAAGAAGGGCCCTATTTTTGTGGCAATGTCCATCCCTTTGTCTCTTATTATGACCATGGCATGCACCTTATTTTTTTTAGGTGAAGAAATAAAACTCGGAAGGTGAATGCTCGATCGAGTTCAAGATTTTGAATTTTGTTTACTTTTAAAGGGATGGATCTTATAGTCCTTTCCAACAATTGCAGTGCTATAGGCGGTGCTTTGATGGTTGGAGGCCTTTACAGTGTGCTGTGGGGTAAGAGCAGAGAAGAGAAGGATAGCAAAGCAAGTGTTGATGTTGGATCATAAAGCTTTTCATTGTATGAAAACATAAGTAGCACAATATAACTAATTCTGAGTTCATTTGGAGTGGTTGAACCAAAGATTTTTGTGCGCTTTTCAAACTTTTAGTTGTTTCAATTTAATTTCTCATGTTTTAAGAATGTTGTATTCCTAATATTTGTTATATAAAGTTAATCAAAATTGATGGAATATCTGATGTATCATCCTAATACGAATATATGGGCTGATTGATAGGGTGATACATCAGCTATTCTATCAGTTACATTCATTCATAAGATTTGTGGGACAGACATTGATGTTGTCCAAATTTGACTCTAGACTGCAACAATCAAATAAGATGAAAAAGCCAGCCAGAGAAAAAAAACTATAAGAGACTGGAGTTAATTTTTGAGAGGATCCTTTGACATTCTATTTAGTTAGAGACTTCTAGAGAAGAAAATAGGTAGAAATCTTCTTAGTTTTACATTACTTATATGCTAAAAAAATCTTATAGATTTTTTTAGATGAAGTTCTTGCTTTATAGTTTGTGTGCTAGATTTGAATGGCAGAGGTTGGGTTTTTCCGGTCCTTCTCTTTTCAATAGTTGGTATTGGATTATTGGATCACCTTTGTGGGCGAGTGGATTCTAACTTTCATCTTGAATTCATGCTTGCATTATTATGCAAAGAGAGCTGCTGTCCTGGAGTCGAGAGATAGGCTGAGTCCATTATATATATTGATGGTTTCCATTGAAAAAAATCATGTCTAATATCATATAGAATATAGAATATATTTTATATAAGAATTATGTCAAAATTAAGTTAAAAGATGGTCCAGTTCGAGACTTATCATGGTCTCAGAGGAGGAAAGGAAAGTGAAATGTTCAAAGCATAGGAATGTTCTCATAACTACTTGGGATGTAGACATGATGCGACAATGAGATACGAAGAGAATGAAACGTGGGCGGCCAGCAGAGACACTGCTAATAGAACTTTTAAAGCACAGTTATTAAGGGATTTTGACATTGTAAACAGAATGAAGGAAACTTACCAGCTTTCTAACCATGAAATCATAACTAGAAAAATCTTAAAGCAATTCTTAAAGGACATGTATGCAAAAGAAGAGCTATATTAGAGACGAAAATATAAAATAATATGACTCATGGAAGGAGACAATAATACTGTTTTCTTTTACAGAATGGCTTTTAAAAGAAAAAGAAAAAGAAAAGTTTTGTTCACCATCTCATTTTATTGCCCCTCCAAGATTGCTTTCTCATCTTATGATTATTTCAAGAAGCTTTTTGGATTATCTATTTAATAAATTATTGAGATAGATTGGAATTGGTTCTTTGAGTTTTTCCTTGATCTGTTACCTCTGCATCATCTCTTCTCATTAGATGAAATCAAGAATGCAATTATCTCTCTTGGAGGGTCCAAAGCTCTAGGTCCTTTGAGCTTTTCTTTCTTCTTTTTCCCAGATTCTATGATTTAATCAAGGAAGATCTCATGACAATTTTTTATAGCTTCTTCGAGGGCTCTCTATGTTCATGCTTTTACTGCTTGTCTGCTTAAAAAGAGATGGATTATTTTCTATCAAGGATGTCAGACCTATAAGTATTCTCAAAAGCTTTTATAAAATCATTTCAAAAGTGTCTAACTTCTAAACTCGCTGCCTTCCTTCTTGCATTAATTGAGGGCTCTCAATCGTTTTTCATTAAAAGTAGATTGGTTGGAAAAAACTTTTCAATGAGCACCGTAAAATTCTTACCCTTTATTAGGAAAGCCCAAGGCAAGAAATAGCCTACAAGATTAACTTTAAGAAGGCTTTTGACATGTTCAATTAGAACTTTTTATTCTCTTTTCTTTAGGCGAAAAATTTTTGCAACTGTTGAATTAGATGAATTAGCTGGGTTTAGGCTCTCTTATCTTTATCTTTTATTGCTACTTTGATTACTGAAAAACCTGACAAATTGATCAGAAGCAAGAAAGGCCTCAGACAGAGCAATTTTTTATTGCATTCCCTTTTCATCTTGGTTATTGATATCATCGCAAGATTGTTGATAAAGAGTTAGAGCTCATGATTTTATACAAGGAATTGGGCATCGACCATGCTTCAAATATATTTTAAGCCTTCATTTTCCTAATAATACCCTTATCTTCTGCATTGCCGCCAAAGATACTTTCTTGGTGGCTTTCAAAGCTATTCTATTGGACTTTGAGGAGGTGGTGGGGTTCAGAGTGAACTTTAGAAAAGCTTTATTATTTGCCTTAATTCTAGGTTTGAAGAGGAAGAGAAGTTTGCTATTATCATGAACCATAAGAAGGATACTTTATCATTTTCTTATCTTAGTAAGTCTCTTTGCGATTGGAAGTTATCCAAACAAGCTTGGCTTTTCCTTTTACAAAGAATGAAATCAACTTTTACTATTCGAAAAGAAAAATTTTTTCCATAGAAAAATTTAATTAATAACATAATGGGCTAGGCTCCTTTGTTCATAGTTAAAAGAAAAAGAAAAGAAAAGCAATACACAATAACGCCCTAGTGGGCATGCTTTCATATTGATCAAGCCCCTTTAGTTGATGGCGAACAATAAGCACCTATCAGCTCATCACTAAAAAAAATTCTTCCATGTTGGTAGAACTCCTGTCATTGTCCTAATTGAAACTTTTTTACGACATGTCTCTCTTCCTCTTCTCTTGTGCATGAAGTGAGAGTCTAGTTTATTAAGAAAAGAACATGGCAGATATCAGCTAGATACTATAAGAAACATCTATTAAAGTTAGTGCTCTTATAAATAAGAAATAAGGGGAGATGCCACCACGAGCTTGCAATCTAGCATACAATTAATTCCATCAACTTTGCACCGAAGGCATCGCATATTTGGGTGGCAGCTTGCCATAAACAAGATTGATAATATCCTTCGGATGGGCCCAAAATTGTTGGCCCGTAACGACGGTGGAGGTTGAGGGCGGCTTCAATCGTTCCACTGCGGATGAGTGCGGTTCTTTTTCGGTCGTCGACGTCGTCGTCTCCGTCTCCGTCTCGTGGCGGCAATTGGACGGTCCAGTGCAGGCTACGTCATGAAGTACTGCATCTATTCCATCCATTCTTGTGACGTTGCGGGATCTTTGCAGCGTTGATGTCATGTTATTGATTGATGAGTGATGTCGCCATTGAGTTTCTTTCTGCGACTGAGCCTGGTGAGAGAATCCTCAATTCTAGGAATCGAATGTTGGTGGTCTCCATTCCTTCGTTGCATGTGATATAATAATCTTCAAGTGTTAGATTACGTTTGACATCATCCCAGCTAAGATGCATGCCTGCAATCCTGGAAAAATCTTGGATGTTTAAGCTTAAGGCCAAGAGTTGGACGTTAGTCAGAGCTGCTGGCGTGGCAGAAATCATCTGTTGAATATTTGTTATGAATAAATTTTTGTTGAGAAATTGTCTATCCAGCGGATGATTTCTTTATGTTATAAAAGCTTTCAAATTTTAAATTTAATAGTTACATAAGTCTGCCTTGCCTTAGCTAGCAGTGTGTTCAAACCAAGAACCCCGCGGCTTGAATCCAATAAAATGATTATTTTTTTTAACAGAACTTAAATTGTGGCAACTGATATAATTTTATAATTTTTTAAAAAATATATTTGAATATACTATTATTATTATTATTATTATAAATATAATTATTTTTAAGAATTTTTTTTTAAAAAATATTGAATCAAAATTTTACCATTAAAATGGAAAAACTTAAAATATTGGAATCTGGTAGGTTATATTATTTTTAAGAATTTCTCTAAATAATTTGATAAGTAAAAGTAAAAAAAAAAGATTTCTTAAACAAATGAATAATTTGTAAAATTATATTTAATGACTATAAGAGAATATATAACAATATATATGTATATGTAATTACATATTTATGTATATATATGCATATACATATATGCATGTATACCAACATATGTGTTTGAAATTTTTTAAATATAATTATTTTAAAAAATTTTCTAAATAATCTAACAATTAAAAGCAGCAAAAATTATAAAAATTTTATCAAAATTTTATCATTAAAATTAAAATATCAAAATATGAAAATCTATTAGGTCATATTATTTTTAAAAAATTTTAAATAATTTAATGACTAAAAATAAAAAATTATAGATATTTTTTTAAACAATAAACAATTTGACAATTTTATTTTAATTGCTATAAGAGAATATATAGCAATTACATATATGTATATGTAATTATATATTTATGTATATCCATGTATACAAAAAAAAAAGAAAAAAAAAAAAAAAGGAGCATACACTCATGAAAAGGGTGCTTGACCATACTCCACAATATCTTTACTCTGATTTCATCAAGTCTAGATGGAATGATGAGATTACTATATGAATAGTTTGAGCTATTGAATGTGATGTATTATAATTTGATGACTAAAAGTAGGCTTTTGCTATGGTTCTCTGTACATTATTTTTTTTTTTTAATTTTTTGACCATTTAATTTATTTTTAATATATCAGATTTAGTAAGAGAATACTCAGTTGGATTGGTGATGTGCATGACTAGTGCATGTAAATAATCTGAAGTGAAGAGGTTATTATTATAGTATATGGCTGCAAGGGATAAAAGGGAAAGGATGCGATATTGGGAATCATTTTAGTTCAATGTTGCTTCGATAAGGAGAAGTTTGGGGAATGAGAGGGGAGGATGGATTTCGAGGTGGATTGAGAGTTCTCAAAGGAGGAAGTGATGTTGAAACTAAAGGAGGAAATCTTTAATTGATAGATATAATGAGATTTCTTCTTTGAAGAGACAATGGCCAAAGACTTATAATCTTCATGACTTTTAACTTTTGGCTTTCTATTGTGTGTGAGAGATTCTATTGTGTGTGAGAGAGAGAAGGTAGAAGAAGACGAAGGAAGAAATAAGAGGGAGAGTTGAAGTTCAAGAAGGCAAATTGATGAGAGAAGTACAGAAGTAAGCTTTAACAAAGCTTCATCGGGAGAACATGCATCATTTTCTTCTCCACAATTATATAAAAATAAGATAGACAATTACTTTAGCAATCAATTCATTTCTCAAATGTCATAAATAATCTTACTTCAATAAACTATTAAGCTGATTTTAAAAATAATGAAGTATCATAACAAACCTTATACGTACACGTATAAAAATATTTGCACGCATATAAAAAAAAAAGCATTTAATTACATTCGAAGAAGTCTTCATTAAAATTTGATTAGGTCTAAATCTAAATAATTACAGTGTTGCATTGATGCTCCAAACTATTAAATATAATCAATAACTTCCAAAAGAGGCCTCCTGCTTTCTCATTCTCACCAACACATGCTTGCACCTACATCACCACCACAACCACCGCCAGTGCCGCCGCCACCACCCAACCACCCAACGCACGCACAGACACACAAAAACAAGACTGAATAATTTATAAGATTCAAAGTCATAATGCGATGCCTCAAATAATATGTTAGTGGCATAAAGTGCTGGTGCTGAGTTGGAATCCGATCCATTTCAGCTTACTTATGCAAACCTTTTCCCTTCCTGATGAACCATCAAATGAGCTGAGTTTCCTCTCTGTTTCTTGCAAGCACAAGCGCATAACAGGGCCTTCAATCTCTGCCTCAACCTGTAGGCCAAACTCCAGTCATGAACAATACCAAGGTCTACTTGTCCGTCTTTCTCGTCAGAGCGATATATGCGGGCTTACATATTACTTCCAAGGCTGCTTTCAATGGAGGCATGAACCCATATGTGTTTGTGTTCTACCGACAGGTGCTTGCCACTCTCTTCATGGCTCCTGTTGCATTCGTACTTGAAAGGTACTTGCATCTCCATTTCTATGGACCTCTCTACTGTCTTGTGTGATTGCTGAAAGTTCTATAAATATTTTCTAGGCAAAGAGCTCCACCACTGCCGTTTAGGCTCTGCTGCAAGATATTCCTGCTTGCTTTATTTGGGTAAGATTCATCCTTTTTCTCCAAGAAAACTTTGATAAATTTTATTAGTTACATGCGTCCAAACATTTAGATTAGATCTCCAAAACATTATAAGCTAATGCTTCTATGTTGTATATGTAGTCTCATTCATATTTTTTGATCAATAATCTAGCTTTTTCCAAAAAACAAGTTCTTTGTTCAAGGGATGGCCTACCTAAATTCCATTCAACTTCTTCTTGTTTTATTTGTTATGTCATCCCAAACTGGGGTTTGTGCTATAAGGTCAGCTCCATTTTAATAAGAAAGTGTAATGGTACTGAAGAGAAATCAGGTAGTGTTTGCATTATGAGAGGTGCTAGATTTATGGGCTCATTATGTGAAGGTCACCTACATGTAAATTGGCTATTCACACCCTTTAGAAAGTGCTTGTTGTCTATCTTTGTAGAAAGGTTAATTAAAACATGACTTTATTTTATATGCATCTGTTTCCTTCCACAATTTCTGAAAGAGCAACAACAAAAAAAATCCCTTGCAGAATTCATTTAACATTCTGCCTTTTTGTGAAAGGCACAAACACAAAAACTAAAAAGAAAAGGTCTTAGCCCTCATCATATAAAAATATTCTCTGTAAGTTTGATTTTATTATATGGCATTGTTCTTCTACACTGTTTCTGCTCATTAGGCAAACTGTAAATTTATTATATTGCAAACATATATTTTAAACACATCTAATCATTCTCCCTTTTTTTGTTAGGGTCTCTGCCACCCTGATCGTATATTCCGTAGGTCTTGATTACACTTCAGCAACCTTGTCATCTGCAATTATGAATTCCATACCAGTGACTACCTTTATTGTTGCAGTATCATTGAGGTATGACTCCATTGCATAGCTCTAATGAACAAACATGTGATCAAAAATCATGATCTCGTTGGATAAGAAAGACTATATGTAGTTTGTTTTTGTTGAGCATGATCTCTCATTTGTAGTTCGAGTTCGAGTTTGGCCAGCATGAAAGCATTCAAAGTTGCCACTGTAAACTACAATAATCACTTAACGGTGCCAAAGAAAACTGGTTCTATCAAGTCAAGAAAGTTTCATCAGTATCATGTTTCCATAGTCTGGAAAGGATAAAAGTTGCCACCACTGATGACCAACTCTCAGTTGGATGGGAATTGTGTGCTATGGATATGATCCAATGGCCCCTGTCTATCGTAGATGGGGCATCGGATCATATCACCTCCCCACTAATCTCCATTCAACCATGTGTTTCCTCATCAGTTGCGATGCACTAAATTGCTCCCAATTTGCACCAACTGAGCACAACTTAAATAAGGAAACCACTCCATGTGTATAGATTAACATATCCAAGGATATATATATATATATATATATATATATATATATTCATGCATTCAAATGCAGTGTTAGATATTTTAGCTTGTCATCCCACCATGGAAGAGATGTGCATGGTTATGCATCTCAATCATTCAGTATGCATTGACAACAGGGTGGAAACAGTGAAGCTAAAGAGGCTCTCTGGGAATATGAAAGTTTCTGGGGTGCTGCTTTGCCTGGCCGGTATTTTGACGATGGCCTTTTACAGAGGACCTCACTTGCAACCTTTGAGTCATCACCACCTCCTTGGTGATGGAAGCAGTGCAACCAACCATCCCCACGCTCATTCAAGAAAGACATGGGTCTTAGGAACCTTCCTCATGACCATTTCCAACACAACATGGTCTTTGTGGATGGTGCTGCAGGTATGCCTTCCTTGAAATTTGATTCTACTGGAGGGCATTTCTTCCCTGAGGTTAAATAAAGGTATCCTTCTTTTATATTCATGCATTACTTCCTAATTGATAGGAACCTTTGTTGAAGGAGTACCCTTCCAAGCTTCTATTCACCACTCTCCAGAGCATGTTTAGCGCCATTCAGTCATTCTTCGTTGCTCTAGCCATGGAAAGAGACTTCTCTCGGTGGAAGCTGGGTTTGGACGTCAGCCTTGCCTCCGTCGCTTATTGTGTGAGTAGAATTTTCTCCCTTTCCATGTTTTTTTTTTTTTTTTTCCTCTCTTCTTCTTCTTCTTATTCTTCTTCTTCTTCTTATACATGCATATATGGACACGGAGTAAACATCTAAATATTAATAAGGTAAAGTATATATTAAAATAACTTGGACATCATTCTCCATAACGCCATGCTACAAAACTAATATATCAGACATAAGGAAGATTTCAAAAATAACTTCATCTCTGTTATTTACAATATTAGATTAATCACATTAATATCACATAATAAATCATTATATTAGTGCACACCAATGTTATATACTAACGTCACCTTTCCATTACTACGTGTTATAAAGCAAATCTAGTCATTACCTTGAGCCAAAACTTGCCCTCACACAAGTGCCACATATTATAAATGTAATATGGCCATCACCTTAGGTTAAGATTAGTTCTTACATCAATGCCATGTGTTATAAACCTAGTTTGAATATCATCTTAAATTGAAATTGATTCTCACATCAGCGCAATATGTTAAAACTAGTTTGGCCATCACCTTATATTGAGACTGGCTCTCATACTAGTGTCATTGAGTCTAACCATCACCAAAGGCTGAGACAGGCTTCACCCGTTCTCTATATCATAAGCCAAGTCTGGCCAGCACCATAACCTGAGATAAGCTATTACCAGTGCCACGTATCATAAGCCGAGTTTGACCGTTACTATATGCCAAAATAAGCTATCAACACACAAATATCCTCATAATTAGTCCACATGCCTATCTTTTAGTTTCCTAAATATATTTCAAATCCACATCACTAACAAAACTAAATCTATGCTATCATAGTATAAAATAACTCGTATCCATACATAGACAAAACATGCTATTATAGCTTTAAAATAATTCATATCTATATATAACTAAAGCAATGCTAATAGAATAATAATTATGAAAACATAATGCATGCTCACATATTGCATAAAAGTATGTGCAAGGATCCTTACACATGACATCAATGCATTTATCAAGGATTCTTATGCGTCACATAAATACATCTACCAAGGATTCTTAAATATCTCATAAAGTATAAGCTAAAAATTCTTACATATTACATAAGTGTATTCGCCAAGATTCTTACACATTACATATGAGCATACACAAGGATTCTTATTTCAATTTGCTAACCAATACCGTTCACTGTGCTAGCTATCCACCAAAAGCTTCTAATATAATCAATAATCTTGATATTAGCAATTAAGAAAGTAATCACATTGAAAGATAATTTAGTCCCTATTTACCATCATCCTAAACCCTTATTCCTAATAATTGTTAATTCTAGTCTAATTGAAGTGTAGAGTTTACCTTAGCATAAATATTAAGGCGCAAGACTCTGACTAACACTCTTGATCATCCAACAATGAATGATCCCCAATGAAATTTGAATCAATCTTAACAACAATTGTTATTTAATAGATCCTTAATCTAATTGCAATTATAAAATTATTTACTATTCTTTATTTATTTTAATTAATTAAATAAGGATAGGGTGGATGCACTGGGCTTTGGCCTTAAGCCAAGATTAAAGTCACCTAATATGGTGATTATTGTTATTATGTTACAAATTATTAGTAATTAATTAACCAATTACATTATCTACTCTTTTAATAAGACAAATGTTGTCGAGTTAGACTTAATCCCGATGGATCCAATTTGATCTGACTAATCAGATTAGAGCAACCCAATCAATTAGAGTCAGATCTTGACCTAAATAAGATTGATCAGGTTGGGACTGCAAATTAGAGTCAGATTTGACTCAGGTCAAAATCTAACCAAGCCAAGATCCGACTTAATTCACTGGGGCCCTTGGATTCAAGCTGGCCTGAAAGATTTAACTTAATTGGGCTCGGTCGGTTTCTTTGCTAAAAAGGTATGCCCTGATGCTTTCTTTAGGGTTTGTTTGGATCTTTAGAGGGGAAGAGAAGGGTGAAAGAAGAAAAAAAAGAAGGTTAGTGGAAGAAAAGGTAAGAAAGGATCATTACCTTCTCCTTATTTAGGAAGAAGGAAAGGAGAAAGAAGATAATTTATGCCTTTATCCAAATAAAGAAAGAGAAGAAAAGAAAAACTTATGTTCATAAATCACATATATATACCTTAAGAATCTAAAGCAATATGTAGAGATAGAGTTGGAAGATAGGGCAAAAATTATAAATAAATTTTCTCTTCTTTATTTCCAATTTGAAAGGTAAAAAAATTTAGACTTTAGATAAAAAATAATACAAATGAATAACCCTCGTTCCTCTCCCGCTCCTTCTCAGGAGCTCTGTTTCGACTTTTACATCCTGCATATAATTTGCTTCAAGATTGGACTATTTATTTATTAGAGAAAGCTTTTGCGTTTGCACTCAAAATGGTGGCGTTCATAAATCTACAGTCATTTAGTAATAAATTGATTCATTTGAAGCAGTGTTGTGATCAGACCTCCTGCTGGAGGGGCAGAGATTTATATGGGGGATTGCTTGCCTATTTGTCCATGTCATGATGTCACATAGCATTGCTACTTGTAATCAAAGGCCACACTGGACTGGGCTTAGGATTGGTAAAGTAATCTTTGCTCAAGCAAAGCAGCCCTGGATAATGTTATAAAGATGCCCAGGAAAGGTTCAAGTTTTTTTCTGTCTGAGAAGACTGGGAAGTTTCATGAATTATATAGAATCTATGAGAAAGTACTGAGTTAATTCAAGAGCTATATATGTATGGAAAAATTTTCAAGTTATGAGTTACATATAGGATCTGTGAGAATGGATGGTTCAAGCTATACTTGACCCATACTGGAAGTTTAGACCCATGGACAAGGTATGGATCCTAGATTGAGAACAAAGCTCTAGTTACATTACATATAGATTCTGTGGAACACTATCTTGGATATTATTGCCAATGGAGCTAATATAGTTGTTTAAAATATCTTCAACATTTCAACCCATAAAAATTCCAAAATTCTTTTAAATGTTGCAAAAACTAAATTTAGATTTTAAATGATCCATGCAGGGAATCTTCGTCACGGGAGTTTCATTTTACTTGCAGTCTTGGGTCATTGAGAGGAGAGGCCCTGTTTTTTTAGCCATGTCCACTCCTTTAACTCTAATCATCACAGTCGTGTGCTCATCTTTTCTCTTAGGAGAAATAGTTAATTTGGAAAGGTGTTATTTCATTATCTAATTGTGATCTTCTCTCTCTCAACTTCTAACATGCTTAAAATCTAATTTTACTTTCTTTCTTCAATGTCGTTGGATGCAGTATTTTGGGAGGAGTTCTCATGATTGGAGGCCTCTACAGTGTTCTTTGGGGACAAAGAAAAGAACAAATAAATAACAATACATCAAAAGATGTTGATAGAAAAGCCTCTTTGGATGATGTTGGTAGAAAAGTCTGTTTGGATGCGAAGGAAAATGGCATTATAGAAGTCTAAATAAGTTCACCAATTCAAAACGAAGTCCTTCAGGAGCTGTAAGATGGCTCTGTATGACTGCTTTCAGTCATAGCAGCATCTGCATGATAGTGTCCTAAAAAAGTTGAAATCAGAGCAGTAATTTTGAGTTTGTTCTCTTTTACCATCTCCACCATGGTTAATATTTGATGCTACTTACTGGAAATTTAAAAAACCTATTTACCTCCAAAGGCTGTGTTTGGAAATGTTCTCGCCAAAGGCTCATTTAAACCACAAGCCGTTAACAAATGTTCAACAGATGGATGAAGAGTATAGCTATCAAAACTAGGTCGATCATCAACCTAGTTTGAGTTCGGGTCAATAATTCACTAGTCCAACCTAGGATCTAATCGAACTCATAAATAATTAAAACATAATTAAAATTAAAAACATGATCTATCATGATAAATAAACATAATTTTATTGAAAAATTTAATTAATTTGATACCTTTGATATTTAAATCTTTGAAATTAAGTTATTTAAATTTCAATAGAATAGAATATTCAGTATCTAATTTTTTCTTAAAAAAAGTATAACCTTGTAAGAGCTACACTATGCATAACTTAGAACCAACTGGCAGTACATAGATAGACCGAAACAACCATAAATTTTGGCTCATATTTTACCCTCAAATTATATTTGTAATATTTTCTTATCGAGCTCTCTCATGCAACGGCATATTTGAGTTATGTTCTGTGTAGAGAGGAGATTTGATCCCTCTTTCCATGCTCTCCATTGCACAAAGTTAAATTTGGTGGCAACCAAAAACAAAAATTTATTTTTAATGCAACTCATATTTGTAATATATTTAATACGAAATCCATCTATTTGTGATCGAAATAAATCTCTAAGCGAAGTAATCGTGTTATTGGCGTTTCCTCATCTCTTGCATTCGGTCATGGTGGATCCACCCGTCATCATCTCTCGCCGCGGAAAGATTGTGCCCGCCCATGGCCATCACCCTTGAGTTGTTCCATTCTATCTCACCAGTGAGAGTACTTTGGTGCTGCTCTGCTCTTTTACCTAATGGCATCTCGTAGGTAGATCTGTCTCTGGTGCCATGTGGTGCATTGTCCCTCATGCTTCAACCTCTTCTTTGTTATTGGTAGAGTAAAACAAAAGAGATAAGAGGTAATAATGGAAGCAAGGTGCCCCATCCTTGTTTATTAATGGTGACGGAGAAAGACCAGATGGTGGTAGATCTAACTGTAGTTAATTACTATAATGATTGTCCTTCGATCATCCAACATTCCTATTTTTGATATGAAATATTTTAATAATTAAAAATTAATAATAATCATAAATTATTATGTTTGATATGCAATGAAAATGAAAGATTATCATACATAGAACACTAATAATATCCTTAAAAATTTATTTACAAAATATATTATACAATAATACTATTGTTATATTATATATATATATCATAATTATTATAAAATATTATGTATAAATTATATATTATAATATTATATTAACAATATTATTAATAATACTATAAATATATTATGCTATATATAATATATAATAATATATTAATAATATTATATATTATATTATTAGAATAATAAAAAAATTATATATTTATAATATTATATATTTATTAATATATTGATTATATTAATCATATAATATAGAGGAAGAGATTGATAAATATAAAAATAAAATTATTCAAATATTTTGGCATAAATCAACGTGATGATCTATCATTCTTAACTCTATATCTCACTAGCAATAATCTTAATCTTATGCTAACCATAAATTACTATCAAAATAGAGATATAAAATGGAGTAATCTTATTATTATCCTAATATATTGTTAATATTTCAAAGATTACCCCCATATGAAATGCTGGCCAAGGAGGATTAGGAGTTAGTCCATTGAATCACAATTTTCAGTCTTAGGATGATATTTTGATGCCTTATTCGCCATGAATCAACCTAACCCAAGACACCAAAAGAAATATCATTGCATTTAAAAATTGATTCTTTCAACTTTGGTCAAGATAAAAACAATGTCTCAATTCATCCCAACATCATTGCCCGCCGTGATATCCGAGAGATACCAACATAAATTGAGCTGAAAATTAACTGTACAGTGAACAACTGAATTTTTTTTTTTTTTTTCCAAAGGTAAAAATATGAGAACAATTCATCACACTTGAGCTATTATCAGTGCACGATCTCCTTAAAGTTTCTCAAGCAACGTTCACCGAAGAAGAAACCGGCAATTCAGCCTCCTCCTCCTCCTCCTTCTCCTCCTTTGAAGCAACCATTTCCTTCTGCCTCGCATCCATGGCTGACTTCCCATCAGATACGCTTGTTACCGTTTTGGCTTCAGCTTGCTCTGCGAGAGGCTCTTTCTTGGATTGCTCTGCTTCTTTGGCTTCAAGCTGTGCATGGTAGACAAAGGATTCTCTTTATGCTTCTAATCTAAGTCTCCATATAATTATTAAAAGTTTATTTCTCTATTTCCATAAAAAGAGTTGGAATTAATGATTCAAAATCAGCATTAAAGTATCCAAATTTAAAATCCTAACCATTAATAATTTCTAACTTAATTATGAAATAGACATTAGAATGGCAGTTCTAATTGAATTCACATATTTATTCGTTATGAAATTCAGCACAGAAATTAAATTATGTATCGTGTTGGTAACCTATATCTATAAAGCCATTCATGGTTGCATCAATATAATATATATGTCTTATTTGAACTAGGTTAGGCTAGAGTTAGGATACTCTCCAATTCAGTCTTCAAATAAAAAGATCCATTCATCAGCTTGACGGCTGTGATTGAATGGCAAGTGGCTCAGGGATGGCCATTGTGCAATGCATGGAGGGTCATGAATGAGAGGTCTGCTCTCTTTAATTCAACCTTAAATTAACAATGAAGCTCTACTATTAGTTTTATACAACTAGGGGCGATAATTCGTAATACCATATCGTATCAAAACTAAGGTATAATATTATATAAGTTAATACAGATATGATTCGATTATTAAATAGATACGATAGCATAATACATATAATTTATTTAATAAATACATCATATTAGATTGATATGACACGAATAAACATAACTCGCTTCATACGAATAAATACAACTCGCTTATTACTCACATAATATAAATATACACGATCCACTTAATAAGGCAAAACTAATCTTCTTCTTTTTATAATTACATATTAAATACTCTTTATATAAAATAAAAAAAATAAATAAAAAGGTTAAAAATATTATTAATTAAATAAATCCTAATCCTGCCATTCTTCAGATTGACGGAACAATGCATGATATGATAAAATTATTTTGTATTATAATTATGTCAATATAATTACGGTAAAAATTCACTTATCCTATATTGGATTCATGTTAGATTTGCATGGTGCATTCAATTTTGCCACCCCTGTTCATGCAACGGCTTGAACCCGGGTGAAACCTGAGGTCCAATAAAACCTTTAAGCCTATTTCATGGTAACAAAAGAACAAATGGAAAATGGAGCTAGAGAATTGGATGAAACTGCGGCAATACCTCCTTCAACAAGAAGCCCAGAGATTGGCGGCCATACTCCTCCTCCTCCTCCTCCTTTCGGATCTTCAGGTCCAACATCGTCTCAGTCTCGCCGACAACCAGAGGAGCATCCATCTCCCCTTTCAATTCCCCGGGCTTGCTGGCACAACCACCCATCTCTCTCTCTCTCTCTCTCAACGCAAGGGGAGGAAGCAAAGGAGAAGTAAAATTATAAGCCGGGATTTCGGGCTTTAGCTTTATAACTTTCGTCTTGATCGAAAGAAAGCATACACAAGGTTCAAAACAAACCATCAAACGTATGGGAGAGGAGAGAACGGATCAACACAACCGACAGGATGTTTTGCAGTTATAATACGTATAAATTAGAAAATAAACAGGTGGAGTTTGTGGAGCCAAGGTGGCAGCATCCTTGCTTGCGCTGGGTTGTCTGAGCTCTGAGTGGGACTCCTCACGTTGCCATCGTAAGGTGGCCGGCGTTGAAGGCGGAGCGCTACCGTCCTTTGTATATATTTAGCGACGGCCGGCCGACGGTGCTAGCCATTGCCGAGCTGGTCCTATCATGCTATGGACGTACCCTTGAGAGGCCCTGGCATGATGAGGAAAAGATTGGTTCTGATCAAGCGAGAAGAAATATCGATGGCTCTATACTTTTGTTTGAAATGAGCCCGTTGCTTTCGATTCATCTAGTTGGCAGCTTCGATTTTTCATTTAGTATATAATCTTGTTTAGCTATTACCATCTTTTAAGAGTTGAATTAATTATCCTTTCTTCTTATTAATGGGTTATAACTCTTGGAAAGGATGTGACAATCGCCATAGAAGTGTGGACGGCTATCATTACATTTAAGAAATAGTGAAGAAGTTATTAATGCCCAAGCAAATATAGAAAGTGAATGAATGATGAACGTCTGTGTTCAAGATGAGATATATGATGAATATATATAAAACTTGTATTGTAGATGAACTTATTTCTATAATTCTTAATTATGGTAATACTTAACAATATACCATACAGTGTTTCCAAGGTGAGACATGTTATGGGCCATACTCTATTTAAATTATGTGAGTTAACACAGAAAGTTTACAATTTTAGTTATCAAATGATACGATAATCATTCCCTTCTTTTATTTTGGTCATGTGTTAAATTTTTTCTTGAAATCATTATTGCAATTACAGCTAGAATTATGTTAGAGTCTTTTTTTTTTTTTTTTTGGAAGAAAAAAAGAAATATAGTTAGGGCAATATTGCTGGTTGGCTAAATTATATTGAAGTTAATTCATCAATAAACTATATA
Source organism: Metroxylon sagu (assembly GCA_017589505.3). Lineage (NCBI taxonomy): Eukaryota > Viridiplantae > Streptophyta > Magnoliopsida > Arecales > Arecaceae > Metroxylon > Metroxylon sagu. The sequence continues at coordinate 480,385 of JACVBY030000398.1, forward strand.
ATTTGAATTCCCATTTTATATCTTAGTCATTATTTTTTACCTTTTACTAAAGATATTTTTGATTGCAAAGAAAAATTTTTAAATTTTTTTCCTTAAAAACTAGTTTTCATTTGTTTTGTTATAATATTTTGGAAAACTTTTACTTTTTTATGGAAAATTTGTTTTTCTTTTTTTTCTTGCAACCAGATGCACTCTAATGCCAGCTTTTTTTTTTTTCTCTATCTTTAGAAAAATGATTTATTTGTCTGATATATGTCATAGGATATTCTTTAAGATGGCCAGTATGTTTAGATCTCAAGATCCATTTAGCCACACTGTCACTGTCTCTATGTTATTTGGATGCATCAGTCCCTCCGAGAATCTTAGACTCTTTGGTCAATTTACATCTTGTCGGGCGTACCTCTTCGGATCACTCCTACTGTTTTTCCAGCTAAATTTTGTTCCACCTTCCCTTCCTTGTATCCAACCTTTCCCATTTCTAACCAAACTTCTTCTATCGGCAACTCCCTCTCTTGCATCGCGCATGCAAAGGGGTCCATATAATTTTACCATGAATCAAATATTCTCTCTCTGTTTTCATAGAGAAAGAGAGGCAAACTAATATTAACACACCATAATTACTCAGATTAAATCTTTTTAGCGATATACTTCCTATCACATTTTTAAAATATGATGAAATGAAACTATAAAATATGCTGGTTGAAAGCTAGAACGATGATGAGATGATTTTATCCCGACAATTGCAGTCTATTTCAGAAATGTAAGACCTTGCATCTCATGAATCAAACTTAGGAACGTGACCACTGGCATAATAATTGTTAAATGATAGACTTGAGCTCCCTTCCCTTCCCTTCCCTCTTCCCTTCAGAGCCGCAGGGAAAACCTCCCTTCTGGCATGTTTTTGTTGTCCAGGCCCATAGCAGCATCGGCGAGGATGGCACACAGTGTCATATTAAATAGATATCTATCTGGTGGCATTGGTCATTCCATGACAAATAATATTATGTTATACAGTTTTAGCTGCGGTTTCCAATGGAGAGATCTGTGTCAGTTGCTATGGTAAATTAGCTTGTCTTCTTTCTCTGCGTTGTAATTAATGTATTCTAGCCTTCTTAGCTGTCCCCAGCAGCGGACAAAACAAGCAAGGATAAAGTATTGGTAGCGCACGCGAGTGGCCGAATTCCCGTGGCCCTTTCCATGCCTTGCCTCCGCGATGATTGTCCGCGCGGTGAGAGGGCCACGCGCTGCAAGACCTGGAACGTGGCCCGCCTATTATGCCCTCCATGGAGGTAAATGAGTTAAATTTGTGGATGGTCCAAAGTTGAAGGGCTCTTTGGATGTCCAAACAAGCTATTCAAAAGCAAGCCTACTACAAAAGACGCAAATAATTAATAAGGGAGAAAGGCAACGATTGTAGATTAGGATGGTTGGAATTGAGAAGATGTTAGATCAAATGATTAACAAGATGGTAACTTTCCTCTCTCTCTCTCTCTCTCTCTCTCTCTCTCTCTCTCTTGCCAACTCATTGCTAACCCATTCATAGCATCCACTCCAGCTGTTTCTTTTGTTTTAGTTGGTTAAATGAATTCATGACTCTGCTTCACGCGAGTTCCTGGCTATTGTCTGTTCCCTTCCACACCTTCTACAACATGTGTTGCTTGCTACACACTTCCATCTGTAAATTATTTTCCATGGAATTTTAGATCGATGACATGAATCTCGTGTAGTCACCGCTGACGTCCTCGACATATCTAGATTACCGTTAAATTCTTCAATTCTTTCAACACATTCCCTGAACCAAACACAGCCTTGATCCAATCTTGGCATTGTCAAGGCCCGAGCCGCCTTGGTCTCGCGCTCCATGGATGAAGTTAAAACACTTTTATCTGTTCAAATTTCTCCAGCCTTTATGTTTTACATTGGATTCCTAAGCGTTCCAACTAAGCAACCAAGTAACCTTGACACATCGTTCGACAGACGGTTGAAACAATCCCGGTAAATTATGTTTGCATCGATTCACCGATTCACACATTTAGCATGTGGAATGAATGATGGTGTCGTTAAAAGCTGAAGCCGTGAATTTTACCAAGCAACATCCACTGATGCCACTTTTCACTCTGTAATTGACTTGCAACCTGTTACCACAATTACGAATGATCAAAAGTTACTGTCTGTCGAAAATATATACTGTCGCTCGCAAGAAAAGGACTGCTTTTATCATCAGTAAAATAACTGGCATTATACTGCAGTAGTCCTACTAGCAACTAGTGATAGCTGGAGACTCCCAAATACAAATGGCCAAAGGATTTTGGCGTTCTTTTCTTCTCAGCTAAAACACTACATTGTCGACAGTCTCCACCGCGTACAAGCCACCAGTGTTATTAACAGTTACTTATATACCAATAATAAGCATAAATAACCAATATATTTCTTGCTCCTAAAACCAATAAATATATTAAACAACAACAAATATATTAGTGATAAGCTTGCAGAGAACGTACACAGAGAAAGAAGAGGAGATTGGTGCCATAAAGATCCTCATAATCGGATATCCATAACCATGAGTTTGCGACGTGAGCGTAGATTCTTAGAAACAAAAAAAAAAGAACAAAGAACAAGTTGGAAGTTTTTAGAAGCTAGAAGCAGAGGAGGACGACGGAGGCGGAGACCATGAAGCCGAAGGTGCAGATCAAGAAGCCGAAATGGAGGGCCCAACTCCGCTTGAACTTGGCCAGATAGCCCTCCGGGGGCTCCTGGTAGGGGATGTCGTAGTCCGCCGGGAGGAGGACGAAGTGGTCGCCGGCGGTGGCGGAGTAGCGCATCTTGAGGTGCTTGAGGCGGTCGGTGGCGAGGGCGAGGGTGAGCTTGTGGCAGCGCCGCTGGTATTTGAAGCCGTTGAGGCAGCGGAGGGTCTGGGCAACGGCGATGTAGAAGATGAGATGGCCCAGAGAGAGGAGGCCGATGGGGGCCCAGCAGTGCCGGCACTGGAGCCGCTCCGGCGACGCACCCAGCTGGGCCCCCAGCACCAGGGCTAGGAAGAGGAAGAAGAGCTGGAAGAGGCGCCACAGCTCCTTCTTCTGCCCATCCACCGCCCGCTTCTTCTCCAGCGTCTTCTCGAAGTGAAGCTGGATGATCGTGTTCAGCGCCTGCACCGCCGCCTCCACCTCGCCCCCGCCGCCGCCACCACCATACGCCGCCTCCGCCATCATCCTTCTCTCCTCTCCGGCCAGATGAGCTGGAAAAAGAACGGATCTTTTTGCCTCTCTCTCTCTCCCGTCCTCCTATTCGGGTGGAAACCAGAGGGAGACGGTGAGGAGAGTCGCAGTGGGGTTTGGGATTGCGAGATGGAAAAGACTTGAGGGATTTAAATTTGAAAATTTTCGAACTTAAAAAAAAAAAAAACTTGAATTAAAAATAAGAATTGGACGATGTGCCGCAGGAACGCTTTTTACGGAGGAGAAGCGCACCCGCAACTCCGGATTCTGCACCGCAGTTGCCGGAATGGGAGTCGCGTACTAGAAAACGGTATCGGGTAACGCATGGAATCGGACATATATCTATGATTTATCCCGAGTAAACACGACAAAATTGATGTTAAATAATATATATATATATATGATAGTAATAAATTTTTAGGAGTAACGCTTTATTAAATTAATGTGGTGCGATGGGACCGATGTCCTTAGCAAACCAACCTGGAGAATTCGTACGGAGTCACGTGAAGTCCGCGCGTGTTGGTATCAGAGACTTGCATGCGATCGATGGAGGGGGGGCCGAGAGCATTTTAATTTTACCTGCCGAAAAAAAAAAAAAGAAAAAAAGAAATTACCGAATGGTTAATTTGTTCCTGCACGGCAGCGTATCGGGAGGTCCAAGAGAGGCAAAGCGGTCGGACCACTGGACTTGGTCCGATGGTCCACGTACGTGGAATCGGGATCCGAGGCCGTTCGTCTTTAAATTTAAAAAAGAGATCAAACCTCTCGTAATGAATGCCGGGGAAGTCATGGAATATACGTGGCGGGCTAAATGATGATAAAAGAGCAGGGCCTCGTATTAAAAGCAGGAGCACGTGACCGAGGTCAGACCCTGTCTTTTAATAACAGAGTTTTGTCTTTTCATCGGTCAAAGAGCCAGAGTCAGAGGCTCTTCAAAAGCTTCCTCTGCGTAAAACTCTGGTTCCGGCCACCGCATCGAGGCTCGATATCCAGCGCCTTAATTATATATATATATATATATATATATAAAAGCTTCTTCTAAGATTCATGCCTAAAACTTTTCATATTCGTACATTAATTTCTACCTTTCATAGATATAAATTTTTATTTTTATTTTATTTTATTTTGACTCACATCATGGTTAAACCCTTCCTCTGCTCTCCATCCGGCCTCTGCACTCGAGTCTCCTCGCCTTCCATCCCAAGTATATGACTCCTCTTTTCCTCCCTTTAACTTTATGTCTGTCTGAAGTTAGGTTTCCTTCTCTTAAATTTGATGCATTTGAAACATTTCTAGCATGATTTAATAAAAATTTATTCATGTTTTTTTACTTCACCTCCAGCCCTTGATCGCATTGCCGGAGTTATTTGAAACAGAGTTGAGAAGAAACATGTCCTCAGGCTCAAATTCTGGTCACATATTGTAGTGCCTAGAGAGGTAGATCAGAACAGTCCAGTCAGTCAGTCACAGAGCACAAGAAAACGGTCTTATATGTGTGGGATCCAGTAATCAACTTTGATTCAATCTGAACTTGACTCTGATTTTTTCTGTTGGACCAAGAATACACATCACATCATATTTGATCTGACATATTCATAAAAGTCAAAAATTTGGATGCGGAGGAGATGCAAAAAAAAAAAAAAGAATAAAAAAAATGGGGACAATAGCTAATCTTGTGATGTAGATTTGTTTTTCTAAGTTTGCAAACTATTAAATCTAAGTTAGGCCGTTATAAATATAAAATGCGTACATGGAAGTTTGAAATAGTTGCTTTGGATAAACCGCTCAAGCCAAATTGGAAGTTTGAACGTAGACCACTAAAATTATATTTAACATAACTGAATGGAACCTAAAGAGCTGAATAAATTTTGAATGGCTAAATTTTTGCTTAGATAATCCTACTCTTGTTTTCTTGCCCTCTTTGTGCATTCCCAATGTATCATTTGCATCCTCCTTTACGTTAGCTATGTCTTCTCCCTACCAACGATTTCATGTGCTCTCCTAGGAACCAAACATGGGTGATTCTGCCACGGTTCTGAACCCAGTACCTTTTTAGCTTGGTACAACCAATAGAAATTATATTGTAATTTTAAGATACTAATTTGTACACTTTCTTTTATTGAATTCTCTACTTTTACGCTGTGTTGCTGCCTTCAATTAGAGTTGGGCGAGCGAGAGGAGAGAGGTTGTTTCTGAACATCTAATTATAGTTCAAGATTTAGTTTTCTGATTTATGCTTAAATCCGTAGAATTTCTGCTAGAGATGCCCTGCAGTCCCGCTGTAGCAACAAAAATGATGGAACTCAAGATTATTTCTAATTTGGTAGACAACTGATTGTAGGTGTATCCAAGCATAATTTTGTTTTTGTTTTTGATTGTTATAGAACTTGAGAAATTCCTAGCCGAGTTTTTGTCCTGACAATACAGATTAATTGCACATAAAACCGGTCTTTTATTTGCCTATCAAGAACTCCCCTATCTTAGAATGATCCAATAGGACATTAAATTCTCATCAGCCATAATGAAATATTTGTTGTGTTTTTTCCATTTTACCCTTCACCTGGCCCTTTAAAGCTCCAAGCTACCAAGCCTCCTCTGCTTATCGACATTGTCATTATTGAATGCTAACTCGACACAGACATCATTTTATTATTAATAACTTTATACTACCTCAAACTCAGAGTACGATGGTGGTAAAGAACAGTATACAAGCTCCAAAGGAACAAATGTGAGCAGGAATAAGCAGAAACATGATAAATATTTCACTATGGCTAGGAAAAAGTTGATTTGAGATCTTATTGGAAAGTTTATTGGATAATAAAGGTCTCGATAGCATTATCTATAATGAAAGGGGTCTATATACAGAATGCCCTTAGTTTAAACTTGATATGTTGTCTGTAAGCAAAAAGGCTCTTTTAAGTCTAATTTTTTTATTCATTATCTGCTCTTTGTAAGTGCATATAACACATTTATTTACTCCTGACCAGTTATTTTGGAAATATGTTCAACATTTCATTCATTACATTTTATTGTACAAATAACACAATTCACATGCAATTGCAACGGGTATCACAAAACTTCAATATACTAGGTCTCGTGGAGAAACCCTTTTCGTTGTCTCAATGTGAAAAGTTATATCGATCAAAAGTTGTGGAGTGTATTTATTAGATTACAAAATTAAGAAGAAAATCTAGAATCATATGTTTACTCTCCCCTACATTACACATGTCAAGGCTAATATTTTAGAAAAATACAGAAAAAAAAAAAAGTATCATTGTCTTTGATTGGTACCATAGAAGCAAAGATTGGATTGAACAATTTATAGAAATTATCTTGATACAATAGTTCTCAACTAGTTACAGCCCTGTTGATTTTAACGAGACCTGTTAACAAACTAAATCATAAAAATTGTATGATGTCCTGAATTAAGAGGCGTAGAAAAACATCTGTAAGACATTGAGCCCAGAAAAATTTCTCCTCTTTTTCGGAAGAAAAATAAGATTCTCTTTCTTCTCAGCAAAAGTCCAGATAGCTTAGTTATATACAAAGATTGCTCTGATTTTTGTTCATGCTCTCTCAAAATTGCACATGTTCTCTAAATTTACTGACTTCAGGATGAAAAACTTACCTTGGCTGGCAGGTTTTGGCAGTGACTAAATTTTCAACTTTAGAGCCTTCTCTGTAGTGAATGGAACTCAAAAGATCTTCGATAACAGCACCAACAGAAAATGGAACAAGCATCCTAGGACAAACCTGGAAAAGGTGGGGAAAAAACTAAAAAGAAAAAAAAGAAAGAAACAAAGTTCTTTGTTAAATGTTGCTAGCTGGAGATGAAGGCCATTTTTCAAAAGTTCTTATAAACCGTAGGAACCTACAAGGCAAACAAAACAAAACAAGCAAAACCAAGATTCTGAGATATGGGAGAGGAGGCTACCAAGGAAACATCACAAAAAGGTCAAATAACACAGCAGTAACTTTGTTTACCTTCTGCAGATAATTAGAATAAAGAATTGAAAGTTCTTGTAAAACTTCAGTCATACAAAAAGACAAAGGCCTTCTGCCTAAATAGTCTCCAAATGAGAAATATGTTACAACTCAAAACTCCAAAAGGAAATATAGAATTGGATGAACATAAATAGCTATTGCAACATGTACTAGGAAGAAACAAAGGCCCAAGAACATACTACTCGAAAAAATCAATAACAAAACCAGCACTAATAATTGGTAAGTCAAGACCATTGTTACCAAATTCACCCAATCAGCAGTGAATTGTCTACTGACAAATACGGTTCACTCCAATACAAAACTTAAGTGAACTAGAAATTCTACTAGAAAATTTAATTAAATAATTTCTAGATACAATAGATTAGCTCATAATGCTCCTGACTATTTAAAAAATGCTTCTATTTTACCTCAAATACGTAGATAAATCCAGAACAATTTATCAAGAAATATTTCATAAATCAGAATAAAATGTTGATTTCATAGTACATAAAATCAATAATAAAAAATTTTATGAACCTACTGTAGGCAAACTAAATTCACTAAGAGCAAATTGCAAATTATGAATCCAGAGTCACAATGTGCAGACTAACATATTAGGTATGTATGTACAAGACAAACTGATCAGCATACAGGTGCATACATACTTGCAACATTCACACCATATGATTATGACCAAAAAGGCTTTTAGCTTGTCTGGTTTCAATAAAACAGTTCAGGCAACGGATTCTTTGAGCTTCAAAACTATCTTTTTGTTCTTAAAGATTTTACACCAATCTACCAGCCATGTAGGACCAGGAAAGTGGCTCATACCAACCAAAACCCTCCCCCACACCCAACCACCATCAGAAAAAGTGGTGAAAACTGCTGACATAAGCATACAAAAATTAGAAGATGGCGGCTAAAAAATTTGTTCATGATTTCAAATGTTTTACTTTGCACAATATAACACACTGCTTCTCAGGTTGTCACCAGTTACTATCTGATTACGAATTCAACCAACAAACATTTTAGAATGCACGATTAATTTTCAACACCTACCCTAAGGATAAGGGACATCACTATTAGGCCATCAAAGGACTTGACAGCAAACACCTCCCTAGCCATTAACCTCCAAGTTGTAAGTCTGTCACAATTTATGTTTACCCTGTCCAAGTTATAAATGCAAACTTGATTTCCCAGAATCTGCAATATTCTTAACAATTCTTGTTTTCAAAGTACATAACTGAGTATTGAACATAAAAAACAAAAAGCAACAGAAAATGATGAGCTACAGTTTGAGCAATTTGGGGAAATATATGTGCACATGCTCATGTGTGCCTGCACGCAGACACACAACATTATGTGGACTCAGTCCATGAGCGGAAGCCACAGTGCTGTTGTGTCCATGTAAAGAAATATGCCCAACTTGCAAAACATAGGATCCAAACATTTACCAATAAATACATACAAATAAACAGAATAAGTAGACAAATGGAAAAAAACAAACAGAAGATTCAATGGATAACATACTATAAACCATGAACACAATAATATTTCCCAAGCTGATCCTGACAAACTGGTGTCCACTTTGTTAATTTTCCTTGGCAAATCATTCCTATTAAAGCACATAAAGACAGCACATTAATTATAAAATGCATAAAGCTTATATACCAAATTTCTTCCCTACCTTCACCGCCAAGAGTTTGCTATGAAAAATGCAAACCAATAATGGCCATAAATGCAAAAGAAAAATTAGCAAAAATGGCGCTACAACATTAAGGCAAACAAGATATCAAGTTATTCCTTGGAAGAGCAAAGAAAGTCGTGTATACATTTTTGTTACTAGATAAATTTAAACTAGAAACTAAAAATATCAAGGGTCCTGTCAGCTCTAATCTTGACATATTGTTTGCCATATATCTTTTTTATCATAACTATTTTATTCATCATCTATTCTTTCCAAGTGCATACAACACATTTATTTGGGAATTATGCTGAACGTTAACTCAATTACATTTTATTGTAGAAAGGATATATTTCACATGCATTTGCCATGCTGAGTGCAGTTCCCTGCACATCATCCATTTATTTGGGAATTAATTTACTCATTTCTTTCATAGAAGAGTTTCCTTCAATAAAATAGACCTGTTTTGATTATCTCAATGTCTAAAAGGAGAGGAGAAAAAAAGGAAAAGAAAAGGTATATAACCGAAAGGAGTGCATTTATGAACTTACACCATAGGAAATAAAAGTCTAGAACTATATTGAATCATAGCTATGCATCGAACGTTTACTCTCACATTTATTGCACATGCCTACGCTAGTATTTCAGGAAAATATACAAAAGTTAGTATTATGATTGTCCTTAATTGTGCTTGTATAGAAGCAATTATTTGATCAATTGAATTAGGTCATTTTCTTGATACCATAGTTCTCAACTGGTTTGCTTTAGTTCACCAAATAAGTGGATCTTGTTGTGTCTTTTTCTTCCTCCACCCAAACCCCCCCCACCCCCCCGAAAAAAAAAAAAAAAAGGCTTCATGTTTCATTTAAACAAGAGAGAGAAGGGAAAGAAAGATGGCCTTGTCAATTTTTACAAGACACACTAATAAACTGCAATTATAAACATCATATTAAAACTTATTATATGGTCCAATTAAAGAAGTGTAGAGAATGAATATTTTGTCAAAACTTGAAACCACAAAATTTTCTACTATATATATATAGAAAAAGTCCAACTTGCTTAGTTATGTATATATAAAAAGAAAGAGAGAGACAAAGAGAGAGAGACTTGGCTACATTTGAATGTAACTAAGCCTAGATCCGGTCACCCTCCCCCACTCTTAGATCCACACAGTTCACAGCTCTCAAAGATGGAGAAAGAAGAAAAGGTGGGGTGGCTTTAGGATTCATATGGATGCAAGGGTGAGAGAGGTGACCGGTGTCACCTTTTCCATCCTTAGATTCACACGGATCTTATAGCTACCCTGCCTTTTTCACCTTTTGGATCCGTGATCTATGTGGATTCAAGAATGAATAGGGTGACCGAATTTGGGCTTGGCTACGTGCGAATATAGCCAAGTCCAGTTCTCTCTCCACACACACACATATAAAGGCTTGTTTAATGTGGAAATCAATTTTCCATTCTCTATCTCTAGCTTTCATTTCTATTTCCAATTTTTCTTCTCCATAGAAAATCTAAGAAACATGTTCATTTGTTGAAAATGAAAAATTATTTTCCAATTTAAAAATTTAAAAAAAAGGTGTGCTATGGAAGGTGGTGGGTGGTGAAAGGGGATGGCAGTAGCGGTGGTGGTAGGTGGTGAAAGGCGATGGCAGTAGCGGTGGTGGTAGGTAGTGGGTGGTGGAGGTATGGTGGTGGCGATGGCAGCGGTGGTGATAGGTGATGGAGTGGGGTGGCAGCCGTAGTAGATGATGAAGGTATGAAGATAGTGGTGGTGGTGTGGTGGGTGATGATGGTGGTGGTGGAGGCATGGTAGTGGATGGTGGAGGGAGGCGATGGTGGTCGTGGCATTGGTGGGAGGTGGTGGTCAGTCGTGCTAGTACGGTGGTGGTATTAGTGGGTTGTGCTAGTATGATGGTGGTATTAGTGGGTTGTGAAGAATGGTTGATGGTGGAGCTAGTGGTGGATGGTGGATATAATGGTGGAAACATGACGAAAATACTACTTTATTTTAGAAAAACAATCTAAAGAAGTTTTCTAGACTTAATGTATAATTTTTCAATTTTCTATTTGGAAAATATTAAATTTGAACAAAAAATTCTATTTTCTGTGGAAAAAAAAAAAATACCTTCAATTTTCCACAACCAAATAGGCCATAAATCTCATTTTTTTTCCACGTCCTTTGCCCAAGACTAAATAGCACGTTCTTAAAATTTACTAATTGTGCAGCATGAAAGCTTACCTTGGCTAGCAAAAGTTTCAATGTTAGAGCCCCTCACATTCTTCTGAAATGCAGGGGACTCAAAAAGATCTTTCATGACAGCACCAATAGAAAATGGAACAGTGCATCGCCTCTTTGGACAAACCAGTAAAAAGAAAAAAATAGAAGTTTGTTAAATGACAGTGACTAGAGATAACAGGAATGTTTCATAAGATATTAGAGACCATAGAAACTTATTAAGTCAGACAAAAAAAAAGGCAATCAGTCCAAGAATCCAAGATATGAAATAATTGACTTGATATGCATGTCCAAGAATGAATGCTGGTAAAAGAGGCCGATACCAATCAAGGAAGGAAACCTCACAAAAAATAAAAAAGAAACCAAAACCAAATCACGCAGCTCTAAACTTGTTCTCCATCTGCATCTTATTAGCATTAAACTTGGCTTGCTATACAAAAGAGAAATTTGAGCTCTACTAGCTCAAATATGTGCTCTATCTAGAAGCATCCTGTCTTGCATGAGAGGCTACCAAGACAAAGTTTATTGGCATTATAAGAAGCATAGATCTTCAAATCACATGTTGTTTCTAAAGATACCGATACTTTCTGGATACTTCTCAGATGCGTTTGATATTTATACATGGTGTCCTATGTTTCAAAACTTATTTTAAAAAAAAAACATCGGATACTTCCGGGATACAATTGAGATACTTCACCAACACCTCCAATGTGGGGGAAGGCTTTTTTTTTTTTAATGCTAACCTTTTAATGAAGAATATTCAAATTTGTAGTCTATGATGTTAATATTAAAAATATGAAATAGGGATCAGGTTCTCTGAATTTGAATGATGCCTAGATATGAGATTGTCAAAGTCAATGCTATCATATATAGTATGGACTCAATTATTTTGATAGCATCATATGATTTACAGATGCTTTTCTTTTTTTACATATACATATATGTGTGTGCATCTGTGTATGCATGCATGCACATAAGGACATATAAAATACACTTACGTTTATTGACATATCATAAACATGTCATATCCTACTTTTTCAAGTTCTGCCAATATCGGCTTATTGTATCGTACCTGCATCTTGAACGCATGTTCATTTTCATAGCTGGCACTCAACTTCCCCACTCAATCTCTGGTAGTCGAGCCTAATGGAAGGTGTTCAAGCTCAATTTGCATGAGATTTGAGTCGAGCTTGAACCAGCTTCTAACTGAGCCAAGCTGAGCTCCTATATATTTTTGCAAGCCTTTAGCACTTAGGCTTGGCTCATTTACAAGCAAGGCAATAGAACTTGTTTGAGTTCAGTTCATTTCCAACATGAGCTGAATCCAAAAAGATTCTTACCAAGCGAATCCCAAGATTTTCATGAACAACCCAGCTCAGTCCAAGTCCTTTTTAATAATCTCCAAAAAAAAATAACGTCATAACTCAAACATTCAAAAGATACATATAGAAATGGAAGAATGAAGACTATTGGAAGAAACAATGGCCTGACTTGTTGCGAAAACAAATCAATGATGAGACTAAATTAATGATTGGTAAGGTAAGACCATTATTACCTAATTTACTAAATCTAAAGCGAATATTGAATTGATACAAATCAAACCAATTCAAAATATAATTCAATTAATACTCAATTGCTAGCATGAAGATTTAATTAAATAGTTTCTAGAAATGGTAAATTTACCCCATATAGCTCCTTGTAACTATTCAGAAAATGCTTCTACATCATTTTGCTCATAAATGTTGATACATGCAAACCAATTTGTCAACAATCCTTCATTAATCATCATAACAATTAGATGTTGCAATACATAAAATCAATAAAATTGAATGTGATGGTTCTACTGCAGGCAAACTTAATTTATACTAAGGAAGAGCAATTTGAGAATCACAAATCCAAACTAGAAATGGGCAAGCCAGGTAATCAGTATCTATGGAGAAGACAGACTGATAGGCATGCAAGTGGCTACACACTTTGGACATTCTCATCATATGATATGATGATTGAAGTTCAGTACAAACAACTGATTCTTTGATCCTCAAAACTATTTTGCTCCTATTCAAAACATGTTTTACACAGATCCATAAAACAGATTACAAAGATAGAAAAGTAGCCCATCTTCATGTAGATTAGGACTGATTTCTTTTTGATTTATTTTGTAGTTTTATTTTTATGGACTTTATTTAATATCCATCAATCACTGATTGGATGGCTAGATCTTTTGTTTTAAACCTACATGTAAGGGTTGTTCATGTCCATTGATTATAGCCTTAGGATTATATGGAGGGCCTAAATCTAATTAACATAAGTTGTTTGGTCAGATGATAAGATTAGGATGACTTATGAGTCAGAGTCATTAAATCTAGTCCGTTGACCATTAGGGATTTTTTGTTCATCCTCTCTTATAAATATGTTACTACTTAGCCATTTAGGGTTTTATATTTTGAATGAATTATTTTCTTTGAGAAGTGGCGGCTCTCTTTCTAGTGGTGCCTCCATCCATTGAACTACTCCCTCTCGTTTTCCCTCTTACACAACGCCACCATCTACCATCCGTCCTTATTCTCTTTTATACGATGCCACCATCCCTCGTCCCCTTCCTATTCGTCCCTTTCCTTCATTGTTCCTTTCTTCCGATTGTAGGTTTGCAAGCCTTGGCATCCAAAGCTTGATCCGAAGGCTTCAGTGCAGTCTTCTGGAGCTGACTTTTCTCCACGGGGTGCATACGAGTGTTAATCGCATCCTCCCTCACAGCAGCATCACCTCAGTGACTTCCTCCCTTATTTATCCTATTCCCTATATTATCTAATTAGGGTTTGAGTTTTATTTGCTATTCTTTATCTTTGTTGATTGTTGACCGATCTTATTTCTTGCATCCTACATATTTATTTTAATAGATTAAGGCCCCTATATATATCCTTAGTTCTAGAATTGCTGAAATCAATAAAAGAGGACTATTTTCATCAATTTGAATCTGTTTTGCACTTTATTTGAGTAATATCCAATCCTCATTGATTAGTTTAACATTGGCTAGCTTTAGAATAGATTTTCAACACTTGTTCAATAACTTCAGTGTTATTTAAATTCTGATTTCTGCACGTTAATTTTTTTTGGTGCTGATCGTGTATTAGATAGACCTTTTGATCTCTGTAGTGGCTTGGAAACACATCACATTACATCCCCTATGCATCAATTTGGTATTAGTGCATCATCAAAGCATCACATACCAAATATAAACTCAACCCCGCTCAAATAGAAAAAAGAAGGGGCAAAAATAACAAACTGCTTATAACGGGGGAAAAAGAATTTGCTCACAAGTGTATTACTTCCCATAAATAACACTATTTTTCTTAGTTTGTTGCCAGCTGCTATCTGATTAGGAATTATCAACCAAGAAATAAATTAGTAATACAAAATAATTTTCAACACTTCCTGCTCTAAGCACAAAGGGCATCTCTCTTTTTGTTAGGTCCTAGGAGTTGATAGCAAAATTTTGTGCCATCTAGACACTCAAGTCAAGCTCCTAGAATCTGTATTGGGTACAAGTTGAAGAAGATATGCGTCCAGACTTCAACACATTGATTTTTTTTTCCATTGAAGCTTTTAAAAATTGGTAAGAAATTTAGACTCTCCCTATAATGATAATGAACCATCATAACAATGTTAAAAGTGAGCTTTGGTTATTTTTTGAAATTACTCAAGAATGTAGGTATTAAAAAACTTTGTAAAGAGTCATTTTTCTAAAATCCTTGAGTTAAATATATTTGAATAAGAAACATTTACATTGGAAGATCTTGAAATCTTCACTCATAATGTTTACTTTTTATATAATATTAAAATTATTTTTTTTTGCACATTCAGTTGTCTTATTCCTCTCTCATCGTCTCAAATTGATGCGAAAAGAGGATTTGATGCAATATTCCGTTACCAAAATTTATGCATAGGGGACATAATGTGATTTGTTTTCAAGTCATTAAAGAGATCAAAAGGCCTATCTAATAGGCAATACAACAACATAGAAAATTAATGCATAGAAATCAGATTTTAAACGGCACTAAAGTTATCAAACAAGTGTAGGAAATCTACTCTAGCTCTAATCTAACCAATGTTAACTAATCAATGAGAATTGGATATTACTCAAAATGTAAAATAGATTCAAATCAATGAAAACAGTTCATTTTTATTGATTTCGGCAATTCTAGCATTAACGCTATGTATAGGGGCCTTAATCTAATACAGTAAATATGTAGAGCACAACAAATAAGGTCGATCAACAATTGGCAAGAAGAAAAATAGCACATAGAACTCAAACCCTAGCTAGAAAGTATAGGGAATAAGGTAAACAATGAAGTCATTGAGGTGATAGTGCTGCGAGGGAGGATGCGATCAATGCATGCCCACACCCTATGGAGAAAGATTAACCATAGAAGACTGCACTAAATCCTTCAAATCAAGCTTTGGATGCCAACGCCTGCAAACTTGCAACCTAGAGAAAGGAACAATGAAGGAAAGGGAGAAATAAGAAGGGGAGGATGGAAGATGGCGCTGTATAAGAGAGAATAACTAGGGATGGTGGATGGTGGTGCTGTACAAGAGGGAAAATAAAGAGCAATTTAATGGATAAAGGTGCCATTAGAAAGAGAACCACTGCTTCTCAAAGAAAATAACTCATCAAAAGATAAAATCCTAGGTGTCCAAGTAATAACATATCTATAAGAGAGGATGGAGCAAAAAAGCCCTAACAATCAATGGACTAGATTGGGTGACTTATAAGTCATCCTAATCTAACCGTCTAACTAAATAACTTATGTTAATTAGATCTCAGCCCTTTATCTTATCCTAAGATTAGAATCAATGGATGTGGACTACACTCACATTTAGGTTTAAAATAAAAGATCTAACCGTCCTATTGGTGACCGATGGACACCAAATGAAGTCCATAAAATTGAAAATAAAACTATAAAATAAATCAGAAATCAGCCCTAATTTACATCACAAACACTTGGACATGTGTACAAATACAATTCTCATGTCCATGGTCTACACAATACTAGCTAAAACCACCCTAGCCATTAACCTTCAGGGTATAATGCACATTGCAATTCATCATTACCCTAACCAAAATGATTATAACCTTGAAACTTATTTCTAACTCCCAGAGTCTGCAACCCTCTAAATAAATTGTTTGTGAACTATATGACCAGAGTATTGAAAGAAATAAACACCACCAACATCAGAAACAAAGATAAGGTGACTGAAATATGATGAGCTATGGTTCAAACAAATAAGAAAAACTCCACATGCACAATTATAAATAAACTTTAAAATTTTGACCAAAAGCAACTTTTTCTGGCATAAACAAACACGTTTATTTGCTGGTTTAGGTTTGGTTTCAGCCAGTTTTTACATTTTTGAGATTGCTTTTTCATTTTTTTTAGCTTAACAATTAAATAGATTTAACAAGTAAGATGCAATCTTAATGCGTGTTTAAGTTATAAACAAATAGACAATATTGCAAATGCATTAGAACTAAACATGGTAGTGGGCAACTCATCTTATCCTCATCACCATCAATACTCCTTAACACACCATGTTGATATTGATTTGCATGGCCGACCCCACAATAGCATATGGTACTAAACAGATATTTTTTGCGTATGGTACTAAACAGATATTTTTTGTTAACTATATGCTCTTGTCTTGTTACTTTATGCTTGACTAAGTGATATTTTCTACTTAATATCACATTCATTTGTTAAATTTAATAAATTAAGCTCCAATACAGTTTAAGTTCAACCTAAAATTACTGAAGCTACATTAGTTATTATCTTAGATAACAATAGGCATAACAAAACAATGTCAAGTAACATGCCTTGAATTTTTTTTTTCTTTTTAATTTTTTGTTTTGACCAAAACTCTGAAACTCAAATCAAAAGTGCCGAAACTAAAACTCTACCTAGGGAAGGAAACCAAAACTGAGTTTTCAGACCCTGATTATGAGACCTCAGTGTATGAGTAGAAGACACGCTGAGGTCATCTCATGTATTATAATTGTGTCCAAACTCTAAAATATACAATCCACATACATATGCATAAACTTATATGCAGATGGAAAAAACAGAAAGATGACTCAATGGATAACAGACCGTAAACCATGAACATAACAAAACCATCAAAACTGACACTGACTGAGTGGGCTAAGTTTTACTAATTCTCCTTTGCCAATCATTCCTATTAGAGCATCTAAAGCCAACACACTGATTAAGTATAAAATGTATAAATTCAAGGTACCAAATTTTTGTCCTGGCTCCACCACCCGAGCATTTGCAATGAAAAAAGCCAACAATGGCATAAATGAGAGAGAAATTGACAAAAGTGGCACCACTACAGTGAAATCAAACAAGGTATGGAGTTCAAAGGAGACCTATTTAGGACATAAAGTGCACAGCCACAACTAAAAAAGAGTCATGAGCATCAAGAGTCATGAGCATGACTCTATTAGCAAAAGCTATAAATCAGTAATGCCAAAGTTTAAGCAAATTCACAAGAGAATGAACATGGTTCCAAGAGAAGTTGCATGGAGAATTTCCGGCAATCAGAAAGCAACACATGGCAATGAAAGTACAAGTCTTAGGAGTGACCTAATCTCTTTTGAGGAATCATTGAGCAGCATGGCAAATGATAAGGTGACCCTGATCGGGAGACTTACAAGTTATATTTTTGAGGAAAATGGTATCAATGAGAATACTGGCAATTTAAAGCAAGGTGTGAATTGGCTGACAAAATGAACTAGCAGTCAGCAGGACTACTGACAAAGTCAATTGGTGGCAAGGTTGAATGATATACAGTATTTAAAAAATAATGTGATATCATAGGTTAGAAGATGCCGAGAATATACAAAATCAAATGTTGATAGAATAAGAGCAACCAGGGCACAAGAGGTGCCACACATTGCAGGAAAGGAAGTTTTCTTTATTATTCAGATGCTAATTGATGTGCACAAAGTCAAAGTAACAAGAAATTAAAGTGTGAATGTCAAGATTATGGTCACAAAGAAAACTGATATGGAGCATAATAAACCTAGTGTATTCTGCTAGGTGCATGAAGCAGGGTTTGTCCATAAGGACAGTATGAGATCAGAATAACAAGTGTTTCAAAAGAAGAATGATAAAACAAAGTAAGAGGACTGACCAGATGCCTGGGTAATGGAAAAGATGAAAGACAGCAGTGACAATATATAAAGGAGTATCATGTGAGGCCAAACCTAAGCAAAGAATTTATGAAGAATCAATGTAATATAAAAATTTAGAAATTCATCATAAGCAATGACAGTGTCAAAGCAGGGATAAAGCAGGAGCCGATATAACATGCCCAAGGAACCATCTGATGCGGCATATCAATTTTTCTTTTCTTTTCTTTTTTTCCATGCCTTTCTTTTCTTTTCTTTTCTTTTTTTTTTGGGGGGGGGGGTGGGAGGGGAGGTTAGGGGGGGAGGTTCAAGGAACAGAATCCAACCAAATAACAGGATATTGAATCTTTGAGTAGAAAGGGATGCATGAAACATACGAACAGACAATAGTATGCGAAAGCTATTTGGATGCAAAACAGAAAATTAGACATAGGATTAATATACCAATTTGGGCAACTGAATTAGAAATTACACCCAAAGAAGGTTGGACCGGTAACAAGGAATTGTAAGATATCAAGACTAGCAAAAGACTCAAAACTCACAAAGCAAAATAGCATCCACAATAAGCTAAAGCCAGAAGCCTAGAACAACAACAAGCAATGGAAAGGTGGCCATCCAAAGATAAGGAAATATGACTTGTGAATGGCAAGAATTCAACTATGCGTTCAATACAAAATTTTGAAGGGAAATAGACAACTCAGAAATGTGGCAAAACAAGAATGAGATGAGAATCCTCAACAACAACAAGTATCCAATGATTAGAAGGACCAACATACTGGGCATAACTAAGAGAGAATCAAAAATAAGCCAGATTATACAGTTCCCAAGAGCTTGATTGAATTCAAATTAAAATTGACATCTACCTTTAACCAGAGAGAAAAACAAGTGATACACTTAACAAGGTCCTATTATCGGTTAAAAAAAAGGGAAGTTAGGTGCATAATAGTTGAACAATCTATCAAAGAGGATGATGTTAAAATGAAATCCATGAACTATTTCTAATGGGAAGAGAGTAAAGTTGAAAAGTTTGAATTTCAATACCTACCAAAAGACATGACACGAGAACTAAGTCCTATGTCACCAATATTTTTTTTTGAGCCAATTATTGGAGTAAGTAGACATTGGGTTCAGAAAGCGATAGGTCAAAAAATTAGCATGCTTACAGAGATAAGGAGAGTGGCAACACATATTAATCCACTGGTGAAGATAAAGAATAGATTGTATGGATCTGTAACAGCACATCTCAGAAATTTCACAAAAGTCATAGACCAACACTCTGAAGCCCTTACACCATCAAGCATAAGAACTGGTATCATGAGCAAAATGCATTATCCTTGGGGAAAACAAGAGTGTTTTCATAGGAACAATAATTACAATATATGTTGCTGTACATCTCATATATGCATGAACGAATATGCATACAATTAATACTGCTGTATGAACTATAGAGTTTACATTAGAATAGGCTACCAAATTCTCTCTCTAAAAGTGAAGCTACAAGATATAACCATCACAATCTGGTTTCTCTATAAGTTATAGATTCAACAACAATGTTTTCAGGTTAACTAAAGGAAGCACTAATTGGACAACCATCAACACATTAATCTTTTACCAGACATCACTTACAGCTCTAACAGATAAAGCTAAGGCAAATGGTCAAATCACTCTGAAATAACTTTGTATCCACCTATGAAAATAATAATAAATACAATAAGTATCACACTAAAGATACAATACAACAATTGCCTAAAGGCATCCTTCATAGGCAATGATATAGACAACTCATTAAGATTTAGCAACCTCTCTATGGAATTCACATCACCTCATTGGCTTCCACAAATATGTGAAATAACAAACCACCTTCTCTAAATCAGCATATAATTCTTCAGCCAATCTATAAATGACATCAACGTAATTATGCTGAGGCCTATGGATGGCTCACATACACAAAAAGTTGTACAAGGAGTAATACAAGCTGACCGCTTATACAATTGATAGATCATAATAACCAGCAAGGTATGACAATTAGCTGCATAAATAGAAAAGTAGAACAGGCATACAAGGACAAGACATGATTCCAACAAATTAAATGATATTAAACAGCAAAGGTTCAAATCAAAATTTGTCTATGAAAGAGGAAAGGAAAGGTCTGATATCACCAAATGTTTGAAGTTCAACAAGTGAACCTCTCTCGACAGGTGGTGTATGATGTCACATTGTTTTCTATAAGCAGACAATTCACATGTCTCCCAAAAAAAAAAGCTTTGTTTTTAAAAACTATGAAATCAGAAAATTGAGATTCTGCCCTTCTCTCTGAAAATTGTACCTTGAAATTGATTCAGTTAAGCTCCAGCTCTAACTCCCTGTGCTTCAGCTCCAATGCCAGGCGTTCATTCTCAAGCGCCATCTTTTCATTTTGCAATCTCATCTTATCCAATTTTCTGTCTTTCTTCTTACGAAAACGCTTCCACTTGAATCGTTGCTTTTCAATCTCCAGCATTTCAGCTTGAATCTGCAACCTTTGTTCTTCCAGCTGAATTGAACGTGACCTGATCATCTGCTTCTGTACCCAAGGAGTTATCGACCCTTCAGGGAACACTTGGTTCACATCAAAAGAGAAGCTTTGAGTATGAGATCTTCTAGGATTATTTTGAGGGCCACAAGAGTTTCTAAAACTCAAATCTTCATAGCCCAACCCTTGCTTCATCCTCTTCGAAAAACATGATCCTCCAATATCTCTGAACAGTTTGTCATTCTCCTCGAGATCATCTTCTCTATCGTCACTATCTTCATCTTGATCATCTTCATCAAAATCATCTCGTGCTGCCCTTTTTGTGTCATGATCATCACTAATTTTCAGAAGCAACTGCACGGAGCGTTGAACTTCAGGATCAGCAGGAAGATGTAAACGGTTCTTGTTATGATACGAACACATCTCCTCATAGTAAAGCTGCTTCGAGCTCAGGATCTTCCTCACATCATCCTTTGCCTTGTCAGCAAGGTGACGCATACAGTCCAATAGTGCAGGATTCTCCACAACCTTGCAAGACGTGCCCCTGCCAAGAATTTCAGTAAGCCTCTTGTACCTTTTATTCATATCATTAAACTTGTCTTCACATTGTTGGGGTGACACATAGCAATTTCTCTCAGCCATGACTTTTGATACCAACTTCCACTTTCCTTTTTTCTGTAACATGGCAAGTTTTTTCTTTGCACTATTGTCTAGTTCAGCATTATCTTCATTTAAGTAAGAGATCACAGTTATGAGAAGCTTAACCATTGTGTCCGTCCACTTGACCCTCTGCCAAGGAGCACCCTTCTTCCCTCTGCCAGTTTCATTGTGAACATCAGCTCCATCCTCGGTGTCGTCCTCCTCGCTTGATGAGTTCTTGCCATGATCAACCTTACTGTAGTCCATCATCTGAAGTGTAGGCTGCTGTTCACACTCATTCGTCTGACCAACCGACTGAGGGAAAATATTGTTCATCGGTTGATGAATCATTGGACCCTGATGTTGGGATTGGTTTGGCTGTTGCTGCTGATGGTGAAAGCATCCATGTGGGTGCTGTTGCTGATGCATCGCCATCGAAACTTGGAGATCAAATGCACCATAACAAGAAGACCCCGGCACCATGTTTCCTGCCGACATATTTCCCTCCATCCCGAGATAGCACCCTAAAGCTAGACGGCTCTCAAATTTTTTTCTTTTTTTTTTTACTCGGATTGGATTTTCCCCGGCTCTTAAAGCTCAGAGATGAAATCAGATTTAGATTTCACTACAGCTACTGAGATTTCAATTCTTTTAACCTTCAGATTCTTAACAAAACCAGGCCAGATTTCAACTTGCTGAATCCCGATCAGATTTGTGCAGAAAACAAAGCTCCCCCTTTCACGAAGGTGGAAAACCCCAAACAAACGCTTAAGCATGGAAGTCCAAAAGATTTCCCAATCAACAACAGAAACAGCACCAAAATCCCAAATCCATGTTAAATCAGAGAAATAATCGATCTAGCACCGCTAAATCAACTCCATTTGCCTCAAAATCTAAAACCCACTGGGATTTCCACAAATCCTTGAAAATTTCTCCGAATACACATCGGCAGATGCTCAAAAGGAAAGCACCAGATTGAAATCAAAGCAAAAGATCAAGAAGAAACGCAGCATAAGCTCGACTTACTCTTCTGGATCGGGCCGCCGACGTCGAACCGCGCGGCGGAGGAGGAGAGATTTTATTATTATCCTTCTAATTTTTCGCTTGGAACGGGGACGAGGGTATCGGGAAGATACAGTCGAGCGCTTGCCGCATCCGCGATTTGAGGGGCCGGGTCTGATATCGCTGGGGCCCACAGGACGCCTGAAAAAAAAAAAAAAAAAAAAAAAAGCCGGATTGGAACCTGGAAGGCGACAGTCGGTACTTAAAAATAAAAATAAAAAAAAAAAGTTCAAGGAAAAAAATAAAACAAATAAATAAATAAAATAAAAAGGAACGATGCGTTCCTCTGACTTGCCGACGACAAGGGGTCACCGGGGTCGCATCACGATGTGATCTGAAGAAAAATATTAGTCCTTCTTTGACTCTCAACCGGAGAATAGCTGCAAGGAAGAATAATTAAATGGTACACGTGGCATAATGTAGTTTGTGATCATAACGGCACCATGCTCGTTCAAAAGATAATAATTATTAAAAAATAAAAAAAAAATATAAAATATAAGAGTTTAAGAGTTAGATTTTTAAAAAAATTAATAATTTTTAATGATAGAATGAAAAAAAAAAGATTAAAAAATTAATAGCGTATGATAGCTAATAGTATTAAAAAGAAGTTATAAAAATATTAAAAGAATAAAAAAAATAATCATATAATAAAAAAAATTGATAATAAAATAAAAAAATTAAATTAATAATTAAAATTAAAATAAGTGCTATAAAAACTGCTTAAATGTAAGAATGCAAAAGTATATAAAAATTATAAGAGGATTAAGAAAAAAATTAAAACAACGATATGAGAGGTTACATGTAAAGCATACGAGGAATTATATCACAAGTTAAAAACTAAATATGAAGAAAAAGACATATATAGAATTGCAAAAGTAAGAAACAAAAATTAGATATTGTTTCAAGTTAAATGCATTAAAGATGATGATCAAAAAGTTTTAATTAAGAAAAAAAGAGATCAAAGAAAGATGAAAAAACTATGCTAATAAATTATTAAATAAAAATTATATAAATAATTTAGGATGCCTGATTAGCTCTATTGAGAATAAAGTTATGGCATTTACTCGTAGAATTAGGGCATTTAAAATAAACGAGGCTATAAAAAAAGATGAAAGTAGGAAAAACTGTGAGACCTCATAAGATTTCTATATAAGTTTGAAAATATTTAGGTGATGCTGGAGTAAAGTGAGTGACAAATTTATTTAATAGAATTTTAGAAATTAAAAAGATGTCTACTGAATGAAAGAAGAGTATTATAATACTAATTTATAAGAATAAAGAAGATATTCAAAATTACTATAATTGTCATGGTATCAAACTCATGAGTCATATCATGAAACTTTAAAAGAGAGAATTGAATATAGGTTGAGATGTATTATAAAAATATTAGAGAATAAATTTGATTTTATGCTATAAAGGTCAACCATATAAGCTATTTTCCTCCTTAGGAGGTTTATGAAAATATATAAAATAAAGAAACAAAATCTTCATATGATTTTAATTGATTTAAATAATATATATGATAGGGTTCCTAGAAAAATCTTATAGTAGGTGTTAGAAAAGAAAGGAGTACCTGTAAGGCATATTAACATAATAAAAGATATGTATAATGGGACAATTACTAGTATAAGAACTATTAGCAGTAATATTAACGAATTTTTTATTACAGTAGACTTATATCAAGATCTGCTTTTATTTTCTATCTTTTTACTTTAGTTACACATGAGCTTATTGAACATATTCAGGATGATATTTCGTAGTACTTGTTATTTGCAGATGATATGGTACTAATAGATGAAACTAAAACGGGAGTTAATCGTAAGTTAAAACTATAATAAAATACATTAGAATTTAAATGTTTTAGGTTAAGTAGGACAAAAATAAAAAACGTGGAATGCGACTTTAATATAATTAGAAATGGATATGAATGTAAAATATAAATTGGAGATCATGAAATTGCTAAAAATGATCATTTTCAACATTTAGAATTGATTATTCATAAGGAAGGAGAAATTAAGGATGATGTTGTTCATAGGATTAAAGCAGGTTGGATAAAATGAAGAAGTGCAATTAAAATATTATGTAACCATAAAGTAACTATCAAGTTGAAGGAAAAGTTTTATAGGACAGATATAAGACCATCTATGCTTTATGATATGAAATATTGAGCAGTTAGAAAAAAAATATGTCCATAAGATGAATGTGATGAAAATGAGAATGTTAAGATGGAAGTCTTGTAATACAAGAAAAGATAGAATAAGAAATGAAATCATTCAAAAAAAGATAGAAGTAGCTCCAATTGAGGATAAATTAAGGGAATGGCAACTTAAATGGTTTGGACATGTGTAACGTATACCTAAAAATGTACGTGCGAAAGAGTAACTTAATACATATAGAGAAAAAAAAAAACGTAGAGAGACCAAAAATCACATTGAAGGAAGTGATAAAGAAAAACTTAAAATTTTTACATCTTACAAAAATATAACTAAAAATAGAGTTGAATGGAGAAAAAGTATTCATATAACCAATCCCTACTAGTTTGGAATTAAGACTTTGCTGCTGTTGTATCATTAAATTTAAATTTCAAAATTATTATTTTTAGATAAAAATAAAAATAAGATAAATAAAATATATGTAGTAAATAATTTTTTAAAATTTCAAAAAAATTAATTGATTTGAAACTGTAACTTAAAAATAGATGAAATATTTTCCCAAAAATAAAGTTTCTAAAAAATATAAGCATAATTCAAAATAGAAAGGTAAAAAAAGGAAAACAAAAATAAAAATATAGAATTATATAATTTCTTTAATTTTATTTTATTAAAATTACAATTATTATTTAAAAATAAAAAATTAAATAAGATAAATAAAATATGTGTATTACATTATTTTTAAATTTTAAAATAAAATTAATTTATTAGAAGATGTCAATCAAAAATAAAAAGGTTAAAAATGGGAAACAAATGTGCATTAACAGCAATCGATGTGCAATCATGGAAAGGTATTACGATACCATCATGCAAGTTGCAAATATTAGATTTTTTTAAAAAAAAAGATGATTTTAGGTAAAAGAATTCACTATATTACAAGTTATTTAATGCGATCATACAAGTGACAACAATAAAGTAAAGTTTATTATGTCTACTATATTATATTATATTATTCTTAGTGGGTACAACTGATTTTAGACTAAAATGAGAGAAAATGTAAAATTTATATTAGGAATAAATGATTTTATTCTTATTTAATCTTTATCTAATACCATAATATATTAGTTGGAACATGCAAGTTATATTTGGGACTAGATAGACCAATATAATCCTCTTATCGATGGTTATAAGATTTTAAATTTTAACACTTTTTTTTAGGGAAATAACCAATCAACTTTGAACACATTGATCGAGCGTCATCTACTGACTCTTATGCCGCCTCGCACAACGTGCATCCCGATCTCACTAACCTTAAGATTATCTTTTGTGTGTAATTTATTTTGAAGGATCAAGTAAAGAAATATCTTGATTTTTTAAATAATCTACTGACTTCCATGCGGCCTTGCATAAGGGGCTCTATGATGGTTGATAAAATCTAATTTGAAATCTAAAGGTAACCATCTCTATATGAATGAAGTCCAGCTTTTTAACTATTCTTTTATGATAGAAGAGGATTGCAGGTACATTTGGATTCAACAGCTCGGAATACCCCTCTTCGGAGATAGTCCCAAATACCCAAAATGCAAAATTCAATCCCAGGTATAAGATACAGCAGGTCAACTGACACCTCACTAATGATTTACCAATATGAAGCAAGGTGTATCCATTAAGATAAAACCTGGTTAATAATACTTTGGCCTAACTTTATTCATTCATACTAATAAACCCAATGCAGATTAATCCTTGCACATGCAATCTATTAAACATATCTTCAAGCTATTTGAAAACACCCTCAATTCATATACACATGTAATATACATTATGTAATGCGTCCACAAACAGCTAATGTGTTTCAAACTCAAAGCTCAGTGAAACAAAAAGCTGACTTGGTTTTAACTGAATCTTTAATTCTCAGAAGTATGGAACAAGAAAATAAAATTGTATAAGATAAACTCATTCCAAGAATGCTTGGTATGTTATGCATGCTAATTGTTTGAACACCTTAAAGCAAATGAAAACCTTTTAGGGAGCTCAAGAGTTCAGAGACCAAATATCCACTTGGAAAGATCAGCCTGCTATTTATGTAAAGAGATTGAGGCATGACCTATTATGATTTGAAGATGACAACTAATTCTACTTCAGTTGGTCAACCAAGAGCCCTGCCTGATTCCCTTTACCCATAACAGAAGCAGTAAAGCAAACGAATTAAAACAATATCACTCATTCAGAGGATATAAAAAGTTAAATCTTATAGTCTGATTACAAGTATGGGAACAGCAAGAGCCATAACATAAATCTGCAGGAAAAATTGAATCTAGGTGACAAAAACCAGAAGGAAAAAATTATAAAGAAAAAAAAAAAAAAAACTCAAGAAACCACCACCACAAAACCAAGAATAATGCAACTCTCAGAGCCACCGGCTGCTTGTCGACCAACTCGATCAAGCTTTGTTCCACTTCAGAACCTTGACTGTCTCCCAAGTGAAGTCGGGATCGTCGCGGCCAAAATGGCCATAAGCTGCAGTCTTTTGGAACCTGAAGTTTCCTCCTCTCGTCAAGTCTAGGTTGATGGCGATCATACCTGGCCTGAAATCAAAATTCTCTTTGACCAACGTCAGTATATCTTTGTCAGGTATCTTCCCAGTCTTGTAAGTATCCACAAACACTGAAAGTGGCTCTGGCACACCAATTGCATAAGATATCTGGACAATGCACCTCCGTGCAAGCCCAGAGGCTACCACACTCTTGGCTGCCTGCCTCGCAATGTATGCACCACTACGGTCCACCTTAGTTGGATCCTTTCCAGAGAAGGCACCACCACCATGAGCTCCCCAGCCACCATATGTGTCGATGATGATCTTCCGGCCGGTCAGCCCTGCATCCCCATGAGGCCCTCCAATCACAAAACGGCCAGATGGGTTCAAGTGGAAGATGGTACTGTCATCAAGGTACTTGGAAGGGATGACTGGTTTGATCACATGCTCCTTCAAGTCATTCGCTATTTGTTCATTGGTGACAGACTCGTCATGCTGGGTTGAGATGAGCACGGTATGGACACGGATGGGGACCATGGCGCCGCCTTCATTTTGATACTCGACGGTCACCTGAGTCTTGCCATCAGGCCTCACCCATGGGCATGTCCCGCTTTTGCGAACCTCTGTAAGCCTGGCGCCCAGCTTGGTTGCGAGGACATGGGTCAGCGGCATCAGCTCTGGCGTCTCATCTGTGGCATAGCCGAACATGTGGCCTTGGTCTCCAGCACCAATTTCCTCTGGCTTCTTTGTGAGGTGACCATGGACACCCTGGGCGATGTCAGGGCTCTGCTCCTCGATGTTGACAAGAACGTTGCAATGGTCGGCATCAAGACCGACATCAGCAGAGACAAACCCGATGCCTCGACAGGTGTCGCGGACGATCTTCTCGTAATTGACCTTGGCCTTGGTGGTGATCTCACCAAACACCATGACCATATTTGTCTTGGTGCAAGTCTCACAGGCTACCTTGCTCTCAGGATCCTGCTCTAGGCATGCATCCAGTATGGCATCCGAGACTTGGTCGCAGATTTTGTCAGGGTGGCCTTCATTGACTGATTCTGAAGTGAAGAGGAATGTGTCCATCTGCATAAGATGAGCACTGCAAAAGTTAAAACACTTGTCAAAGCCAATTGCAATGCAAAGTAATCTGGTTGGTTGGTTGGTTGGTTGGTTAGTTAAGCAGCATGGACTGAAATAAAAAAGAGGGAAAATTATGCAAAGTTGATATTCTTATATTATTAACAAGCTCATTA
Source organism: Metroxylon sagu (assembly GCA_017589505.3). NCBI lineage: Eukaryota > Viridiplantae > Streptophyta > Magnoliopsida > Arecales > Arecaceae > Metroxylon > Metroxylon sagu. The sequence continues at coordinate 508,845 of JACVBY030000398.1, forward strand.
TTTTGTGAATGTAGTTTCCTGAAAGTAAAGAAATAAGACTATAACATATATGGAGAACACAATGTTATGGTATTTGGAAAACATAGTATGAAACTTGCAATATATAAAAAGGGTGCATGTGTTCCTGGAAATTCATTACAGACAACCAATCATCATCAGAATTGACAGATGCATTTGCTCTTGGTCTTGCATCTTAAACACCTACCAGTACAATGTTGAATGAAGGAAAAACAGCAAGTACTCTTGCAGATGAGAGCTGACAATAGATTTATGATGTAAAATTAGGATATCTGAGACCTCTAAGAACTGCAGTGACACCCAATGAACGCATGTATGTATGCATACCGAAAAAAACACTTGGTGCTCAAACGCATCCTTGTGAAATCCTTGCTTTCACAGATAGAGAGAAAGGGAGTCTGCATTGGGTTAGGATCTCTGAGAGATCGAACCAACTATGGCAACATGTACATGCGCTCATGCATGTACATGCAAAACACCTGAACCATTGCTTAAATGAACCCTCCAACTCAAAGGTTCAGAAAACCATTGCTTAAATGGACCCTTCAACTCAAAGTTTCAGAAAAAAAAAGAGTCCCCAATGCTCTGCTGAATCACTGCTCTACAGATGACGTTTGGGGTCCGTAAGCCTTGCAAGTTTCCCCATCTTCTTTAGCCAAAGGTTTTTGTGTGCAACAATTGACCAAAAGCGGAAAGCAAACATATATTTTCATAAATCTTGCCGAAGACTAATAATGCTGGCCCTCATTCCAAGAGTAAGTTTGGTGATGATGGCTGAAGGGTGGAAAATACCTCCATTTCAAGGGTAGAAACAATGAGACGATCATTGTACCTCAAATTTAGTTTCATATTAGATAGATAAAAAAATATTTTATGTGTTTATATCTCAAGTTCATTTGCTATTCATTAAGTTTTGAGCTACGTGGTTTCGATCTGTTAGAAGTTAATTGGATCAGCGGATGGGCTTGAAGCCTTACAAATGATATCAGAGCCGATTCAAGTATGCGAAAGTTGATGAGTATAAGGAAAGAGCTACCTATGGTTGGTGCGTGGGTATAAGGAAAGAGCTACCTATGGTTGGTGCGTATAAGACGAGCATGGAGACACCTCTTGCAGCACTCGGAATAGATTTTGACTAGCTTATGGCTAGCTTGTGGTATGCAAAAAGAACGCCGCATTATAAAGGGAGAGATTGTAATACCCATACTAAATGGGAAATAAACTCCATTTGCTACCTATTAATTTTTATTTGAATTTTTAGGCTATATAATTTTGATCCGTTAACGGAATTAATTGGTTCATACGTGAAGTTCAAGCGTTACAAGAATTTATTGGGTCGTGGACTTGGAGTGTTACAAGGATCGTAACCATGTCGTTGGGGTTTTCTCTCCGTTCTCTTTTCCTCATCCACAAATGGAGCTCTCTCTCTCTCTCTCTTTTCTCTGTTCTTAAGTTAGAGGCTACACTGCTTCACAAAGAAGCGGTGGTCAGGATCAACGTGGCCTTTGGTGGACGCATGACCTGACAGACTAGATGAATGGGTCCCATAAAAATTAATTTAAGGGCCCACTGCTTGTTTTGTACTCTTAAAAAGAGTAAATTCATCCTCATTTCATTTTTCTTTAAAAAAAATTAAAATACTCTGAGAGATTGCCACCATTTTAAGTCGACTTTAGACATCTCTCCCACCCATGTAGTTTTAAGAGTAAATTCATCCTCATTTCATTTTTTTCTTAAAAGAAAAGAGAAAAAAAAAAAAAAGCTCTGAGAGATTGCCACCATTTTTAAGTTGACTTTAGACATCTCTCCCAACGTGTATGGGATATACCCACGTAGAATACTTCATATAAATCATTCTGAAAGAATCCACCTCCATAAAACCATCCAAAATATATCAATGTGAAACATATTTACACATGGACCTAATTATATCATGAGACCAATAAAAGCCATGCAATAGAAAGATCGATATATCTATCTTACCATCGTATATCTAACTACATTCAAATACTGAAGTTTTCAACAAAAAAAAAAAAAAAAGAAAGAAAGAACAGACGGTGCATCCATTGCACTGAGAAAAACTTTCAAGAAAACAAACTGATATAAAGAGTTTGATAGAAGAGAAGAGAAGAGAAGAGAGGGAGTAGTTTGAAATAAACATACCTTGAGAGGAGAAGGAAGGGGGAAGAGGAAGCGATGGAAGAGCGAGGAAAGGGTTATAAGAAGGACAAAACGCCGCAGGGGAGCCCCCGTGCGACTCGTTCCCCTGCTCTCACCCGAGAGACCGCAAGCAGCGCACGCTGCGACGACTTCGTGCCACTTGTAGGCGGCCTACTCCTTCCTTGACTCCTGCCGTTAGATCCGGATCCGTGAATAAGTTCGGCGAGATGGTTTAGGTTCGCCGTTGGATCCACCCCTTCTTATGGCTTGGATTTGGATTCCGAACCCAGATTATAAGGTTTCTATTTATATCACCTTCCAATTTTCAAAGACAATTATCTGAGTATCGATATCCCAAATTAATATATATATATATATATATATTTGACCAAGATGAGTACGAGAGCGTTCCAGAATGGCATATAGGTATCGACGACTGTAACTATATAACTATATTTAAGAAATAATGAAAAAATTATTAGTCTGACGCGAGGCATTCATCTAAGCATGTAGAGCACTAAATGGTACAAAGATTGTACCGTAGATTTTATTTTTATCCAGATATCAATTATTATAGCTATTTTTTGCGCTCAGCTGGAAAAATATAAAAAAAAAAAAAAATCCGCCTTTAATTGAATTATTTGTGGGTTAACGAGCAATTTCTTTAAATAATGGATATTTGGAGCTAGCTGTTTGTTGTAGATAATTTTAAGCTCATCGTAATCCAAGATTTGAAATTCTAAAATGGAACTATATTTAAAAGGAAGTTTTAGATTTTGAAATATTTTTTTTTGGAAAAATTGGTTTGCCATTTTTTTAAAAAAAATATGATTGGATTTTCTCTTAAACTGGTAGACTATCGCCACTTAAATGTTAGAAGATTTTCTAAATTATTTTGACTTTTCTTTTACGGATTCTATACCATTTTTTGAAATTTGAATAAAACTACTCCGAGCCCTTCCAGCTTATAGATATTTTGCCATTCCATGCTGGCATGTTGAGGACTTGCATACGTTTTTAATACCTTCCATATAAATTTTGAACCGGGTTCACATAAAGAACAAAATTTAAAAACACAACTAACATGATTATTAATTTATAAAATTGATCAATGATAAGAGATATAAATAAAAAACTAATGTTGCAACCTTTTTAGAGTATAATAAATAAGAAGAGTATGCAGCTAATATATTGAAATTGTTGCATAATATTTATGTAAATCTTCTCTTACACTAACTATTATCTAGAACCAGCTATTCATAATTTTGTAGAAATTCCATTTAAAACTTCTTCAATCTGGACCAACCGTGACGACTGGAGAGTATGTGAGAAAGGACATGATGATATGTGAAAAATGGATAATTTTCTCACTGCTGCATATGTTCAAATCAATAGCATGTTTCTTTTTCTTTTTCTTTTTTTCCTTTTTTTTTTTTTTTCCCCTTAATTTACGAGGTAATGTTACAAATCCTTTCCTCTTCGTTGTTGTCGTCATGTTCTTGTTTTCGTGCTTGCATCCATGGAAGTAGGTATCCAGATAGTTTCAAGCAACTTTACTCCCTGTAGTCTGTCGTCTATGAAAGCACGGTTTAGAAGTTGATTGAGGGTTCTTTTCAAGCAAATATTAGCACAATAAATCACAATATCCCTCTTGTTTGAGGGGTTAGTCCAAAGGCTGATGCATGGGACCCTCCTCTTGTTCTTGGTCTATTCCTCTTCTTTTGAGAAACGATGGCCAGCATCTCATTGAGGGGGTTAAATGATACGAAAGGGAGGAAAAACGAAGGGAGGGAGGCAAACAACACCGCCAGCCAAAGAGGGTCCGACTGGAGTAATAAAGATTAGTTTCCATGTGTCTAGTTCGATAGAGAGGTGGCAGATGCTGTATTTGTACTGCAAAACAATGGTGGGCAGAGGCTAGCGGTCACAGCTACTCATCTTACCTTAGTTCCTTCTTCCACTGCAGAGCTCATTGCTGCTTTCACTGGTCATACCTGTTAACATATGGCATGCATTCTTCACTGTAATGAGATGGGTGAAAGACATGTCCTGATATCCTCTACCATCTCTTCTTATGCGATGTCTGAGATTGGACAATCAGAAACTTCTGAGTCTCCCATGTGCTCACAGAGGCTAATGGAGTGGCAAACCAGGCTGCGACTAACTCCTGGATCACCCAGGATTGCTGATCGAGCCCGGAATGGTAAGCAGCTGAGTTGTGCTTTCCAAAAGTGGTGTCAAAAGATTAGAACAGTAGAGTGGTACATCCCTTCCATTTCAACCCAAATAGGAAAGACAGAAAGACAAAGGTATGATCCAGACAAGAGAAACAGAGGGGATTTTCATCCAAAAAAAAAAAAAAGGTTTAGGGAATATTCATCATTATCATCATCACAATCATTTCATCAACATCCAACCTATGTGGTGGGCTTGTCTTAAATTCTGGAGGTTAGAAGGCTCTGCATCATGTTAGAGAGCTGCAAAGAATGAGTTTTCATAAACATCAGATGTTACAAAGCCCTGTGCTTCATATTTTAAAGCTTAATAGTTCTGTTAAAATAGCAAGGCACGATAATCTTAGGGAGGAAGCAATTTTTCAGAGTTTGTACCCAGAAGACTTGGCATTAGGAGGCTGAAAACCTTGCTGCAAAATGTACAGATTAGGGTATATATAGCCTATAATTAACTGGGTCAGATAGCAAATGCTGGTTTGAAAGAAAAAAAAAAAAGAAGATTATTATAATTAACTTCTTATGAAGGCCTCATTAAGGTACCATGCCTTGCGTCCTAATGGACAAGAGAACTGGTTATAATAACAAAATAGAAGATCGGTCGAATTTGGGATGTAATCAAGGAAGCATCCCTAGATCAGGCATTGGTCTCTTCAGCAGCATAAAGTGCTTTAATTTCCTCGACATCATCATGGCTGCCAAGAAATACTGGGGATCTCTGATGGATCTTAGTTGGAACCAAGTCAAGGGCCTGCACAAATGATGATTAGAAATTAGCCGACTAGGGCATTAGCTGATGATCTGTACTTAGATGAATAAAAACACAAATGGAACTAAAACTTTTCCTAGCCTGGCAAGAATCAATGCAATGAACGAAATTAGGGCATTATCCAACAGGAGAAATGTGAAATCAATATTGACATGACAAGGCTAGATGACTATAGTAATGGAAAGAGAGTTTTGTTGTCCCATGCATGGTTTGTAGGATTTCCTTCATGAGTTTGAAGCTTAGTCCATTCATTGCCCTTTTTAGGCTGGATTGGGGTTAGATTTCAGTTTAACTGGTCATGCATAAATGCCTCTCTTTTTGAAAAAAAAAAAAATCTACAACTTAAAAGTGATGTCTCTCCATCTCTTGCTTAAGGCAATGCATATTTTGTTTATGCTCACTCTCCACGACTGTCTAAATGCTTTTCCTACCAAAAATAGGTTGGCTTCTCATTTACAGAAGGGAACATGTGAATTACTGCAAAATTAGAATGAAACATGATTTCTGCACCGTGAAAATGACTGCAGCTGAAATGGTCTAGTATTCCAAGAAACTAACAAGCCTATTTGGCTTAATGCTCAATCTGATGTCTGTTCTATGCCCTTGCAACTGTCTTGCTTTACTTTATCTGGATATTCAAATATTGTCATTCATTTTTTTTGTCTTCAAGACTTTTTATCTCTTTTATTCCCACCACTCGTACATTGTCTATGGACACCCTCATAAATGGTATTACACTGATTACTTGAACACCACAGATTGCCTAATGCTTGTGAGGAAGATCCAAGACAACAAGGAGACTGTGCATGTGATGATCTTGGTAAAGGGCAGGGGTGGCAATCTCAACTGGACATGTTTACCCAACAAGGCATGACCTGGATCCCACCCATCTAACCCGATCCATTGGGTTTGTGGATTGGTATGGGTCAACCAAACCTGACCTGCCAGCTGGTCTGGTTGGTTTCAGGTGAAAACCATCAACCCATCAGGTGATGGGGACACACACACACACATATATATATATATAATACACACACATATATACACTTATTAATTATAGTTTTATGCAGCGAGTGATATGAGCTATTAGATACTGATCTAATGGCCCATAATTTAAAGAAAGGATACATGGAGAAGGGCCGATAACATGTGTGGTTAAAGTGTTTAGTTATTAATTGAAAAATTAGATTTTTTTTTTATTTGACAAAATTAAAAATTTTTTTAGATAACTTGTATTACTAACAAATCAGATAGTGTGAAAAATAAATAGCCTACCCCTGCAATAAAAAGCCTAAAACTAATAGGCTTGGACTAATTAAATGGGTTAGCAGGTCGGGCGCGGGCCAAGCAGGTTGGTGGCACATCGGATTCAGCTCAAGACTGTAAGCCCTTGATATAGTTTGACCCAACTTGAACTTGACCCAACCAACTGATCGCCACCCATGGCGAAAGATATGTAAGGTTTTTGGCACTAATGGAGAAGAGATAAAGCCTTAAGATATCAAAGACTGGAGAAAATTTGGTCTCCAGAAGCTGGAAACAACAGAGGATGAATTTGAAAAGCAGTACTTTTGAGGAAAAAAATAAGTCAGGGAGCAAATTCTTCATACCCGCTGCTTTCCTGTAAAAGCTTGACCACCAGCTTGTTCCATCAAGAATGACATAGGGAACACTTCATAGAGAAGACTGTTATACAAAAAGCAACAAATTTCAGCAACATATCTTTAGAAGCAGATATAATTGTTTCTGTGGATGGGTGTGACATATAACCACTAGTCATGAATGGATATGGAAGAATGCTAGCCAGCATACACACCGTAGTTTTCCATTTGGACTCTTCTTATCTGCAGGATACATAAAGATGCCTCCATAAAGAAGGGTACGGTGAACATCAGCAACCATGCTGTAGACCATTGAGGAACCACCCATGAAATGAAAAAGACAGAAAAGCAACTTTTCTTTTTAGTGAGAAACAAGAAGCTATGGAGATATTTGATTCAAAATATATGGCACATAAAATTTAAATTAATCAATGAAATGGTCAATTAGCTAGGCCCTTGTCAAATATCTTGTTTCTGCAATAAAATTGAAATAAAACCGTGATTTTAAACCTATCAACAAGAAATTTAGAGAAAATATGTCCAGGATTGAACCATAGTGCAAACTCGCAAACTCATATCGAAATATAACAGAATTAATAGTCAGCAAATTGAATATAAAATGCAAAGACATTCAACCAATGCAACTCCATGTTAAGAGAAATTCTAGAGTCTTCATTGGTACTTGATTCCCTGATACCTATTACAGTATGTAAGCATTAAAATTTCTTATTCCATTATCAAAAGAATGCCGAGAAAGTGAAGTGGCTCTGATCGAGATAAGGGAAACTCAAGTTACAAAAAACAGGTACTGCCAATCATCCAGATACCTTCCAATATATCTCAGCGATTTTGGTGAGGAACCATCGTGAGGAAATTTGCAATTCTCAACAAACCTAGAAATTAATGAATGATGATAAATTCAGAACCAATATTTGATAAATTATAGTTAACAGGTTGAATAATGCATACTTTGTTGTAGGTCCATCCCAGTTTTTGGCATTTCCTTCATTCACTGAATATATTTTGCCTTTCTTCGGTATCTACATTAAAGGAAGAGATATCACATGACTATGATGATATAAATCAGGGCAAAAAAGAGTTGCTTGCCTAGAACTAATTTAGGCATGCTATACATGGTAGTGTAATGAGCATGGCATACATAAACTGGATACAGAATTGCTAAAAACATTATAACAAACTAAAAAAAATGTTACTACAATTTTACAGTAAACAAATGAAAAATTAGCCTGGCCAATGAGGCAGCTTGTGGCTGTCAAGAAAGCAAGAGCTCAGTAAGAATCTTATTATCACCTGATAAATAAGAATATCTAACAACTCAGACCTTTATGTTGGGATGAGTCAGTATGAACTCTCCAAGAGAAGGATCTAGCGTGAAACCATTGACACCATTCCCAGTGCTCAATACAAACTGCAACGTAAAAATTCTAAGGTGAGCATGACATTGTAAGCAGGGCAAACAGCATGAAAGAGGATGCCTAAGACCAGCAAACATACAGACACAAAAGGATGGCCAAGCTTAAGCTGAACTAGACATTTTCCTCTTAAGAAACTAGCATCTGAGTAGATAAATAATCCAAATAATCCATGCTTAGTAATGTTACAGATATCATGAATGTGCAAAGATTATTTGGAAAAAGAGGGATTCACAAGACAAGCAATGATTAGTTTACCGTGCAAGAACTTCCATACATGCAATATCCAGCAGCAAGCATATTCTTCCCTGGTTGCAATACATCATTTATAGTCACTTCATTCTTATCCTTAACCATGTAAATCCCAAAAATCTGCAGAAAGAAACAGTTGTAGTAATAAATTCATAAGACAATATGAAATAGTTCTTTGGAGCTGGATATAAAATGAAAGGTTAATAGAAAACCAATTGTGATGTTTTCCTGTTGGTACCAAGGATAGTAAACAATCATGCAACTTAAATTTAATGTTGGGGAAAGACCTTCTATGTCCAATCAATTCAGGATTCTGGACAATTCCTTCATACTTTTAGCAGTTATTTTCTTCATCATACATATGGATTGTTTTGATGAGCCCAGAAAAAGAGATTTGATCTTTATATCATTATAAAACTTCAACTTATAATCCTTCACATAACATAAAGCCAATCACTGGCCATTAAGTGGAACAAGTACAAATTGTTGGAAAGAATTTAGTAAAAAATGCAAACTTTTCAAATAATGTACATGTTTTATGGGACTCAAATAATACAATTTAGGATTTTGATAATGAGAACAATAAACAAATCAAATAATCATACCGTTCCAATGGAAACGCCACAATCTATGTTAGAGGAACCATCCAGAGGATCAAAGACAACACAGTATCTGCATTATTGAGGAGAATACAAAAGGTTGAATATTAGCAAGAATCCAGATAATTCAAGAGGAAGTTCTCAAGATCAGAGGCAATCAATACACACTTTCCACGCAGCGCTGGATCCACAATTGTTGCCTCCTCATCCTCTTCTGAAACAAGAATACACTGCAGGGAATATTTCAAAATCATAATATCATTCATCGCATGCCAAAATTCGCATTAGCCCTATCAAAGCATTATAACAGAAGAAATGACTTAAACCTTTCAAGACTTACTGTACGGCCACTACTTATCAAAGCTTTGACAAAGACTTCATTAGAAAGGACATCTAGCTTCTTTTGCTCTTCACCCTAAGATAGTCACAGTAAGACCATTAGAATCTCTACCAATTTCTTTTGTATTTTCTGTAAACTTAAAATATTGGATTCAAATTCAACAAGAGCTTGCCTGGATATTTCTCTCTCCAGCAAGTCCAAGAAGTTTGGCGAGGCCAGCCTATCAAGCGAATGATCACAATATGAGGTAGAGTAACAGATGACAAAAGAAATGGCATCATCAACTATAAAATCCTCAAATCAATGAAATTCATTAGTCTCTTGCAACCTATTTGATTTGGAATTGCTTGTTTCTATAATTACTTCATTCCCCTTCAACATCCAAAATAAATGGATAAATATGCACGATAATTCCTTCTCTTTTTTTTTTCGAAGTAGACAGAGTAGAAGAAGTGCAATTTCTATCACAGAATTCATCCAAGTGAATGTAAACCTTGAAGTTCAAAAATAAGTCTTTTAGAAGCTATTCCTTTTGAAAATTAATCTCATATAAAAAGAAAAAGATAAGATTTCTTCATTCGCTCAGCCTATTCGGAACCAATTCCGATGGAAATGAAATTCATAAAATGATTTTATCATATCATCCTTCATGTAAAAAAATATTAATTTTGAAGGATAAAAAACTTATAAAATAAAGAACTTAGGCTTTGATGATTCAAAACAAAACCGAAAGGAACAATTCTTTTGAAGATCTAGTTTTGTTTTTGTTTTTTTCCAATCTCTAAAAGGACATAAAGAGAATCAAATGCGACTATAGTATGTTTAAGAGATAGGGATTGGAATCTTGACAGAAGTTGACAGCAGAGAGAGACGAAAGGATTGAAAATTTAAATTCACGTCTCTAGGAAATCCTATCATTTTTTATTTTTTTTTTTTTGTTGAGGATTTCTGATTCCGTAATTTTATGGATTTAAAATTCTGATGCTATAGTTTATTTCATTCCAAACACTGAAATCGATGGAATCGGATTGTCAATCGATTCAAAAGTGAGAGGACACCCTAAATTTTTTTTTTTTCCTCTATTGAAAAATAACTACTTCGAGAATACGTACAATCACCACACAAGGATCTAATTCTAAATCAGGTCCCAATCCCCTAGCAATAATCAAAATAAATTGAAACACCAAACAAGAATCATGCATCATTTCATCGTCACAAAGGAAAGGGGAGAGAGAGAGAGGACCTTGTTGACAGCGGAGCAGACGAACTTGCAGCCGAGGACGATGTGGTTCAAGAGGATGGTGAAATCCCCCCGCGACTCCGGGTACTTGCTCTGCTCGTTGAGCACGTGCCGCGTTATCGTCATCAGATCCGTCCGATGTGCATCCGCCGCGTGATCCATGTTTCACCGATCGCCCCTCTCCCTCTCTCTCTCTCTCTCTCTCTCTCTCTCTCCCTCTCGCTCTCACGCGCCGAGAAGACAAGGGCTCTATATACAATGAGAGAGGGGATACGACGACAAGGGGTGGAGAGGAGGAGAGTGGCCCGTCCGCTGCTGCCCAATCGAAGCTTCGACAACAACACTCGCCCACTCTCCCAGCTCGACGATTCGGAGGCCACGGGATTTTGTCTCCCCTTACAAACCGGACGGGCACGATGTAAGGTTCGGCCGTCCGGAGTCTTCGATCGTGATCGCATTGATAGAAAATATATTATATATTTTGGCAGTGATATAACTGTTCTCTTTTTATAACAATCCACCCGCTCGCATTGACTAGGCCTCCGCTCTTGCCTTTCTCCATTCTAGTTAATCTTTTTTTTTTTTTTTTAAATCAATTTCTCCTCCCATATTAAATGGTATTTTTCCTAATTAATTAAATCTGGATGCCAGCCCACCTCCTCCTCAGCTAAATTCAGCAGTAACACCTCCACAGCCACGCCTATTAATCATGAAATTTTCGGCAAGAAAATGCTTAATCTTGCTATAATTCTACGCTCTTCTTTTAACCCACTACTCTTCCATCTTTGGACCATCAAATCCCAAAAAAATCAGGAAAAACAAACATTAACATCCACCTTTCTCTATCCCCAATGATAGCATCAAGAAAGCAATATATATATATATATATATATATATATATATATATATATATATATATATATATGTATGTATGTATGTATGTATGTATATATAGTACAAGCTATATATCATAGAGAGCATCATGCATATTTAAATGATCTCACGATTATAAAACTATGAAAGAAGAATAGCTATTCATATGTAAGATAAGACATATGACAACCATTCAAATATGCATAATATTCTACAGTATGAAGCTTGTATCATAGGAAATTCTATACATATGGCAAAGACATCATAGGTGCTATTGACATTCTTGGTATATGTGAATCTTTTCCTCTGTTCCTTTTTGAATGATCTCACCTAAGCTTTGCATTACTTTTGTGCTGCTCAAGTTCTTTGGAATTAATTCGGAGAGGAAGGTGTTGAGCTTCGATGATGATAAATGAGTTCTCAACTTAGATGCCATCACTCAAATCATCATCACCATGTATTTGTTGGATTTTTTCCTCTCCTTTTTGTGAATTCCATAGGATTTTAATAATCTTGAAATCAAGAATTAGGTAACAAGAGCTTGTAGAGAAAAGCGTAGATATTAGATAAGATTCCCATTTGATTTAGGTTTTTATAATTTTGATTTGTATTATAAATAAAGTGATTGATATATTAAACCTCAGCAATGGGAGTTCTCTGAGCAATTAAAGGAGCAGGCTGAGGAAATTTGTCAGCTTCAAAGTGAGCTCCTGTTTGAAGTAGTGGAGGATTACAAGACCTCCAAAGAGTGCAAAAAGACAAGAAGGTGGAGTACTTGGCCAAGGCCTTCCTTGCTAGGTTTCAGTTTTGTTGAAAGCAAGTGTCAGCACTATTTCTGGATCTCAACTTGGATGTTCTTAACCCATTCAAGGAGGGAGGTTTGATCAAGGCCGAAGCTGAGGAGTTGCCCTCCGGTAGAGTGCCTGCTACTCCAGTCTCGATCACAATTAGCTCTCCATCTCAGCACCTATTTTTTTCTTTTCTTTTCTAATAGCTTGATTTGTATTTTTGCATTTTGACACTTTGTAATTCGGCCTTCAAGGTCAATTTTTTGTACCAAACTTGTTCAAAAATAAAATGCTAAATTTTTATCCAGTATTTTAGTTTGGCTCTTAACTTTTCACAAGTTCTGAGTAGTATAGTTGGCTAACCAAATTATTAAATCATCTAAACAGAATTACCTAAACTAAGATAATCAAACTGAGCTTATTTGAGTCAAGGTACTTGAACCAAACTAGCTGAACCGAGGTATCTTGTACCTTGACTCAATGTCATCCTATTCTTTAAATAGGTTAGCTTGTTTTCATCTTCATGACCATGAGGAGGTCGGCCTCCAACAAAAGATATGGATACTGAGGTATGATAGATCGGCACATAGCATCCAAACCTTGAGTTCGTGAGAGAATTTCTTACCAAGTTTTTCAGGTTGGGCTTGAAAGCTCATTCTTTGACCGGTTTAGGTTGGCTTAGGGTAACATAATAGGTAGGTCGGCTTCTCATGTAAGGTGAAACAGTAAATAGGCTTTTAGCATCCGAACCTCAGGTTTTCAGGATTTTTTTTTTTTTTTGGTCTCTAGGTCAGCCTTGGGACTCAAGTCTCTTGCCCATCTAAATTGACTTCTCAAGTGACTTCAGTACTTAGGATATATGCTTTATGGAGTGCCTTGTTAATTGAGCTTTGGTTTTTTTTAATTAGCCTAGTTTTTAGAGTCGTCTTCTGACCTTCAATCAATTTATTCTTCATAAGTCAAGCGAAGAAACACCAGTCAGAATTGGAGCCAATTTGAGTTTCATTTGATGGAGTCTTTCAGTGGTTATTAGCTAACTGATTAGGTCAAGCATCACCACTCTTTCCTCAAGCTTAACATTGTTAGGACTTAAAGATGGTTTTATGTAACCTTTTTCTTCTCAGTCAAGTAAAGGTTAAGTATTAGTTTTATATAACTAACCTTTGTTCAGTCAAGCTAAAATAAGTTCAAGTCTAAAAAAAAAAACTAGGGTTATGTTTGGTTTTTGTGAATATTTTCTATTTTTAATTTTTATTTCTATTTTCTGAAAGTAGTTTTCAATTTTTATTTTTTGTTCTTTAAAAACTATGTTTGGTAATTGAAAACAAAAATTATTTCTATTGCTTATTTTCATGATAAATAATAACTTTCAAAAGGATAACTAAAAAATTAATGAAAATATATAATATTATATTATTCTATTATAAAAAAATATAGATTATAATATATAATATATTATATATTATATTTTAATAGCTCTATGATATATTACATATAAATTACATATTACAATATAAGATTAATAATATTATTAAATATTATAATATTATAAATAATATATTATATAATATATCATTATAATATTATATATCAATAACATATTATAACTAGATTAATAATATTATTCTAAAGTATAAAAATACATTATATATTTATATTCAATATATTATATTATGTTATATTATTTTTGTTTTAGATAATAAATATAAATAATAATCTCATATTAATTATATATCAATATAATATCATTAATATTATATTGTTATAATAAATAATTATATAATTATTAGTAAAATATAAAAAAATATATTATTATTAGTAATGTAATATTAATAATATATTATATAATTATGATATATTATTATTTGTTATTACATATTAATAATATGTATCATTATTTTTTTTTAAAAGTTGTCTTAGGTTCTCCAAAAGTTACTTTTAAAAATAAAAAGTAAAAATTATGTGACCATACATATTTTTTAAAATGAATTTTATGTTTCTATTTTCAAAAATAAAAAATGAGAAGTAAAAGTGATACAAAATGGGTCCTTTATTTTTTTTACTTTCTTCTTTGTTTTGATAGAAAATGATGAAAATATTTTTAGATTGTTTTCAATTTTCTAGCATTTTGGAGTTATATTTTCTAAAAGATTGTTTTCATTTTTATTCACCAAATGCACTTTTAGATGAGTGGAGTTTAGGTTGACATATTTTTGGCCTAACATAAATTCGACCCAACCCATATTTTATTTGATTCAATCCAATTGCCACCCTTACTTGAGACTGTATGCATGATCTAGGATGGTTTTTGTTCTTGTAACTAGTTAGGATAAAATTATCATTTTAATGAAGAAAAGAATTTAAAGATGCACTGAGTTCAAAATATCAGGATTCCTTATCACTACCCTATGAGAAATTGCCACAAACACCTTGGCACTTATGTGGTTACAAAGTAATTTATGAGTGTTTTCATGGAATCTTATTATTATAATTCAAGGCTAAAAATAGATAGGATACTGATAGAAGCATTGAGGTATCCATTTTTTATTGATAAATAGAGATGTAACTATGAATATCAGTCAAATATAAAAATTCATATCCATATTTATTTTAAGTAAATTTAAATAAAAATTAGATATTAAAATTAAGAATATAGGTATGGATATAAGTTAAGATATTTAAATAGATATAGATTCAAATTAGATATTAAAATTATAGACAAATAAATAAGTTTTTGACCGTTAAATTAAAAATATCATTAAGTCGAAGGCCAATTAAATCAATAATTTCTTCAAGTAATTACTTACTTTCCTTTAAATTTCAAAAATCTTATGTAAGATCAAATAAAATTATAAGAATAGCATGATATTTAGTTAATAATTGAATAGTTGTCTATCTACATACATCTTTGTCCTTAAAGGATATGAATGCTCTTTATATTTTTATTTAAATAAATTTTCTTTTGAAACATAGATAGATATCTCTCTCAAAAATAAAAACCTAAGTGGATATCCAACTTATAAATAGATATCTCCCTTAAAAATTAGAAACCCGAGTGGATATCCAACTTATAAATAGATATCTCCCTCAAAAATAGAAACCTAAATGGCTGGCTATCCACCCCACCCATATTATAAGCCCTCCCTCATCCTCTTCATCCATCCATTAGTGGATCTCTCACTTATATTATTGAGGGCAAAGTATATATATGTATCATAATGTCATGTTGTTGTTGTGCTTTAGTTCTGTTATTGTGCACTACTGCTCAGAGCGTCATTGTTATCACAGATGGTAAGATATTTGATCTCTATTTTCTTTTAGTATCATTATTTAGAATGTCATTGCCCTCACCGATGGTAAGATATTTGATCTCTATTTTTTTTTTTTTTTATATTATTATTACGGGAAAACTTGTCTTTTTTTTGGTGTCACCTTTGGTTTTCAGTCAGAAATAGATAGGTTTCAATTGAGTCTTGACTAGCGGTGAGTGTCGGTGTAATTGCAAGATTATTCCCTGATGACTTGGAAGCATCTCCTACGTTTTCCTTTTTGTTTTGATTCTAGTGTTGCATCGAGATCTAATGTTTGTTCAAAGAACCACCACGGCTCTATGGTTCTTAATAGAGTCGCGTCAGTATCCATATCGTTTACTCCTGTTATGTTCCGTTTAATATTAGCGTGCTAGCAAAAAAAAAAAAAAAAAAAAAAAAGGAATTTGCAATTGCAATACTATTGGAAGCTTGTATAAGAAAGTCAGCGTGCTTGCTTACAAACCAAGTTGGTTCGATTGCATTTGCAGGCTTTTGCTGCCAAATGGGAACTTTATTTATTTAATTTTAAATCATTCTTACTGTAAAATTATTACATGCATATTCATATTTATTATGTGCCTTATGAAACACATAATGAAATAAACCAAAGATTAAAGAAAATTAATGAGATGAACCAAATGTTATATATGACTTAGCTAAACATTAAAGTTTGATTCATTAAAGGGCTGAATAATTTTTTATTATAAAAAAAATCAATGCGTTTCTCTATTTTTTTTTTTTTTTTTTTTTGTGATTGAATGATGATAGAGAATATAATCAAAAACGGTGACTTTGAGCAAGGGAGCAAGAAGGGCCCTACTTATTGCCTAGTGCGAAGACAGGTGTGCTGGTCCCGCCCTTCATTAAAGATATTCACTTCCCTCTCTCTAGCTGGACGATACGCTCCCGCAGGGCTATCAGGTACATCGACTCTGCCCACTTCAAGGTCCCCCATGGCCAACATGCCGTCGAGCTGGTCGGCAGCCTGAAGAGCGCCATCCTCTCCCAGGTCATTAACACCGTCATTGGGCAGGAATATAACCTCACCTTCTCTGTGGGCGATGGTGGCAATGACTGCATCAGGCCCTTGGAAGTCATAGCAGGACTATGCCATTGTCAAGGTCCCTTATGACTCCAAAGGGATCGGGGGCTTCAAGCAAGGCCAAATCCAGTTCACCGCCATGGACACCCACACTCGAGTCGAATTTTATAGCAACACCTACCGAAATCGATCCGATGGTTCGCTCTGTGGGCCAATTGTCGATGACGTCGTGCTGCTTAGCATCCAAAAAAAATCAAGATACCTCCGCATCTAGTAATGCCAATGATGTACTCTTGAGACTTTTGATGCATCCATATGATTGGCTAAAATATTACCTAAATAATTTTCTATGATACGATAGAATCATCGGATTTTACATATCCAAAAAATAATTGATAATCTCTATATGGTATATAAGTATCTATAACGTAAAATAAATTAGACCTGAGTTCATTGTAAGATCAATAACTTTCTTTCTGTTGCATAAACTGATCAGGGTATTCATATGTGCATAGTAGGAAAGATGATTTTTTTTTACCCTACAAGCAGAAAAGTATTACGCGCAATGAATCTACCGTAATATTTATAAGATGAATGTAGGGATCTCTCCTTATAATAATCAAACTAATGCATGTCCAGCTCATTATAGGCCGCGCATTCATAAGATTCGCAATTAATATAAGCCCATGTTCTCCAAGTTGCACCAAATAGCCCGATAGCATTCAAGTAATGTTTCCTCTAATTGTTTCCTCCATGAAGTTGTGGAGCCTAATGAAATTCGGATTGGATAATGCCTCCGTCCCCAGCTCTTAAGGAAATGAAAACCATAAACCTTAGCATAAACCAGCGAAATGAACCTCAACTTGATTATTTTTCGTCTAAGAAAAAAAATAAAGGGAGAGACTGAAAAGCTAAAGAAAGGAGGCCATCCTCGTAAGTCCTAACAAGATCTTTGAGATACGGATGGTGAGCATCAAGACCTTCACTTTATCCAAGCAACATGGATAGAGAAAGTTTAAGATATACTTTTGATCCTTAAAACTTTTGGTTGTTATTTAGTCGCCGTAGAGAAATCTCCTTGAAGACAAAGTATAGATGATGAAGGGATGGCGACCACAACACGTAACCCCTCCACGGTGGCAGTCAGCTCAACGACGGGCACCAACTTTGGAGGCGATGGCAACGCTCCAACTCTTCTCTGCCAATCTATCACAACAAATTAACCCAGCGCATGACGCATCTGGATGCAAGTTTCCCTCATGAGAGCAGATTGGGTGGGTGAGCTCCTAGCGAACTGCGGTAGTTAGAAGAAGTGGACGTCAAAGGCCTGACAGAGAGGGGTGGTCAAGAATTCATCCACCAAAGTGAGCGTCCGTTGCCACTTGAGAATTATCCTACTAACAATTTCATCATTTTGAAGAGTTCGACAGCACCGATAGGCTATAGATCAATCAATTTTGGAGCCGAATTCATCAACGATATGTTCACAAATAGAGAATCACCCCCAACCACCACCTACCTCCTTTTAGCCACAGAGGTCCACTTCAGTTGCAGTCTTTCTCGACCTTGACTACCAGCTGCATAGTTTGATGGTAAGCTGCTCAAGCTCAGCCATTACAAAACAACAACAGCTCATCAGTCATGAGGTGTGAGCTTGGCGAAACTTGAGAATGCACGCTAAAATGGACTCTCTTATCCTGTGAACAGAGCTCGAAGGGGTTCTTTATCGAACCGAGCTGAACTTTGGCCCTACACCAGCTCCTCCATTCCAATTGAGACTGTGATCAAACCAAACCGTGTCAATTCATTTGCAATCCTTCCACCATTGCCGCCACCTACCCACCTACACGGCTGGCTGCAATCTGTCGTTTCCTCCGCTTCTTCCCTATTCTTGTTTTTTTTCCAATGCCAACCAAATTCCCTTGCAAGGCAAGACCATCTAGCGTCACGTACCCATAGCAAACATTCTGTTGATGCAAAAATACCTAGAACAAAGGAGATTGAACAAAAAAGGGGTTTAATTTCCTCTAATATCTTTCTTTCTGATGATATAAATATGATTCGAATTGGGCTTGGATAATGTAGCCAAACAAGATTTCAGGCACAACAGCCTCAAGATCTCAGATTAGTCGTCTAAAAATGTCGAATCCTCTAACCTTCCAAGGTTGGTGGCCATGCAGACGCCAAATTATATGAAGTTTAAAGAACGCTCCAAGAGAGAGAATTAATGAAAAGACGAGTTGAATATAAGGTTTCCACCTCAGAATCTTTTAATTTTGCATGCGGAGGCAACCAGAAATTATCATTACGACTCAAAAGTTCAAACAACGTTGTATACACCGAAGTTTAAAAAAGTCCAACTAGCACGACGACGTGATAAGAAAATGACTAGCAAGCACGACTGTAGATATACAAGACAGTTCATCCGTCTCGAGCTGAGACAAGATCAAATTTTCTCATACAATATAGTACCAACAAATCAAATAAAATAAACAACATTCCAACTGCTATGACTATAGTGCACGACTCAAGTGAAAATCCAAGAGAAACTACCAGACTATATAATCTTACTATATGGCTGACTTGGATAAGGAGAGAGAGCGCTTCTCTTCTTTTCTTTCCTCCCGTTTTTTTTTTTTTTTTTGTTTTTTTTAAGTTTTTTACTCCATCCACCAATGGCTGGCAAAGTTCACACACGACTCAAGCAAATAGCCAAATACTGCCACGCTGATAGTAAAGCCACATCTCAACCAAGCAATCCTATGTGACTTGAGAATCAAAAAACTGCCCGGAAATTATTCACCGACCCTCGAACTCTTAGAAGCACTTCCGGTGGACGATAGCAGGACCACATTCATCATACTCTTCCTTGGAAATCCACATCTGTGAAATTTGAACACGAGTCAGGTGATTTAACAAGAAGCTGCGAATGAGATATCAGCAGCAATTGCTTAACATGAAAAATCTGTTGACGGAAGCTCGTGAGTGAAAAAATTAGATGGTGGCACATCCTAAGTTCTCATTTTATTGAAAAAATAAAAATTAAAAACAGGTACTGCCACAATGATACGATGAACCCGGGAAAAGATGCTGCTTATAAGCAAGTATTTTACCTGCTGGAAGGTACTGAGGGAGGCAAGGATGGAACCACCGATCCAAACAGAATACTTCCGTTCAGGTGGAGCAACAACTTTGATCTTCATGCTGCTAGGAGCAAGGGCCGAGATTTCCTTGCTCATACGATCAGCGATACCAGGGAACATGGTTGACCCTCCACTAAGCACAATGTTACCATACAAGTCCTTCCTAATATCCACATCACATTTCATGATGGAATTGTAGGTGGTTTCATGGATTCCAGCAGCTTCCATACCAATCAAGGATGGCTGGAAGAGAACCTCTGGGCACCTGAATCTCTCTGCACCAATGGTGATGACCTGCCCATCAGGCAGCTCATAACTCTTTTCTACAGAAGAGCTGCTCTTCGCAGTCTCTAACTCCTGCTCATAATCAAGGGCAACATAAGCAAGCTTCTCCTTTATGTCCCTGACAATTTCCCGCTCTGCAGTAGTGGTGAAAGAATAGCCTCTCTCAGTAAGTATCTTCATCAAAGCATCAGTGAGATCACGGCCGGCAAGATCCAATCGAAGGATGGCATGAGGAAGGGCAAATCCCTCATAAATGGGGACAGTGTGGGTCACACCATCACCAGAGTCAAGCACAATTCCTGTTTAGAAGAGCGCAACCGATTCAGTTTGCAAGTATTTGGATATGAAGGATTTGATCCGAACAAAACTCACGCTGATACATACCAGTTGTACGACCACTGGCATAGAGTGAAAGAACGGCTTGGATTGCAACATACATGGCTGGGACGTTGAATGTTTCGAACATGATTTGGGTCATCTTCTCTCTGTTTGCCTTGGGGTTGAGGGGGGCTTCAGTGAGCAGCACAGGGTGCTCCTCAGGGGCAACACGAAGCTCATTGTAAAAAGTGTGATGCCAGATCTTCTCCATGTCATCCCAGTTATTGACAATGCCATGCTCAATGGGGTATTTCAAGGTCAGGATACCTCTTTTAGACTGGGCTTCATCACCAACATATGCATCCTTTTGGCCCATGCCGACCATGACACCAGTGTGACGAGGTCGGCCTACAATGCTGGGAAATACTGCCCTAGGTGCATCATCACCAGCAAATCCAGCCTGTGCCATGGAACAGTCAACAAACATAAAGATAATTATTCAGAGACTCTGGATGAGAAGCACCAAGTGCTGCTGACATTAACCGATAGATGAGATATCTAACCTTGACCATTCCGGTACCATTGTCGCAAACAAGAGGCTGGATATCCTCAGCATCAGCCATTTTCTAAAGTCCTGCCCAAAAAAAAAAAAAAAAGAAAAAAAGAAAAAAAAAGAATGGGAGTCATTTATCTTAATCAATAGCACTGCTGCTTGCCAACAATATATCTAACCTCTTCAGTTTCAGCTTTTAAACTCCCAATTTCTACAACAAAGGTTCTAGCAGTGCCATGAGTCATCACAAAGACAGGAACGCTGGAAAATTTGTAAGTCTAGTAATTATGAATGCTTCGGATGCACATATTATGCTGGTAAAAAGGGATTGCTACTTTCCCTGACAAAGATGATAAAAAATGGCATCTTTTGCAATATCATGGTTTCTAGTGCAGGCCTTGCCAGATCAATGCCATCGCACATCAGCATGGAACCTACCTAGCTCTTCCTTCAATTTTCAATTAAAAAGGGTGCACGAAGAGCTAAAATCTTGCGTAGTATTAAAAAAATTTGGTCCATGATTTTATTTTTGATTTAGAAATCAAGAATTTTCCATACTTTGGAAACTACGACCTGAGAAAACTCAGACCACATCAAAAATGGACGCTTTGCATTTAGTTTGGCATGGCATAGACCAAAAGCTATCAAATTTTTAATGAACTAATGTTCAATCTAGCAATCACGCATCCATTATGACTGTTAAATCATAAGATTCTATAAGCCACTTACTTGCATTCTTTTTTTAAAAGAAGGAAATTCTTTTCTTCACTGAGAAAGCACGCCTAACGAAAGAATTCACTAATTTCGATGTCAGCTTTTATACAGACATCTTCACAATAAAACTGCTAGTAAAAAGTTAACAAGAGAAAGCATAACACCATCAACTATGGAAAAAGGTGGCACATGGTAACGACGCAACATAGTCATTTAGTAGATCAATGAAGAATTTCACATGCAAGCATAAAAGCAGATAAGTTACAAGGCCAGATCAATCCATCAACACATCAAACATATCATCAAAGCACGCAAATTATAAATACCAAGAAACGATCAAAAACAAGGAAGAAAAATCAATCAATAAACAAATGTACTTCAGAAGCTAGACTACTAAAACTACCCAAAACCTCTATCCGGCGTGGATCATAACAGGAAAATAGATCATCCTCTAGTCGTACTGAAAAATCTTTCAGATCCAACTTGAAATCACGATAAACGAGAAATGAGCTGCAAGAAGCCCCAGATCCAGCCATAAACCCCAAAAACAAACAGAATCCCCCACTCCAGAGCTCAAAAGAACAACAATGCCAGGAGCTCCTCTTAGATCCCGGCAAACCATCATATGATCGCCTAAAACTCACGGATCTCTCAACAAAACCCTACCCACGACCACCGATCACCGATCAAACCCTAAAAATCTACAGATCAACCGAAATGCACGCGTATAATTCCAACGAAATCAGGAGATCAGAGAGCGAAAGGAGATCAAGAGGTGGCAAAGCTTATTACTTCTGTGCGAGGAAGAGAGAAGAAGAGATCGAAGCCGGGCTTCCCGTCCGCTTGCTCCGCTTCCTTAACGCGGAGAGGAGAGTCGAGAGGGTTCTCGCGAGAACCAAAGAAAGGGAGGCGAGAGTGGAGAACAAGAGAAGAGTGGAACAGCTTTTGGCCTTTCAAATGGTAGCCAACTTGAATTTTGAAAACAGAGTCACGCGTCCTCCGCTTGACGGGCGGATTGACACCTGTCGGACCCACTGGAATTCGCGCAAGCTGGAATGAAGTTGTGCACGTGGCGGACGGCAGTGGCACTGAGGATGGATTTTCCGTGTTTGGTGTGATGGGCGGTGGAGATGAGGCGATCATCGGGAGGAGGAATCATTCGTACGACGAAAGGGGGAAAAGGACCGGGCGTGTTTGGTTGAAGGTAGACCGTTGGATGGTCCGAGGTCGACATTAGCCGTTGGATGAAAGCTTTCGGTGGTGGACGGAAAGGGCTCGGACACGTCAGTAGGGGGGGGGGGGGGTCGGCGCCAGCAGGCGTGCGCTCTCGCCAACCAACAACCCGTTAAATTATCGCGTCAAAATTTCGATCATTAGAATTAATTTATTTTTAAATATTTAATCAAATATTAAGCGGGACTTGAACTAATTTAGTAATGAAATTTGAAACTGAGCTTAAATTGAGTTCAATAATGATAACATTAAACTTGATACAAGGGTTCGAGCATGAAATTAATATTAACCAAGCTTTATACAATGGAAGCAAGCTTTAAGACTAACTACTGTCTAAACTAGCCGCCTTTCAAAAAAAAAAAAAACTTTTATATCTATTTTAGTGGTAACACATATAATGCATGCGCTAGAAAAGCTTATAGGTTGTTACAATTTTATTTTTTAATTATTTTATTTTATACTTAGGTTATAATTACTTTTGTATGGACTTTTTGTTATTTATTTCTAAAATAGGGCTTGAACAAAAGAAATAAGCGTATAATTTATATGAATTACTTTCTAACTATATATATATATAAAAAAAAAAGGTAAAACCTATGCATGAGTACTTATATTTTTTTTTTCTATGCACATTTGCTTGTAAGAAGTATACATTGAAATCGAAAGCAATGTTTGATTTTTATCTATACTTTGCTTACTAATAATATGATCAATAAAAGAAGGGTATAGGTGGCCAGCAACTTGTTGAGTTTGTGGCTTATGTAGCAGGTGTTGGTGGAACTTTTTTTTCTTTTAAAATATGGAGTTCTTTTGTATGTAATTATGCAGGGAATCCCTTTCAAATTATAGTTAGTTGGGGCAAAATCTTGAGAGATAAGTATTGCTTAAAGACTCAAATTATACTGACTCGGACTACCATTACACTGCCAGAAAAAAGAGGCAAGGGGCAGGGACTTCTCTTCTTTATAAAAGAGAATGGCTTTTGGTTGTGAGTAACCCACACAGGGAAGAGAGGAAAAGAAACAAGAGGGAAGAAAAGCAGAGAAAGAGAAAGAAGATAGAGAAAATATATTTTCTTAGTGCTTCTCTTGAGTCTTGATGTCCAAGTGGCTTACGATATTTTCTCCATGATGCCTTTTCTCGTATCATACGAGCTTGATATCTAAGTAGCTTCTTCTACCATTTCTTTTGTAGTGTTTAAATTTTCTTGCACTGTATCCTCCCATACTTTGTGGCATACTTGTAAAAGGCTTTGTGATCATCATTGTTATAGTTAATCTCTTATTCTTCTAATTGATGTGGTATAAGTTTTGAATGAACTATATTTAAGTTTTGATATGCTACACCTATTTTTATTATTTTTTATTTTTTTATCATTTTTATTATTTCATTAGATTGTTCATGGGTTTATAATAGAACTTTGCACATGCAATTTGTTCTAATACTATATTTATTGGCATAAGAATTTCAGCATAATACTATGCATATATTTGATAATTTGATGGTAGGATGGTTTTGTGTATTCAAGATGGCTTGCTTTCTTAGCTCACCTTCATCTATTTATTTCTTAAATCCATTGTGCAGGAAGAACATATTATTGAGGAAAAAATAGGGGAAGAGTTCAAACATTAATTTGGTTCTTATTATACTAGGATGTTCCATTCATACATATTAGAATAGTATATTTCATTCATATAGTAAAAAATATGATTTTTTTTTTTTCCCTTGGGAAACTTTTATGGTACTTGATGGAGTCCATGAAATGTTAAATCAATTAGATCTAATAGAATTGGATCAATCAAGAAAAGTCTCATTTGCCTTAGTAAAAAGACTTAATATTTCTAATAAAATAAGAATATTGCAAAGAAATACAACAAGAAAATAATAACTCAAAGGTAAAGAAACTATCCAATGAAGATTAAATAAATGAAAGGAAAATAATTGAATGTGAGATACGTGTTCTCCATGATAGATGGTCATCATGTCGGAGAATTAGTTAAGCTGATAAATGTTAGAGATGTAGAATCTTTCTAATACTTGATTGATTTCTTCTAAGGTAGAATGAGACTTTACATTAGAGAATTTTGAATTAAGATCAAGAATGTAGGATCCTTTCAATGTTTATTATAGTAATATCTTTTGAAAACTAAGACTAGGGGTCGATACATGCACTAACATATTAGATCGATCAAGAGAGATGATTTGGTTTGCTTTAGTAAAAGGATTTAAAATTTCTAATAGGATGAGAATTTTGAAAAAAAAATGTGAGTAATGACTCATAAGTAGAGAAACCATTCAATGAAGATTGATTATATGAAAGAATATAATAGATATAAGAAAGATATTTTTCATAATAGACCGGTTATCTATTGAAGAACTATATAAGGTTGTGAGATCCAGTCCAAAAGGAGTCAGCCACTTTAGAACAAGACCCAATTAGATTGATCTTATTTATATTTTTTTAACAAAAAAAGAAAAAAAAATCATAACAAAGATAAGCTTTGAGAAGAAACAAACTCATCTTCCTCCCAGACTCTTTGAATGGAGAAGATGAGGCTTATCCTCAGGCCTCATCCTCTTCTATTTAGCTTCCTTCAACCCTCTCCTCAAGCATCCATCGAAGAAGAGCTCGGATTTAGAGAGATTAGTAGAGAGAAAAAGAAAGAAAGGGAGATAGAGGTTGTCTCCTTCCTCATTATCAACCAGAGATCCAAATCGATAAGCTCTCAATCTTTTTATTCTTTTCAATCCACTCTCTATTACTCTTGATTTTAACGGCAAGCCAACTGTTAATAATAAAAATTTTGATAAGGGTTTCATTATGTCACTATTTTAGGAAAGAATGGAATAAGGAAAAGCCAAGACCACTGCATTCTTCCTCAAATCTGGCAACCAATTCATGCTAGTAAGTCTTATTCTATCCCTTTCTTGCTTTCTTCCTCTTTGATTATAATTAATTGCTTCAGTGGACTGCCATTGGTTGTCGATGATTGGAATCTTTAAAGCCTCTATTTGCCCTATTTTAGCCCTATTCCAAAAAGGGTTTCAATCGGATTTAAGGTTGTTCAGGTTGAGATCATCAACTAGACCATCGCCAAAAATAGCATCTAGTAATGGCCAGCAAATTGGCATGATTACTAGCCGATCGGGCCTCCTTTATTTCAATGAATTCCTATTCTCTTTCACCTACTCTTTGACTTTATTCAGTGATGAATAACAGTCAAATCCATGGCTGTTTAGCACTATCATGGTTGGTCGATCATGTTCGACAGCTGAGAGATAATCTCAGGTAGTTGAGGACCATTAGATTTAGAGCAATACTAGCCATCCATGTGTGGGTTGAAGTTGGATTATTGGATTTTTAATTTAAAATTAACATATTAGATTTGATTTAAATTTTAAAAAATTTAGATAATTCTTTGCATAAGTATTGATATGAAATATATATATGACTATAGATAATTAAAGTACTATTTAACTATAGACATCGATGGGGGTGTTCCTTAAGAATGAAGAATTGCCTAAGGTATTTGAGATAGGCATGCCTACTGAGGAGACTTTAGAAAGGAAGCCAACCACAATTCTCCATGAGATCAATAAAAGATGTGTCGATGCAATATTATAAAGACCTAAGAGCTGACATATGAAGGGATGGATAGGTAGTCTAAGAATGGCTTTAAGAGCATTCTCATATAGATGAGTCTCTCCTTTAAAGAGTTGAAATCCCAACTCACCCACGGCAGTGAGGAGGAATTCTTCGGGCATAAACTATGTTCACCTAATGCAAACTATATCCTTACGAGTTAAAATAGAGAGATCTTTGGTCCAAAAAACCATAGGGTTCATGGCCAAGGACGATGAGGCTAAGGACTCGATCGAAGGAGAAGACAGGATCAAATCAAGCTATAACCTGATTGATCCAACTAGTTCCCTAAGATTAACCCTGTCTACTGAGTAGAAAAAGAAGGAAAAGAATCACCTAAGAGGACTAACCTACAAAGTCAGGAACTCACGCCGAGCAGTGCAGGGAGCACCAACCAAGTAAGAGCAGAAATGTGAAGTGAGGAGAATGACTGACCCTTCAACATTTTATAAGCAATGGTGAGGGGCCTGGACAGGCCTAAACTATCTTATGTTGAGCTGCCATGTAGCATCCACTAGCGTGAATGCTAAGTTAACTTATCATTATGTCTAATAATGATGTTTTATGGTTAAACATGATCATTGAATGCCTCAAAATATGAAACAACAAATTAAAATCTTTTAGATAAATCGTTAATATTTGTGCTAATTATTGAATTAAGTCTCTAGAAAATCGATGTAAACTAAGATAGGATTGGGTGAGCCTTTAAGATAGACAAGCCAAAATAGTCAGTCTGACTTATGACTAAAGCCAAGTCGGCAATGAGCTATTTTTAGCTCAATACCAACCTGATAGTTACTAACTTGATAGATACCGACCAATATTAATAACACGGAGCCATAAACCTAAAAATAAGTTGTTCGATGGCTCAAATGTGCAAAAGAAAGTCTATAGATCTAATTTGGATTAGCCCTAACAAAATCAAAGCTACTTTCGTAAGTTAAGTGTAGAGTTAAGCTCAACTCGCAAGAATAGAGGGCAAATGGTGTGGACTGATCTAGTGGCTAGATCTTAGGATGACATGTAGCAAAGTTAGACTTTAACATGTGAGAGAAAACTGTAATCAAGGATAAAGACTCCCCTTTGTGATTATTACCCTATTCAAGTCTGATCAGAACTCCTCCTATATTAAACATATCCTTATCATGAGTTAGGCTAACAATTAGAAAAAGATTCCTAATAGGGTTAATTTTTCTTTGAGATCGGGACTCAATCTTAGCCGTTTCTCACGAGAACACTACTCAAAATAAACTTCTCTAGACGTACATCAAAACTCTCTCAACTACTCAACTCTCTCTCTCTCTCCCCTCTCTTTGCTTAAGCGCCAGATGTCTCTTTTGAAGGATTTAGGACTATAGGGTTTTTCTCATTGACTTAAGCATGAGAAAGTTTTTTTTTGAAGAAAAACTTTGAAGACTCCTAATACTTCTTTCTTTGAGCATAGAAAAGTAAGAAAGGAAGGCAGCTATTTGGCTGAAAAGATGCTACTTACGAAAAAAAAATCTTATCCATTAGTGCGAAGATCAAAAAGGCATCAACAAAACTTATTTTAATAGTGACTTATCTTACCGCTGGCATCTTGCAACCATCTTCATCCGCCGGCATTCGAAAAATCCTAATTTCGCAATTATCAAGTTGGATTCCTCGGCTTTGTTCCCATAAGACGCATAGTAATTGTAGGCATAGTTGTTGTAGCCGGACAGATCAAATAGAAATGAACGAAAGACTTCACATTAGTAACAAGAACAAGATTACAGTGGACAAATTGGAAGAATATCCCAACGACGCCAACTCAAATTATTCCAATACAATGACGTCGCTAATGGAACCCCAGTACCAAGAAGGATAACAACAAAATGAATATTCTTTCCATATGTAAGGCATCATCGATCTGTTACAATAAACAAATGCAATTTGAATAACCAAGTTAAAGAAATCAAGACAAAAAGAAAAGAAAACAACAGAAAAGCTCTAAATTCAACCGACTACCAAATTCAGCCGTCCTCAGAAGAAAACTACATTGGGCAGATCATCCGCAGATCAGACAGAAGCAAAGATAAAAGGATGTGCTCAGAAGCAAAGGGAATAAAATATTTAGACATAGCATCATATATAACAGTTTGGTTGCCCGAGGGTGGTATGTTTTTCTTCAGTTTGAGCACAGAGAGATGGACCTCAGCAGCTTACAGATCCTTTTGCTTCTCTCCACGCTCATAGTTACAGGTTTCTTATGGTTGAGGTCCTGGAAATCCACAACTCAGGTGAGAAGAATCCCAGGCCGCTTGGGTTGGCCTCTCATAGGAGAGACCTTCTCTTTTATATCAGAATTCTCCAGCCCTTCTGGAATTTACAGCTTCATGCGTAAGAGACAGCAGAGGTTAGCACCAGACTACTACACAACTTAGGAGAATTGAGATATAATCTTTATAAGTTGGTTTCAAATAAAATTTTTCAGCACTAAATTTTGTTCCCTTCTTTCAGGTATGGAAAGGTGTTCAAAACAAGTGTCCTGGGGAGGTTCACTGTCTTCATGACAGGAAGGGAAGCAAGCAAGATATTGCTCTCTGGAAAAGATGGAATGGTGAGCTTGAACTTGTTCTACACAGGGAAGCAGGTGCTAGGCCCTACCAGCTTGCTTACAACCAGCGGCGAAGAGCACAAGCAGCTCCGGCGATTGATCGCCGAGCCCCTATCATTAGATGCACTCAAGAAATGCTTTCAATTCATCAATGATCTAGCCATCAAGACACTAGATGGATGGCCTGGGAGAAGAGTCTTTGTGCTGGAGGAGGCTTCCACTGTATGAAGCTATAGCTGATGCAATTTAGCTCTCAGGCTTGTTATGGGTAACTGATCATCTGTTGCTTAAATGATCTGCAGTTCACACTCAAGGTGATAGCCCATATGATCATGAGCTTGGAGCCATCTGGAGAGGAGCAAGAGAAGTTTCGCGCCAACTTCAAGCTTATATCATCCTCCTTTGCATCCTTGCCTTTGAAGATCCCGGGATGCGCATTCCATCGGGGTCTGGAGGTAATGTCTCTAAAATGTTCCACTGAAAAATAACACAGCACATCATCATTCCTCTGAACTCAATCAGTCATGAGCAATTGGTATCATCCCCAGGTGCAGATCTTGTTTTTCTGTGTAATTTCCTCATGAACATGTGTTTCACCAGCTGAAAAGAATGCAAATGTTATGAAATCGGTCTAAAGTAATACCTCAGTGAATGAATAAAATACTTTTGTTAACAGTGAGCTTGAATGGAACAGGCTCGGAACCGGATGTATGCAATGCTGGACGCTATAATTTCCAAGAGAAGGGATGGCAGGGACGTTCACTATGATTTCCTGCAGACCCTCCTAAGAAAGCATAGCAAAGAAGCAGCAGATGATGACTCGGATAAACTCACGGACGCACAACTCAAGGACAACATCTTAACTCTGCTCGTTGCCGGTCATGACACCACCACCGCAGCTCTCACATGGCTTATCAAATTTCTAGGAGAAAACCCTGATGTTCTTCAAACTCTCAGGGTAATGATGAGCTCAATAACATGAAACTATTCGATGTTTTTAGTTCACAATCAATGCTAGAAGCTGACATCATATTGGCAGGAAGAGCATGTAGGAATTCAAGAAAGAAGACATGGCAGTAAGCATCTCACCTGGTCCGAAGTCAATAGCATGCCTTATACCAACAAGGTAATAGAGTCGCATCCAGTTCTCTAATCCAAGGATTCTTGTTTTCTTATCCTTGTATTCTGTGAAGCCCAGGTAATAAGCGAAACACTTCGCAGAGCCACCATTTTGCCTTGGTTCTCAAGAAAAGCTGCACAGGATTTTAGCATCGATGGTTAGAACCGCTAACTTAAGTACTTCAATTCCCTCTGAAAACAAATTGCTGAAGCTGACACCAAATTATTTTGGACCTTCCAGGCTGTGACATCAAGAAAGGCTGGTCAGTGAATCTGGATGTAGTCTCCATTCACCATGATCCAGATGTTTTCCCCAACCCTGAGAAGTTTGATCCATCCAGGTTTGATGTGAGTAGAAATTTCTGCCTGATAGCCAAGGGTCAGGTTTATTTGTTTGAGTTGGCACAAAATGACTCATGTTATATGATTGCAGAATCCATTAAAACCATTCAGCTTCCTGGGGTTTGGCAGTGGACCACGCATGTGTCCAGGAATAAACTTGGCCAGACTGGAGATTTGTGTGTTCATCCATCATCTTGTCTGCGGATTCAAGTAAACTGAGCAAGAATTGATTGAAAGCTTACCTTTTTTTTTCTTTTTTTTTTTTGTAACTAAACTGAAAAGCTGACATCCTCCTTTGGTTGTAGGTGGAAGCCTCTGCATGAAGATAACTCAGTCCATCCAACACTTGTTCGCATGCCCAAGAACAATTACCCTGTCATTGTTGAGTCACTGTGACATCCTGCAACAGCGCATGAAAAGAAGAATTTTGAATAACAAGAAATATGAACGCAAAAAAAAAAAAGAAAAAAGAAAAAAAAGAAAGAAAGAATGCAGCCATTCTTCCATATCTATCATTACCAATGATACAATCTCAATGTAGACAACCACAAAAATATGACTGCATCAAACAATGCAAAAATAAGCGTTATGGTGATGCATTAGATCTTATGTGGAACGCAAGCTCAAATTTGTTCTTCCATATTTTCGGCAATACAAAGATTTGAGTGTTTCCTCACCATTTCATTGAAAAATAGTCATTTTTGCATGACAGTAACAATGAGTGTTGCTCTCACAAGCAAGATGCAGACATTCCACTTCCTTTGGGTAGCAGTGAGCTTGTTAGTTTGCTCACAATCAGATACAACCACCATCATATCAGAATCAAAGCCATTAAAACAGGTACTTGGAAACCATGATGCTGATACATTTTCGATACAATACGGTACGAATCGATATAATATAATATGCATTTCAACACAAAGTATTAATTCTTTTTTCATTCTTCACCATAATATACTTGAAAACGCTCAAGGACAATTCCAATCGATTTGAACCAATTTGATTCAGGCTGAATTGAAACTTGATCTTTGGTATGGATCAGCAAAGCAGATCATGATTCAAAGTAGCTAAAAATAATACAACCGAACTTGAATGGTTGGAGATCCTAAGTCACCCCGAGCACCAAACCAGTAAGAAAACTATAGGGTTTCATGTCAAACATGTTCTCACCGATGAACACTCCAAAATCAACCGCAATTGTGCTAGCAAAAAACAGTTAACAAGCGTTATGATATAACTGCGTATTTGATGATGTATAATCCTTATAGATGGTTGGAGTCAGGAGAGGCCTAGATAATTGTTTCAATTAGCATCGCTGCATGGTCCAAAGCAAATTGAAGCTCAGCTCAAAGATCATTTTATATCTAGTTGTCTATCTTAGAGAGTGGTGAAAAGTTCATCATAATCTGGACTTAGATGAGAGGCAAAATAGAGCACCGAGATATCTCATCTGAAGAAAATAAAAAGTAACAAGTAGGACTTGAGCATTAGAAAGAAAAGAAGAGTAGTAGGACTTAATAAGATTCCAATTAAGATTTGAAATTATTTAGGTAATGTTAAAGTAGCTAGAGTAATAAATTTATTTAATAAAATTTTAAAAATTAAGAAAATATCTAATGATTGGAGAAAAAAATATTATAGCATTAATTTATAAAAATAAAGGTGATATTCAAAACTACTCTAACAATATCAAGCTCATGAGTTGTACTATGATATTTTGAAAGAGGGTAATTGAGAATAAGTTGACATGTATTACAAAAATGTTAAAGAATCAATTTATTTTATAATAGAAAGTTTGATCATAAAAACTATTTTTCTTTTTAAGAGGTTAATAAAGAAATATATAGAAAATAGATAAAATCTTAAATAGTTTTTATTTATTTAGAAAAAGAATCTGATAGATTTTTTTAAAAAAGAATTATGGTAAATGTTAAAAATAAATATTCATTAGATATATTGATGTAATAAAAAATATGTATCATGGGGTAATTGCTAGCTAGTGTAAGAATTATTGACAGTAATACTAATAAATTTTCTGTTATAATAAGTTTACATATAGGATATACTTTTACTTTTAAACTTTTTTGCTTTAATTATGCATGAGCTTAATAGATATAATCAAGATGATATTATATAATACATGTTGCTTGCAGATGATAATGTAATATTAGATGAAATCAAAGCTGGACTTAATTGTAAGTTAGGGTTATGCATAAATGCATTAGAATATAAAGGTTTTATTTTGAGTAGAATAAAGAATACATGGAATACAATTTTAATATAATTAGAAATAGAAATGAATGAAGAGTAACAATTGAAGACCACAAATCTTTCAAAAGTGATCATTTTTTATATTTTAAGATTAATTATGTATGAAGAAAGAGAGATTAAGACGATATTATTCATAAGATTAAAGTATGTTAGATAAAATGAAAAAATGCAACCGAAATATTATGTGCATATATAATACCTAATAAGTTGGGAAAAAAAAAATTTTGATAGGATAACTATAAAATCAGCTATACTTTATTGTATGAAATATTAAATACTTAAAAAAATTATACCCAATGCAGCTAAAATGAAAATATTGAAATCAATGTATAGTAATATAGCAAAAAGAATAGAATAAAAAAATGAAGCCTATTTCTAAAAAGATGAAAGTAATAGTAATTGAGGACAAACTAAGAAAAGATGATTTTTAGTTTGTATATGTGCAATTCAAATCTAAATATATAATTGTGCGAAAGATTAATTTGATATATGTAAAAAAAATAAAAAAATATATTAAAAATTATATATATATAATTTTTTTTAAAAAAATAATTTATTAATTTATATGGTCAACCCTACTTATTTCACGCTTAAATTTTTATTGCTGTTGTTCTCGCCGTTGTTATTATTACCGAAGGCAAGGACATGCATCGCTGCACGCTAGTCTGCCAGGCGCGGACGCTTGGCAGCTGCACGTCGACACGGAGGCAAAGCGAGTGGCGGTGGATTTTTTGGCGAGCAGAATTATTTTTCTTCGTTTTCCACATGCTCCCAATCACACCCACACCGGCACCTCCACCCATGCCATTGCCACTCGAGCAAGGTTCTGGCATATGGGTGCATTGTGCGGGTCTTCCCATGTAACACCTGTCCGACTAGAGGACCACCCACAAGTTTTATCTGATCACCGGCTCACGATGAGATATAATCGCACATCAACCACTCTCCTCCAGCCATCAGATAAAATCCGGTCATCCAACCCGCCAGTATTCAACCCAGTGGACTGCCCTCTGGACCCCAACAAGCAACCTTTTTTCTAAGCTTCTTCCGCCCCGGCGCCGCCCACCCGAAGAGGAAGGCGACGACGCGGAAACTTCCCCGACCATGCCCCCGGGTCACGTCTCTTGCCTGTCTGACGCCTCCCCGGCTGCTGAGGAGGCGGGTTCTCCGCCGGCGATCCCCCGCATCCTGCTCCTCCCGGCGGATGCCCTCCACAACGTCCTCGGCCGCCTCTCCCTCCGCCAGGCTCTCGCCTGTCGCCTCGTTTGCCGCCTCTTCCGTGACATCATCTCCTCCCCGCCCTTCCTCGCCGCCCTCCCCCCGCTTCGCCTCCTCGCCCTTCGCCACCCCCGCGCCGCCACCCCAGCCCCCTCCCTCTACGCCTTCGATCCCGCCATCGGCCGCTGGCTCTGCCTCCCCCTCGCGTTCCTCCCTTTCCCCTCCTCTTCCCCCGTCACGGCCTCCCCCTCCCTCCTTTACCTCTGGGTCGACACCGCCGTCGCCGGCGACCCCAAGAACCCCAAGTCCCTGGTCCTCTGCAACCCGCTTGCCCGCTCCTATCGCCTCCTTCCCCCGCTTGGCTCCGCCTGGTCCCGTCACGGCACCGTCCTCGCCGGCCCCGGTGGCGCCGTACTCGTCCTCACCGAGATCGCCGCCCTCGCCTACGCCCCCGGGGCCGACCGGTGGCTCAAGTTCTCCCTCAACCTCCCGTCGAAGCCCCGGAGCCCGATCCTGATGGGCGGCACCATCTACACCCTCTGCGACGTCGGAACGCGCTGGCGGAGTGAGTGGAAGCTCTTCTCCTGCAGGCTCCGCGACCTCGGCGAGCTTCGCGGCTGGGCCCCGATCAAGCGGCCCGAGTGGGGGGACGTATTCGACGTCCTGAAGCGGCCCCGCCTGCTCGCCGGGTCGGGGGGCGGCCGGATCCTGATGATCGGAGGGCTGCGGTCGTCGTTCGCGATCGACGAGCCGTGCTCGACGGTCCTGATCTTGAGGCTGGATCTGGCGACGCTGGAGTGGGATGAGGCCGGGAGGATGCCGCCGGAAATATACCAGTGCTTCAGCGGCGGCATCGGCGGTGTGCTGCCGGGACCGATAGCTGCGGCGGTTGCTGCTGGGGGGAATAACAAGGTCAAGGTGTTCGGAAGGGATGGGAGGGTCTGGTTCTCGGGGAAGAGGGTGAGGGGGAAGCTGGCAATGTGGGAGGAGGACGCGATCCATGCGTGGAGGTGGGTGGACGGTGTTCCAGGGCACAATGAAGGGGCTTACAGAGGCTTCGTGTTCAATGCTGGGTTCACCGCCCTGCCCTGAACTGATGATGAAAACTGGTTCGTTCTTGTTTACTAATTCCCCGTAGAGTTCTATCAAACTTCAGGCTTTTGTTTGATGTCTATACCGTATTACTCATTATATATCAAAACATGGATGCTCCTGTAAATCTTATCTTTCCGACAAACTTAGACTCTGATAATGAAGTTTGCAGAACATGTTTCATATTTGTTTCATTGATGCAATCAATTCTTGCAATTTTAGTTGGATTAACAAAGTATGTTGGATGTTCTACCTCTTTATTAAATGTATCAAGTAGATATCTGTATGCATGAAAGTAGTTTTTTTTTTTTTTTCTTCCTTTTTTTTTTCCTCCCAAGTCCAAGGTCAGAAGTGCCCTTTAATATGCCATCAGGTCATGCTGCTAGTTGAATAATCTGAATTAAATTATTCAAATCATGTAAATGCCAAAATCTAAATGAGAATAAGAACGTGGATGATCCTATGTCTTGATATTTTGTTTCTCACTGACTGACAGTTGAATGTATGCTTGTTTATACTGGACTTTGCTTTGAGGAAACTAACATGCATTGGCCTTTAATAAGATGTCAAGCTGTAAATTGCTAGAATTAAGGGTCTGTTAGCTTGCCAGCGAGTTTTACTAAAGAAGATATCCATAAAAACATGATTCTTTGTAAAATATGTTTTTTTTTAAACAAAAAGCAGGAAAAGTTATTTTTATAAAGCTCTTCTTTTTTCAGGTTTTAGGACTCATCAATTTTGGCAAAAATGTTTCACGGATAACAATGAAATGGCTGTTTTGGTAAAATTCATTCAATTTTGACTTTTCTGTACAATATTTTAATAAAAATATTTTGCAAACATTTAGATAAAACTTGTTGTCCAAACAGCCTATAAAAGTTACATGAAGAAGGGTACAGGAAGCTTCAGTGAGGCATGAAAGATTTGCCACTTCACTTCTAACATAATGGATATGAACAGAAGTTATATTGTTAATTAAGGCAGGTGAGATATGTAGATTTGGCCAACAAGCACCAGATTTTCCAAATCTGGAAATTTGTGAAAATCCAAGTGGATCTGTTTGTGGAAAGCTACTAACATTGTGATTGATTGATTCTTTGCATTATGGTTTTCAGTTTTAGAATGGATAACAAGGAGCTTCCAAGGAGCATTTCACAAATAAATAAAATTGTGAGAAAAGATGAATGGGTATCTGATATATGAACTTTGGATGAGTTAAAGAAGCATTCAACTATGTGTTGAAGTGCTTGAAGTTGCAATGGAAGAGTCAATGAGCCATAGGTTACCATCACATAATATCAACAACTTTAGATGAACTGAGATTGTTATATCCTGGAATTTACACTTATTATATTTGTGTCCAGTTTTCTTTGTTCTATCTCTTTTAGAAAACCATCCAGCACTAATATGACTTACCAAAATTGTGACTGCTGTATTAAGTAATGTGTTACTTTTTCGAATTGGTTTGGGAGGACTTAGATGTGTCACTAGATGCTGACATTTCTGATATATCTGTACTTTGGATGTTCTATGTGCATGTGCATGTGTTTCAGAATTTATTTTTTTTTTTAAAGATCTTATATGGTCAAAACTTATGACCTCTAAATTTATGCGTACGTGATCTTTCACTTAAAATGAGAGCCTCATGATCTACTACCTGATATTTTAAATTTATCTATTTGATCATGCACTATTAGGATTTCTAAACTGATTTTATTTTCCAAAGAATGCATCAGCCAATAGCCCATAAACTGTCATTGGTGATTGTAAATGAATTATTAATAACTATGGATTTACTCTAGGGCAAGTTTTGATGAACCAAGTTGAGAGCCTCCGATGAGCTCTTATTCTCTCTTTTCTCTCTTATTTTCATTCAAAATCATTTAAGTATCCATTTACTTAAGATTTCTTCTGGGTCTCTCTTTTCTCTTATTTTCGTTCAAAATTATTTAAGTATTCATAAACTTAAGATTTCTTAAAGAAATAAGGGAATACCCCTCATTTGAATTCAATAAAAATATCAAAAAACATTAAATTTCTTAAGAAAAATACTCTAACTTGATATTTTCTAAACCTTGATTTTCTGAAATTCTTTGAACTTGTTCTTGAGGAGGAGAGTTGAGTTTTGATTGTTAAGGAATTTAATTTTTTTTTAAATATTGTTGTTGAATTTAAATGGGGGTATTCCCTTATTTTTATGAGAAATTTTAAGTAAATGAAAAGGAAAGAGAAGAGAGGATGTTAACTTACATGAGCTCACATAACATCCAGCATAGCCTCTCATCTAAAAACCATCTGAACTGGGCGGTTCAGTATCATTCGGACTACTTTGCAGCAGTTCAACTTGATTCGTGGCCCATACAGAACCAACAGGAATATATGAATCGTTTTCCATTCAATTCGGGCTGAACGGACTGGCTTGGTTCAGTACATCTTACCTTACTCCAAGGTAAGGTTCGCCGTTTCAATTCTGAACCCCTGGTGCCACACTGGTATAGTGTCAATGTGCCCGCTATGCAGATGGGTTCAGCATATTAAGATTCAATATGCGCTTGTACCAAGTCTTGGTATGGGGTGATATGCATCGATATAGCATTACCATGCTCTAGGAGGTTACATTTTGATGTAAATCTAGGCTAGGGCTACATAAATATGGACTCCAAGGCCCTTTTGATGAAAATATCAGCTCTCTTAAGGCATTTCTGGGTGCTGTCTAGAAATTGCAGAAAAATGAGAAGGGATTTCTTAAGGTTGGATTTTGTATATCTGATGCCAAAGGTAGCAAGTAGATGAATAACAGGTGCTTGATTTCAAAGATCTACGAAAGATTTCTATAAAATTGTTATTACTAATGACAAGGGCAATCTAGCAATAATCTGCTGTAAAAGAGAGTGATAAAACACTAAATGCAAACAGAGTTGAAACATACATCCAAATATATAGAAATCATGGTGATAGTGTTTGCAAAGGGTACAAGAGAAATTCTGCATTCAGCAAGCTAACATGCAAATAGGCAAATAAATGATAAAAAGGGTGCACACACACACACACACACACACAGAGAGAGAGAGAGAGAGAGAGAGAGATGCAGTAATAGAAAAAGCCAGGAGAAAGAAGGAAAAGAAATAGACAGAAGAAGGGAAGATAAGGCACCAGGTGGCCCCTTGTGAAGAAGCTCAATCTTTTTTCCAATCATCCAAAAACTGCTTTTTCAGTTCATAACAGGAAAATATAAATTGGAAAAATGCATACACTACCTATATTTGTAATGCTTAAAGGACCCCTGTTCGGTGTCAGGTCACCTAGAAACACACAGAGAGAGAGAGAGAGAGAGAGAGAGAGAGAGGACTAGGATGGCTGCTCGTCCTTTCCTTTTCATCTTTTCCTTCCTAGTGGTCGGTCCAATAAGGGCTCCACCATTTAAGCGTGCAGGTCAACATGGCCTTTTAACATAGGTCATTGCTCCAATACTTATTTGTCCTTGTATTTTTCTATCCAGACTGTCTAGATTAATTTTCTAGTTGGTTATCATTCATGCATTGGTCCATATAAGTACTGCTCAGAGGTTTTGTTTAATCATCAATTCATAAAATGAGACAGCATTTGTGTTGATCAGAATGTGTCAACACACTTGCACATTCTAATTTCTAACCACTTCTACAAGCCTCCGCCTTTCTCACCATTCTCTCCATGTCTTCTGAAAAAGAGCATACCAAAGGAACTTAGAAATAGAGATAGAGGAGAGCAGTGGTTGCTGGACTGTGTCATGGGCTTGGGCTTGGGGGAACAATGCAGTGTTAAGAGATGAAAAATTGAATGAATTAAGGTTCTCTCTCTCCCTTTGCCTCTCTATCAGAGGGTGGAAGGGGATTGTTGACGATCATTGAGGATGCAAGAGTGGTGGAAGGGGATTGTTGACGATCATTGAGGATGCAAGAGTCGGCTGTGTGTGTGTGTGTGTGTGAGAGAGAGAGAGAGAGAGCTAAATGATTTGATAGTTACAAATCTAGGGGATGGAGCAGGTATGAGAGAAGGAATTGAGATAGAGAGGAGCATTGGCACAGAGAGAGGTGGCAGGGCAGCAGATTGCAATTGGTACATGGACTACATCAGGGTCTTAAAACTTTTAAAATAATTTAAACAATTGAACCAACTAAATGATAAATACTTCATTTATTTCTCTCAAGTTTTAGAACTAGGACTTGACTTTCAAAAGCAATACCATAAATAAAACAAATATATCTAAACTTGTAAGACATCGTTCCATAGAACCCGAAGATGGCTTTGAGATCTTTTAATCTCAATTATGCACACTCTAGACTTGCTAAAATTGAAAATAAAATAGAAAAACTAATCAATTTGCAGCAAACCAAAAATCTAAACTAAATCTATGCATGAAATTGATGATCTGCTGCCTTTAGTGCATAACATTCTAGCTATCCCTCTCATGTGTGCATGCGAAGCACAAAAAAAAAAGAGAAAAAGATGTGATGTTTTGAATAATTGTTACCTTTTATGTGCAAGTAAATTTTCTCTCTGTTGACTGGTACTTGTGATTTTCTCATACAAGAAAAAAGAGACCATGAATATGAGGTTGGTTTACATAAGAAATATCCTTTACTATCTAACCCTCGTATCAGAACTATGGATTGTGAAGCTTGTGACAGAAAGGAGATTTTGAAGCCCAAATATTTGACAGGATGTAGTTTTTTTTTAAAAAAAAAAAGAAAAAAAGAAAATTTAAGGAAAGTTTGTTATGATAACATAACATGGTACATTCCTTCAAGAAGTTGCATTCTAGGCAATCATCTTTTTGTTGATCAAATATAGATAGGCGGTGATCAAGTTTAGCACCTAAATTTTGTCTTTAGGAGTGGATGAGAGGCACAGTGCATCCTGACTATGATCTTTGAGATTGTCTGCTGTTAAGAAAATAGATGGAAATGTAGGAATGTCGGGTCAGATTGGAGCGTTGCAGTTCATGTTTTATTTGGAGAGTTGATGTGATCCTCCCTACCCACCGCACACCCCTTTCAAAACAACAACACAAAACAGAAGTTCCCTTTGTTTATTTCTTCCCCCCTTGGATTTATAACTGGTTTTTGCTGTTGATTTTCTAGTTAAATTTGTATTATATGAAATTAGTCATTTTTTTAATCCTACCGTTCATCCAAGGTAGTTTCCCAACCATCTGCATACTGCAACCGCCTTCAGAACACATGACAATACAGGTTCTTCCATTGGCTTGAGCCACAATTCTACTCACACATGGCTCTGCTTTTAGCCATAGCACGAAGTCACTTCTATTGCCAATTAGTTTTCTGCTTGTGGTTACCAAGTAAACAGGGGGTTGGTTTTTTAAATGTCCCACTACCACTCCACCCTCCCGTCCTCTTTCACTGCAAGAGTTTGCCAGGAATGTCCTAAATCAATATATCAAAATAAACAACCATCCTCAGTTATGCTTCTGTAGTATTCAGTGAAGCTTCACAAACAAGAGTTTGCCAGGAATGTCCTAATTCAATATCCAAGGCCTCCAATTCCCTCTATAGAACACGTTTTCTTGAGCATGCCACAGACTGCAGGCATCTTCATCTCACTGTCATTTCATTTGTTCCTTAACTTCCTATTTTCTTGTATTTCATTATTTTAAATTGCTTAGTTAATTTTTCAAGGCATTAAAATTCCTCTTTATAAAGATTTTGCAGCAACAGTGAAAACCAAAGAGCATGAGAGATACACAAAAGTATTGTTATGATTATTAACACATACTTTTGATTGAATCAATGTGCTATTTGATATTCTGACAATATTATCAGGATTTCATGATGAAAGATATTGACATGCTTCATAAAACCTGTTCTTGTTTGCTGATAATTTGAGATCATGGTTATCGGCCTCTGGAGGGCATCAGAGAGAATCTTACAACTGCTGCTTTTGTACTGTTGGTTACTACATGTAACTTCGATAAAGATGCTGCTGCTGAGCTGCAGCTTAATGAAGTATGAGATAGCTTTTGGACTCAGAGTCAGAGTTAAAGGACTTGTTATTGTTGTATCCGACCCGACCTACAAACCTGCTGCTGATGTCATCTATCTGTCAAGGAAAAGTGTCTAGGTTTTCGTTGCCTATATGAAAAGACTACATAATTTTCTGTATGGTAAAATCACTCACACAAAATACTGCTCATTCCAAGAGAATTCTTTCGCATGAATAAACTCAAGATTCTTATAATGCAAGTCAACGTGTTATTACTGTTAATAAATAGTAGTTAAGAAACATCTAGCTGCTTTTTCTTTTTCCCTTGTGATAATATATTTTAAAATTTTGATTGCCATAAAGTCTGCAATAAGTAGGAAAGTAGTGGGCAATCATCTGTCTTTAGATGAAGTCTTGTGTTTCTATCATGGCATCATAGTATCTTTTTTTTTTTTTTTTTTTTTTTGGTCAAATAGTATCCCTTGCTGTCTGCCATATAATTTGTTTCCATTTTAGATTATGATATTTCAGGACTTGGTCAAGGTCAAGCGACAATCTATTCTGAATTTTTATCTTCTGTTCTATATTGGATTATGGAGATTTGTTTGACCATGTTATTTAACACCGTTGGGAATGGTTGGTTGAAAATTTTAGTTGGGTGAATTGTATTTGTCCTTTCTGGATTCATCTATCTTTTTTTCTTTCTATTCTTCAATAAAGTTCTTTTCTACATGAGTAGAGTATTTCACCGAGCTGACTCCGATTCCATGGGGCCCCTCTGGAGCCAGGTGGCTTATTTTGTATCAAAACAAATACCAGGAAGCAGGAAAATGCACATGAAAGATCAGAGATGGACAAAGCTGGAATTGCATCACTAGTGAGCCATTGCAACAGGCGATGTGAATGCTCTATTTTGTCATTCTGTATGATAATTTCTCGAGACTGATGAGAGTGGACATAAACAGCCGTACCATTTAATTTAATACTTTGATTTGAGACACACTGATAAACCTGTGTTTATTATCTTCTTTATTAAACTTGAAGCGCCTGCTTAGATCTCAGGAAAAAGGACTGGTCTGGCAAAACACAGTGCTGCTGGATGACGAGTGGTTTTCCTTTGCACTCAAGTAGCGAGTTAAATCATTTGGCTAATGAGCCAATAATTTCAGACGTCGGAAGAATAAATGGCAGGTGACGTAAATTTGCACGCCTTGATTTCATGCTCGCCTAACCAAACTCCGTCGTCTGATCTATATCTTGTTTGTTCAGGCTCTCGACCAATAAGCGGAGTACTCGCTTTGCATCTATCATTAATAACTTAAGAAGTGACTTTTGAGTAGGTAAGCTACATTGTCTGCTGTGTACATTGTTTGCCACATCCAAGGCCCTGTAATTCTTGGACTAAAGAATTCTGGAGTAACGTGGCCTCTCTGGTGGGAAGAGATGGAAACGGAAAAGAAAACTACCATTGAGGCCTCCATCATAATCACTTCCGAATGCAATCTCCTCTATTAGGCCTGACTAAAAAAGATCGACTCACCTCATTCACAGCATATATAGGGTGGGTCACATGTTAAATGTTGCTCGCATTCCATCTTCCGGGGCCTAGCTTCAATTTTAATCATTTGATTTGGCCATGTTGAGGATTAAATTATGTATGATAATGATTGTAGGTGATCATTTGGTGATCGGGTTATAGATCATATTAAAATTTGGTATTACGAATTGAATTGAGATACGAGTCTTATAATTATATATATATATATATATGACATGTTTGATTTTATTATATATATTTTTGTAGCAAATAAGGATGACATTGTAGATCCAGTCGGGGGGAGCCGAGCCGAGAGTGAGATAGACATGAGACCGGGAGTCAAGAGTGAGATGTAGATGGATTTAGGACTTAGATCCAATTTTACCTTTCCTTTTTGTTTGAGGATGCCATTGCGGATTTTTAAACTTTTGTATGACTTTTACTTGTAAATTACTCTGATATACTGATGTTACATTTTTATTGAGGATTTATATGACGTACTATGATTGATGAGAAATTCCAAATAATGTAGTAGATATTTAGGCCTGCCATGCTTTTAGGGTTCTGATTTAAGAGTTCGTGGTTGTGTTGTGATTAACCCAAGCCCAGCATCGGTTCGGAGGCGTGACATTGAGATGATCGCAATGATGATG
Source organism: Metroxylon sagu (assembly GCA_017589505.3). Classification (NCBI taxonomy): domain Eukaryota; kingdom Viridiplantae; phylum Streptophyta; class Magnoliopsida; order Arecales; family Arecaceae; genus Metroxylon; species Metroxylon sagu. Next base: position 552,180 of record JACVBY030000398.1, read on the forward strand.
ATGATGATGACCTAGGCATGACATTGAGATGATAATGATGATGATGATGATCATCATCATCATCATTGTCGTTATTGTTACTACTATTATTATTATTATTTTCTTAATTCTAATAGTCAACCTAATTATTACATTTAGACAAAGAAGATTCTAAAGCCAGCATGTGCATCGAACCCATAGACTTTTAGAAACTTTTTTTTTTCTTTTTTTTTCACTTTTTATTAAGTAAAGCTTTATTTGATATAGCTATTAGAAGAGGCCAACAATAGTGATTCGCTATTAACTATTTGAGATAGTTGTCTTTTCATAGGCGATCTAAGTCTCTTGAGGCATTTAAACTTCTAAATTAATTATCATATGAAATACCTTATTGGTTAAGGGTCCAAGCCACCTTCTTGGAAACTTTTTCCACTTCCTTCTTTAATTCTATATAAATTAAAGGTGGTCATCATCATCATTATTATTATTGGTATTATTATTTGTTATTGTTGTGAATTCAAGCACCTTAGGATTCCTGCGCTTAATTTTTCTCTAGAGCTTTACACGATTTTGAATGGTTGCACTAAAAAAAAATTTGATGGTCAATGTAGTCATTATCTCTAGGCAAAAATGGGATTGTAAAAGTATGTCCGCATGATCCTTAGAGTTCTAGAAACTTTTTTCTTCCTTTTTTTAATAAAAAAAGTTCCCTATTAATTATGGATTTAAGTCTCTTGAGGCATTTAAACTTCTAAATTAATTATCATATGGAATACCTTATTGATTGAGGATCTAAATAACCTAGAGTTAGATATAGATTGGGTTTAGTTAGGCCGTGTTTTGGTCTGAGCTTATCTTGAGATTTTTTTTAGGGCTTCGGGTTGAACTCAATGCTATTTTTTTTTTTTTTTACAAAAATTACACTTGAGCCTGATCTTGGATTTAAGCCTAAGGCTAGCCCGAAACTCAATTCGACCGATCCACAACAATCCTTTTGGCCCAAAAATTAGGTTGATAGTCAACTTAGTTTTTAAATATTTATACAAAAATAAGCAATATTGAAATCACTCTAAAAAATTTGTTACAATATATAAAGCTATTCTTATACAATTAACAAAAAAATTTGGCATAAAATTTAAAAAGCCCAACAAATTTTAAGGTTTTGCGATTACATTTGGGTCTAACTAAGAGGCAACATTTTAAGCTTTCTTTTGGCCTGAGCTTTGAACCAGAAAAACTAGGGACTTGAACCCAAGTTGAATTTTTTTCTTAATTCTAATTTTAAACCTAAATTCGATCTGAATTAATTTGGTCCTTGCCCAACCCATGCTTCGCTGGAAGTTAGGCCAGCCCAGTAGGCCTTAAACCAACTTGAGCCCACCTCCAGTCTTAAAATAATCTTCTAGAAAACTTTTTCTCCTTCCTTCTTTAATTATTATATTAAATAATAATAATAATAATAATAATAATAATAATAATAATAATGTTATTATTATTATTATTATTATTATCGTCGTCGTCATCGTCGATGATGGTTCAATGTCAATCGATTCCCGCACTCAGTTTTTATTTAAGGTTTTATATGCTTTTGAGTGGTGGCATTAAAAATTCTGATGGTCAACCCGATCATTACTGCTGGACAAAAATGAAACGCTAAAAGTGAGAATGTGCATGGCACACTTGGACGACTGGGAACCCTTTTTTAAGTTTTTCCCTTTCACTTTTTAATTTCCTTATTAACTAAAGATCTAAGTCTCTTGACGGATTCGAACTTTTAAATTAATTATCAAAAGGCATACCGTGCCCGCTAAGGATCTAAGCCGTTTTTTATAAATTTTTTTAAGGAAATTAAAATATAATTTTGATTCTTAAATATCTACTCAAAAAAATATGATTCAAAACAAAGCAAAACAGAAAAAAAAATCATATAATCAATTTCAATCAATTTAAAATTAAGCTTTTATTGTTATTATTTTAAACATTCACTCAAAATTCATTTTGATTCTTAAACTATAATTATATTTTGATGCATATTTAATTATAAGGATAGTAATTAAATTTGAGTTTTGCTACATACAAATTAATTCTAATTTTTTCTTTTTCTCTCTCTCTATATATATATATATATATATATATATATATATATATATATATATATATATAGTGTGATGAAGCTCAAATCAAACCTTGATATATTTTGATCGAGTTAAATTTGTACCAGTTGTACTTGGCCTAACTCAGAACCTGACCTAATGCTTTGGATTATCATTCTTGTTCTCAGCTCAGCATAAGTTTGATCTGATTCAATCCGTGTTCATCTTTAATTTATTGAGAGTATATAAATAGAATGCGGATTTTTGTAAAATAAGTTACTAAACAAATTTTTTTGGTCCGTTTAGTAGGCCACGGGAATGAGATTAGGAATTTTTCCATAGTGGCTTATGTTTGATTACCGAACAAATCACTTAAAGGTATAAAAACTCGCTTTCCAAGAGAGGTTTTTTTAATTTTTTTTTAATTTTAATCAAATGAAATAATTTTTCACTTTTCATGTGTTGACGTTTGTTTCTTATGCCAACAAATAAGCCCTTGGTTTTGGACTAGAAAGGAGAGACTCTCAGAAAGCTCTCAAGAGGATCCGTACATACCAAAAAGGCCTAGCATAAATCATTTCATAGATTCCACCTTAACAAATATAAAACAAGATGGGTGCCATTTTTATCCTTGTCATAGGTTTTTTTTTTTTTTTTGAAAAAAAAATCCAGTAATATCAATGAATTATTATGTAGAAAACATAAAATTAATTCCAAAGAAACATTGTAAAATAATAATAATAATAATAATTTTAAAAAATGAATGAATTTTCTTTTCTTTCTCAAGTGCAACATTTTTTTTTTTTGTTGCTTCCCGAATTGAGAATTTAAGCTGGAAATTATATAGATACAGCCAGCCAACCCACTGATTCCCTCCCTCCCTCCCTCCCTCCCTCCGTGGATCAGAAGGGCATGACGTGGATAGCCTTGGCGTCGTATCCCTCGAAGCAGCTCTTGACATCCGCCGGAAAAATCTTCAGCAGCTCGCTCGCCATCTTCGCCGCCGCCGGCGAGCAGTCACACTGCATCAACAGCAGTATCTTTACCAGCCCCCCACTCGCCCCCGCCACCGCCTCCCTCGCCCTCCGGTCGCTAGCGCCGCCACCGCAGCACACCGCCCACAGCATCCCCAATGCCGCCTCCCTCCCCTCTCTTCCCACCCTCATCGCCCGCTCCATCACCGCTCTCACGCACTCCTCCGCCGCCTCGCATATCGCCGCCCGCCCCTCCGCGCACACCGCCGCCTCCTCCATCACCCGCAGAACCCGCTCCGCCGCCCCCGAAGGCACCTCCTCCGCCGCCAGCGCCCGCACGGCCGCCCCCACGGCTCCCGCCCGCACCATCTCCACCCTCATCATCGGCCCCGCCGCCGTCAGGATCCCTACCAGACACCGCAGTCCCGCATCGGCCGCCAGCGGGTCCACCTTGGTCTCGCCGCTGATCAGCCGGACAAGCTCCGGGATAAGATCCGGCTTCGCCGCAATCGAGATCTTGGCCTCCTCGGCGACGCAATCGGAGGATGACGAGAGGATCGAATCGAGCACAGCAGAGCGGAATCGTTCCGGGATTCCAAGCTGCTGCCTTTCTTTAGCACGTCGATGAGGGCGGACGCGGGTCCGTCGAGATCGGGCAAAAGGACGGATATCGCGACCCTTTTGTTGCTTTCGTGGATGCCGTCCATGGTGAGGTTCGAGGCGAGAACCCTGATCGCCGCCTCCAATGCGGGGCCGCCATCTTTGAGTATCTGGCCGGCGGCGGCCAGTTGATGGTTCTTCTCGGAGTCGTCGACGGCGGGGTCGGAGAAGAAGGTGGGGAGGGTGTCGGGGAAGGAAGAAGAAGATCAGAGGTGGATGAGGCGGCGGAGGGTGAGGTTGGGGACGAGGTCGGTGGAAGGGAGGGGCTGGGCGGTGACGGGGCAGGTGCGGTGGCCGGAGTCGAGCCAGCGCTGGATAGAGGCGCGGTCGTAGCTGACGCCGGTGCAAAGGCTCACGGATGACTTCATCACCTCCAGCGAGATCGGGCACAGGAAGTCGCTCGGTACGCCCACCCGTAGCGACTCTGCACTCCTCCTCGAAACCACTCTCTCTCTCTCTCTGGCCCTTTAGAAGGGCCCGGGAATGCACTCAAAGGAGAATGATGAAATTGGTCAATGGTCTGTAGCCAAAAGGAGAATGAATACTTCTGAGATTTATATAGGTTCAAAACTTTAAAAAAATTATTAAATTATAAACTTATCTTCATTAGAATGTAATTAATTTTATTTATACATATATTTTAAAAAAATTATCTTTAATTTTAATTATTAATTTGTTGGCCATTTCATTTTTGGCCATTATTTCATACAACCCATATAAGTAAAAACATTAGATAACTTTGTTTAAAGATTATGTAAGTGTTACCTTAAAAATAAAAGTATGAAAGATTTATCATTAAAAACAAACATAGGTATGCACTATTCATAATCAAATCAAGGTTGAAAATTAATTTATCTAAAATCATAAATATTTATTATCTATAAGGGTTGTGAAGAAAGATTTTCGTAAAAATAATCTTTACATAAGAATAAGTGTTAAAAATTAGTCTTATTTTTAACTAAAACATGATAATTCTTATGAATAGTGTGTGAAAATGTTATGCACCTTTTTAATGTATAAAACGGAGTTGCTTGATTTGAATAGAACTCCTTAAATACTTTTCATTAATAATAGTAATAGGTGAATGTGGTCAAAGCCATGGATTGTTTTTAATATCTCGATTTCATATCCCACAGAATTGCTTTTCTTTGTGCTCGTCCTATTATTATTATTATTATTATTATTATTATTATTATTATTATTATTATTATTATTATTATTATTATTATTATTATTATTAGCAAATAAAATTTTAGAAAACAACAGAGATCTCTTCGTCCACTACATGGCCCTTTGAATTATAGCCTCCATTTTTTTTTTGGTGTGGAGAATATAGCCTCCATGTGTATTTTGTGAGGTCTTTTCTCATTCAGGCCACATGACTAGATGCATTAGTAGATGAAAGCCTTTCCATCTTTAGGTACCAAAAGGCCTTTATATTATATATATATATATATATAATACATCAAGATAGCTTAATGCGAAAGGCAGGCCAAAAGACTGATGCTTAAGATATAATTCAAGACTTTATCTTACATGTTCTTACATCACTAGATGATTGGAAGTGACAATTTAATATAATATCTTAAAATTAGAAAACAACTTCCAATCGCATGCTGCCACAGCATTGCATAAAATAATAATGTGCATAAAATTGTATTATCTTAAAAACAATATAATAGATCAGCAGTTATTAACCTTTTTCTTACCCAAATAGAAATGCTAGACAATAGTATTAATAATTGTACTTAGAGTTGGCCTAAATCTTATTACGACTTGACATATTTTGAGGGCTGCTTCATTAGTTTAGGACAGGCTTCTCAAGCCGTTGCACTTCCATGTCTTTGCGCCAACCCATCCTTGTAAAATTATGCCGTCATAACTCCGTCCCCAAAAACGAAGAAAAGAGAAGGAGAAATTTCTGAACTTTTCTAAACAGAGAGAATATCATACTGGAGTGTTCATTATCAATTCAAGATATAAAGAGCGAGAGAGAGAGAGAGAGAGAGAGAGAGGGGGGCGAGAGCTTCCTTTACTTGTGAGGCCATTCAGTTCTCGTGCACTCCTTTGTCGTTTATCTTTGACCAAAAAAAATATACTTTTTGATCCTCAAACTTTTACTCAATATTTATTTTAATTTTTAAACTTTTAAATTATTTTAATTTAATTTACTATATTAAAAATATTTTATTATTAATATTTTATTATATATGATTAGTTAAAATTGATAAAATAATTAATACATCATCCTAATTCAAATACATGAATGATCATTTAAGCTTGCAATAGTTTACTATGTAGAATAAGTAATTATTTACATATTAGAATGTTAACTCAGTTATTTTATCAATTTTGATATACTTCATTATAATACTAAAAATATAATATTTTTTAAATTAAAAAAATTAAATTATTATAATTAAAAGTTTAAGAATCATAATAAATTGTATGTGAAAGTTAGTTTACCGATCAAAAGTATATGTTAATTTTATCTTTTTCTTATTAAACTTTGCATTAATCATCTTGCTTCGGCTTTTTTTTTTTTTCCTCCAACTTCCATGATCTTTACCCCATTCCTCCCTCACCCTCCAATGGACCCTTCTGTTGTTTTAGAAGCGATGATCTTACATCGCACCGATCGATCTCAAAGAAAATCCCAGGACTTCAAGCTTCTTTTCCTGCACTCTAGTCCGCGACGAACGCCATACATTATCAATGAGGACATCCTCACATTCTCGCGAAGCACACACACCAAGAGATAGAAAGAGAGAGCAAAACAAAAGGAAAAACCCACCCATGCGGAAACAGAAACCGTGTGAAGGGGGGGCTTCCACCTCCGTACCGAATGTGGTGAGAGAGAGAGAAAGAGAGAGGAGACCCCGGTTTGACTGGGTCAAAACGTCCTCCCCCTTTCACGGTAACAATCTCCACCTTTGACACGGTCAACACCGGGAGACTCTCCACTGACTCTCCACGTTCAGCTCTGATTTCCTTGATCTTCAGCAACACCCCTCTCCCTGGGGCCTTCACTCCTTCTAGTTGGCACGAACATTGGCCAAGTCAAGATAATGCTTGAACTTGGCTGTTGGCAATGGCTTGGTCAACATATCTGCTACATTATCATTTGTTGATACTTTAATGAGCTTTATGTAATCACCTGCCACGAACTCCCTGAGCTTGTGATATCGGACGTCAATATGTTTTGTCCTTGCATGATGTACCGGATCCTTCGCAAGACATATAACACTCTGGCTATCACAATGCAATTGGACACCTTCCTGAGTGATCCCAAGCTCGTGCACTAGACCTTTTAACCACACTGCCTCCTTTGCCGCCTCAACTGCAGCTATGTATTCTGCCTCGGTAATGAATAATGCTACAATATCCTGCAGTGTAGCTTTCCAACTAATCGGACCTCCACCTAGAACAAAGATGTACCCAGAAGTAGATCTTCTTCTGTCAAGGTCACCTGCATAGTCAGAATCCACATACCCTTCAAGAACATCCACACCAAAGCCTCTCTGAAACAATAAGCCAATGTCTGATGTACCTTTTAGGTATCTCAAAATCCACTTCACTGCATCCCAATGTTGTTTTCATGGATTTGACATGTACCTACTGACCACACTCACTGCCTGAGATAGGTCAGGTCTTATGCAGATCATGGCATACATCAAACAACCCACCGCACTTGCATACGGTACCTTGAGCATCTCTTGATATTCTTTTTCTGTCTTTGGACATTGCTGCAATGATAACTTGAAGTGTTGTGCCATAGGAGTACTTACTGCCTTTGCATCTGTCATGCTGAATTTTTCTAACACTCTTTTAATGCATTTCTTCTGGGTCAGCCATAACTTGCCTTCTTTTCAATCACGCTGGATCTCCATACCTAGGATCTTCTTAGCTTCACTTAGGTCTTTCATTTCAAACTCAGAACTGAGCTCCTGCTTCAGTTTGTTCATCTCATGAGTTGAACTGCAAGCTATGAGCATATCATCTACATAGAGCATAAGCATTACAATGGAACCATCTGCAAGAAACCGAAAATAGACACAGCTGTCATACTTGCTTCTTCTGTAGCCATGTGTCACCATAAAGGTATCAAACCTCTTGTACCACTATCTTGGAACTTGCTTTAAGCCATATAAGGACCTCTTCAACTTGCACATCTTTTTCTCATTGTCAGGCTTCACAAAACCATCAGGCTGCAACATAAAGGTTTCCTCTTCAAGACTGCCATGTAGAAAAGCAGTCTTGACATCCATCTGCTCCAATTCTAAATCCCACATAGCCACCATCGCAAGTAAGACTCTAATTGAGCAATGTTTTACCACTGGTGAAAAAATCTCATCAAAGTCTACTCCCTTTCTCTGAGCATAGCCTTTTGCCATAAGTCTAGCCTTGTACTTGTACTGTTCCCCTTCTGATGATGCTTCCTTTTTTCGATACACCCACTTGCAGCCAATTGCCTTTTTGCCTTTGGAAAGTGTCACCAAGTCCCTAAGTCTTGTTCCTATGAGGAGATTCCATCTCCTCTTCCATAGCAATTAGCCACTTGGAGTTGTCTTTACTTTCCATCACCTCTTGGTAGGAACCTGAATCAGAAGATATCATAGGAAAAGCATAAGCTATTGTGTCCCTCAACCTGAGTGGGACTTGCACCTCTCTTCTAGTCCTTCCTTTAGCAATGGAATATTGCTCTGTCTCTCTGGGTTGTACCTCCTCTGCATTCTCCTGACTAGAAGTGTCACCATGATTTTTGTTATCATTGCCTGCCTCTAGCTCCACTTGAACTGAAGGACTTGGACTCTTCTCATCATCTTGGACTGCCTGTTGAGTTCTTTTCAACATAGAAGCTTCATCAAAGATTGCATCACGCTTTAGCTCTACTTTTTGTGTAGTTGGATTCCACAACTTGTAACCCTTTACACCATCCTTCTTTCCCAGATAAATACACTTCACAGACTTGGCATCTAATTTGATTCTCTTCTGCTCCTGTAAAAGAACATATACAGGACAACCAAATATGTGAATATCAGAATAATTTGCTGATTTATCTGTCCAGATCTCCTGTGGTGTTTTGAGTTCAAGTGATATTGAGGAAGACCGATTCACCAAGTAGCATGCAGTGCTTACTGCCTCGGCCCAGAACTGCTTCGGGAGGTTGGCAAACAACTTCATGCATCTAGCTTTCTCCAAGAGTGTTCTGTTCATCCTTTCAGCTACCCCATTTTACTACGGTGTACCTGGGATACTGAAATGTCTTGTTATAGCCTCATTTGCACAAAACTCCTCAAACTCCTTAGAGGTGAACTCATCACCATTGTCTGTTCTAAGATACTTGAGCTTCTTACCTGTCTGTTTCTCCACGGCTACTTTCCAATTTCTTAACTTTTCAAACACTTCTGACTTGTGCTTCAGAAAAAACACCCAGTCCTTTCTTGAGAAATCGTCAATAAAAGTCACAAAGTACCTGGATCCACCAAGTGATGCCACTGGGGCTGGCCCCCACACATTTGAGTGCACATATTCAAGAATCTGCTTGTTTCTGTTGCTGGAAGTAACAAACTTGACCCTGCATTGTTTGCCAAGGACACATGTCTCACAAAAATCTATCTTGCAAGACCTTACTCCCTTGAGTAGACTCCTCTTGTGCAACTCATGCAGCCCCCTCTCACTCATATGGCCAAGCTTAGCATGCCACATCATAGTAGCATCCTCATCAGATGAAGTAGAGACTACTGCATCACCTGTCACTGTTTTTCCTACCAGTTTGTATAGGGACCCAATTCGCTCTCCCTTCATGACCACTAAAGCACCTTTCTTTACTTTTAAAACTCCACCTGCTCCTATGTACGAACAGCCACTTTCCTCCAATGTACCTAGGGATATCAAACTCTTCCTCAAATCAGGCACATGCCTGACCTCTGTTAAAATCCTTACAGCATCATCAAACATCTTAATTTTGATGTTTCCTATCCCCACTATTCTGCACTCAGAGTTGTTCCCTATGAGAACACGACCACCATCACATGATGTGTAGGTGTCAAACCACTCCCTATGCGGACACATATGATAGGAACATGCAGAATCAAGAACCCATGAATCAAAAGAATCTATACCTGAGGAGACATAGAGTACATCTCCCTCCGCTTCAGTCTTTGAAGCCACCGCTGCTTCTTCTGGTTCTTGCTGCTTTCCCTTCTGTTTATTCTTCTTTAGGCAATTTGCTTTCCAATGACCCTCTTCCTTGCAAATATGGCACTTATTGTTTCGGTCCCTTGATTTGGACCTGAACTTGTTCTTCTTCTTGCCTCTCTCTTTAGAGCGTCCTCTGTCTTGATCACCACCCTTCACTAGCAAACCTTCACTGGTGCTGGGGCTGGTCTTACTCCTTATCTCATTTGACAACAGAGTAGTCTTGACTTCTTCCATCTTCAACGTATCCTTGCCATAGAGGATTGTCGTCACCAGGTGATCATAAGACTTCGGCAATGAAGACAGTAAGAGAAGAGCCTGATCCTCTTCATCCACCTTCACGTCCATACTGCGTAGTTGAGAAATCAACTTGTTGAACACATTCATATGCTTTAACAAATCATCCCCTTCAGACATTCGCAGACTGTAAAGTTGCTTTTTCACATACAACTTGTTGGTAAGGGACTTCGACATGTAGAGTTCTTCAAGTTTCTTCCACAAGTCTATAGTAGTCTCTGCATCTGCGACATTGTACATCACCTTGTCAGCTAAACATAACTGAATAGTGCTGATTGCTTTGAGATCTAGCTCTGCCCAATCTTCATCCTTTTTGCCTGACTTCTCCTTTCCGACAAGTGCTTTGTGAAGATCACTCTGCATCAGGACTGCCTTGATCCTCTTTTGCCACAACCCAAAGTCGATCTTTCCATCATACTTTGGGACTTCAAATCGTGTAGCCATGTAGAATCACTTAAACCTGGAGTTCTGATATCAGTTGTTGTTTCGGAAGCGATGATCTTACACCGCACCGATCAATCTCAGAAAAAATCTCATGACTTCAAACTTTTCTTTCTGCGCTCTAGTTCGCAATGAGTGCCATACATTATCAATGAGGATACCCTTATATTCTTGCAAAGCACATATCAAGAGATAGAAAGAGAGGGCGAAATAAAAGAAAAAATCTATTTATGCAAAACTAGAAACCATGTGAAGAAAGGCTTTTATCTCCGCACTGAATGTGATGAGAGAAAGAAAAAGAGAGAGAGAAGACTCTGATTTAACCGGGTCAAAACGTCCTCCCCCCCCTTTCACGGTAACACCCTTCACCGTCTCCAACCCCAAGTGCTCAAACCGCCCCCATCGCTCCTAACAAATCCCAGTCCAAGTTTCATTTAATTCCCACCGAATGCTCTCCAGACCACCTGCCTCTCATGTCCCATCAAACTTCCAACAACCACCCCATTCTTCATATTTTAATGCCTCTGCAGTGCTCTTACTTCTATCCATTCCCCATCCCCCTCGCCACCTTCTGCCATCTTCTCGCGACCCAACTACCCTCCCCACTAAACCTTTTCTTTGTTCTCCTTCTTCACTCCCGTCACCTTACTGCTCCTTCCTCCAACCTTCTCTCTTGCCTTGGCCCGATGGGCCACCTCTCTAGAGGTGAAATTTTAGCATCTCTCTTTATTCTCTCGATCATATGTTGCCATGGCTCAAGGGACACGCAAGCTTTCTACGTGAAGCCGGCGAGGGCGAAGCGAGAAGGCAACTTCTTTGGCTTCTTGCCAAGGGTGATGCCGATTCCTCCTTCGAGCCCTTCAAAGAACCGCAACTCCATCGACTTGAAGAGCCAGAGATCACCTTAAGGAAAGGTGGCATCAATAGGAGAATGAGACAAATCTACAACATAACGTGGTGAGCTTTTGATGGCACATTCTTTCCTTCCTTCCATTTCGGGCCTAGACTTCAGAAGCTTTTCTCTGGAAACACCGAACTCTTCTATTTGGGGCGCAGATTTCAGAAGCTTCTCTCTGTCTCTCTCTGGAAGCATTGTGGTATCTATGCTAGCTTATTATCACATGTAATGATTGGGTCAAAAGGCTTTAGACAGAGAGAGCGACTGATCTTGGGATAGCCTGCCACTTTTGAGTTTGTGCAGAAAAGGTTGACAAAAAGTGTTCACAGTTTGAAACCGTCTGAAGATGTTGTTAGTTTTTCCTTTCTTTCTTCCTATGCCCTTTCCCTTGTTTTTGAGGACTAGGGTTTTATAATGATGCATAGGAATTCATATTGATGCTTGGGGTCTTCTTCTTCCACTGAAAATTGTTAGTATGGGGATTGAAAACTCTTGATAGTGATATCAATACATACACACATTATTTTGCTTTAAATTTAGTTCTTCTAAAATGTCAAGTATATATGAGTTGAAACCTCTTGGTAGTGATATCAATACATACACACATTATTTTGCTTTAAATTTAGTTCTTCTAAAATATATATGAGCCAAAGTGCACGCAATGCACCATGTTCTCTTTCTCCTGTGATGTTTAAAGAAGACGACATGGATGCTTGTTGGGTGGGAAGTCCATCAAGTTATGTGCTTTTCTTTCACTTGTCTGGGAGGCGGAGTACATGAGAGTACAGAAGACAGGAGAGAGAGAGAGGAGATTTGATGGAGTTGATGGAAAAGCCGTGCACTTGGGACTAGAAGCATTGTGGCCATCATTAGACCGTAATAAAGGTGCCGTATAGAGGTATGGCTGACTGCCACGACCCATGTACGTAGAGCTTGAACAAGTGTACGACTTGGACTTCGATAAAATGGTTCAAATTCGATCCAGCGACTGGCACCTGGTGTACTTTTATGTTGGTTTTCTTCCTTTTGCTATGGTTGTCAATCAGGAGCTGAATTGCATGCTCTTTCTACCATGCTTTCAGCCTTATATGTGACGATGCCGTTAATAAATAAAAGTTGAAGAATACAGTGAGATGGTATAAAAGGCTACAAATATTTGAATGAGATTTCCAACAGATGGTGTTCAAATGTAATTTCTGATAAAAACTATAAAAAGATATCTCAACTAAACTCTAAAAGGAGATTGTTTTACGCAGACGGAGAGAATGATCCGCAATTCGAATTCAAAAAAAATTTCAAGGCTTGAATCACGATTTTTAGTTTATAGAAAATAAAGACAATAGTAAATAACCCCTAAAATAACCACAAATTTAAGGGATCAAGAGAGTGCCCCATGGATTTAAGCAAGCGAATCATTGCTTTGTTAAGACATGCAAAGAAAGCAAAGATGTGCAAGGCTAATAATAACATAGATGTAGATGAAAAAGATGTCTTTTGGCTCACTGAGGTGTATCTATCAATCATATCACCAATTCAAATATTGTAAATCAGCAACTTTTAGAAAATCATGATAGAGATATTTTTTATTTTAATTCTAATGAAAGAAATTAAGTCTAAAAATGAAATTAATACAAATTAGTTAAATTGAAAATATATTGGATACATGTCAAATATTAGTGTGTTGCAATATGATATCATACCAATGAATGGATATCCACTTGTCTATACAATTTATCCTTATGAAAAACTATGAACAAAAAAAGATTTTATTTTACTTCTGATTTTAAAAAAAAAAAAAATTTAAGGCTGAAATTAGATTAGATATAGATAAGATATTAGTATAATGTGCAGTATGATACTACACCAATAAATAGATATAAATCTATTTATCTTCCTAGAAAACCATAAGAGAGTGAGGTTTTTTATTTTACATTTAATGCAAGGATTTAAGGTTGAAAGTAAATTGTATACAGAATAATGCATCATAAGATGATATCAAATCAATAAATAGATATAAACTTGTGTGCATATTTTATCCTTCTAAAAGAACATGAATGATGGAATTAAACTTAAAACCCAAATGAATACCGATTAGATATAAGTGTATCATAGCATGATGTCATACCAATAAATGGATATAAACCTATTTGCACATTTTATACTTCTAAAAACCATGATCAATAAGAGAGAGCTTTTTTCTTTTGCCTTGCAAAATGAATTAGATATAAATGAAATAGAAGTGTAACCATATCCAAATCCATTTTTTGTTTAACAAATTGGAATATAAATATAAATATTAAGCTTCCATAAAATTTTATATCCATATTTATTTTAAATAGACATTGATACAAATAGGACATTAAAAGTATAAATATAAAAATAGATGTTAATATGATAGCTAGACTTTATGACCATCAAATAAGATGGTAAGTAAAAGATAAATTAAGTTAACACTATATTAATATGATCATATATCTTTTAAAAAACATTAGGAATGTAATATAAGATTAAGCTCTTGAGTATTACGTAAGATTAAATAGGATTATAAGTGAAACTAGATATCCAAACATAGATTGGATAATTATATATTTATATATGTATTTATTTTTATTTAACAAATATTGATGACAAAAAAATATTAATTGGAACATCATGAGAACTAAAGCTATCTTTAAACTCATGTAATCTAGAATTGCTACTTCTTACTTAAGATGAAATAACTTTCCTTTTACATTATTGATTTCTGAATTCTGGTCTCATGTATGATGGAACGATATGATAAAGAAGGCAATTAATTAATTAGTTTTCTGAAAAATAATTCCTAAACAATATAATACTTTTTAATTGTTTTCAAGAATAAAAAAATCTTTGAAGTTCTATGTACTCTATAAGCTACAAATATATATGAGTAAAGCTGATTTCATGATCTTTCTATGAGCAATTAGTGAACAAATAAATGATATTTGATAGTAATTTCTAGTGTATTATTCTCCATTTGTTTACATCCAAATAGTTTTTATTTCTAAAAATAATACACATAAATGTATTAAGTAAGAACAATGATCATACATATCACATGACAAAATGTCTCTCACATGAGTTATTTAGCTAAGGATTAGAGTTTTAGTTTATAGATATTTGAAATGAGATATAGGAGAAAATTGATAAAATGAAACCCTAATCGATGAGTTCAAAATAATAGCTATTGATCCTGAAAACTAATAGGTTAAATTTGATCGGCTCAAAACCCAAAGCTAATAGCTAACTATTGAAATGCCTAACTGAAAGCAATGGTGTTAAATTCATAATGAATTTTTATATAAAAATAGATTTGAAAACATACTATATAATTCCCGTTTACCTCTACAAGAAATTGAATTTGTCTATCAAATAATTTAAGTGGCATGCATTCCACCATATACAAATTATACAAATTATGAGATCTAATAAATTTTACTATATAATCTAATAAATATCTTCTTCCTCCTCCTTAAATATTAGTTAAACTTTTCATTCTTCTTCCTTGTTAAATATTAGTTAAATAAACCCTTGATATTAATATGTAATTCAAAATAATAATATTATTGCAATAATTTTGCCATTTAAAAAAAAAAAAAAATGTAACTTAACTATTAATTTAATATGAACTATATAATTCATAGTTCTATAGTTATATCTATATCATTATATATATATCATTAGTTATATTAGATAGAACCAATATAACTAATGATATAAAACTAGATATGACTAAATGGAATTAATAAAATTCTATTTTTCTAATAGATATTTCTCTAATAAAAATATGTGACTAATTAGTATATGACTAATTAGTAAAATTTTCGTTCTATCATATTAATTACATTAATTAATATTTACACATTCTTTTTTTTATTTTATGCATTTTATTTATATTTATACATTAAATTCGCATTTTAATATGAATATATATACATATATGTATTAATGATAATATAAAATTATAAATTATGATTATAAACTTAATATATAAAGTATTTATTTCTTAAATTTAAATTAAAGTGAATTAATTAAAGTAAATTTTAAGAAAACAATCCCAATGATTTTTTTTTTTTTTTCGTTCCCACCTCACCTTGTAAACTCGTTCGGTGGCAGTAAACACCAAGCATGCCATTTTACCAATTATAAAGCACAATATAGGATGACTGGCAGTAAACACCAAGCATGCCATTTTACCAATAATACATAATATTTACCAATAATACATAATAATTACCAATTATACATAACTCTATATAGGATGACAATCGCAATGCACCTCGCAACCAACAATGGATAGTGAGCAACGTTTTCAAACGTCAAGCTACCAACATCAGACTTGCCTCTAATATAATTTTGTTCCGCATCAGACCCAGAAACCAAGAACCATAGCTTTAACCTAAGATTTTCAAATAAATAGGAACAAATTATTTACCCATTCCTCTCACACTACTACATATTTGCATCAAATATGAATATTATTTGTCTAATCCACTTCCATTCATACATGTTTAAGTTTAAACCGGTATAATTATCAATAGTTAATGGCCCATGCTCACATGATACATGTAACATCAAATCCACATCAGATCTACAACAGAGGTTTGTTTGCAGTGCCCATACATCCCCACATTCATCCTCACATTCGAACAAAAACTGAACCAAAAGTCTTAAAACGACCAATTGCAATTCCAACTCAACAGAGCAACTGTTAACTTGGAGAGAAGAATAAGGATTTACAACGTTCAACATTTTGCACCCATGACGGGTTCTGATTTAAAGTTACTGCAACATCAAAAACAAGATCTTTTACCATACTTAAATAACCGTGAATCCTTACAGAGGCCACTGGAAAAACAACCGGTTCCAAACAACAAATATAGGCTTCTTGGAGCCAAGGTACATTACATACAATATGATATTATTTTATGGATACCAAAAATAGAATAAACAGCAGTCACGCATAGATTTATCATATCCAGCATGGCCATGCCATAAAAAAGCATAAGATCACAAAAGCAACTCCCCCCAAGATAAACAAGAATGCATAGCATAGCAGCCAAAATGAAAATGAATTCACAGGCATACAAGAAGCCCATACAAAGATGACCAGCATATCGGATATGAATAAAAGAAAAGAATGATTTCTCAAATGATGAATCCAACCCAGAGGAAGCAGCATCAGCCATGCAAGTAAAGGAATAGCACACAAGGGCAGTTGCCAACTTGTACTTGTCTACCAAAAACAAGATCCTAGAGCATACAATTGATAACAGGATTCTTGTTAACTCGCATAAGAGGCCAGTTATGTACATGTAAAATGGCCTATTCCTCTAGGATCTTGGATCCAGATTAGCATAAATCCTTATGCTACAGACTGACAAAGGTTGTTATAGAGCTCCCATGTTATCAGACTTCATCCAGCAAATATGTCATTTCAAAGAGCAAAATGACAAATTCCAGAATGATCCAAGGAATGAGCCACAACCTTCAAGAACTGAAACTTCATTGGCTCAAAACTGTAGAGATAGCAAATGGGTGTAAAAAAAGAAAACGTGTAACTGAAAGAACCATTGTTTGATCAAAGAGAATGACTTGGTCACTGGACGTCTGTCGAGCAAGCCAGGGATTATGACCACATCATTTGGTAGGATGACCCAGAGTGAAATCTTGTCTGATCCAAAATCATAGACAAACAAAGAATAGTAACACTGACAATGATTGCTCTGTCAAAGATCTTGACAAAACTTGCAGCATATATATGCAGGAAGGGATCTCCTTTGATCAAAAAAGAACTAATGCTGCCGCAGAAAAGCTTAAAGCAGTGATGTGCAAAAACCATGTCCAAAGAAAGCAAGATAAGCATCAATTAACCCAAGCATGAATCCAACATGCTCACAAAGGCCAACCTGTAGCCTGCCAAAAGGTTAACACGATCATGATCTACCAAAAATTAATCAAAAGTTTCAGGGTATGAAAATGGCCAACTTTACCAGGTAGGGTCGAGCCATCTTCTGGAGGGGATCACAGCAGCACAAGAGACCACTTCTAGTACTCTATTATTTCAGGCAGTTCAAAACTGTAGACATCAATATTTTCCAGTCTCCATAAAGAGACACTCCAAAGTAATACAGTTATAACCAAAGATCTACTTAATGAGAACATCCCATCAAATCCTCCACTGGCATTCAGATCAACAATATATCGAGAATCCAAATATATCGAGAATCCAAAGACAACGTAAAAAATGCCACCGAACCATTGATAATCCCAGATCATTAATGGCATTCAAGGATTCAAAGACCACATAGCACTAGCATGTCAGGCAAGCATGAAGCGCCAGATCAAAATAGCATGACAGGGATCTGCAACATCAATTATATCTGAACCAATGGTATGCATCCAAGCCCCCACAATGATAAAATAACCACAAGCCCAACAGATCCACAGAGAAGCATGAAAAATAGAACATTTCCAGAAAAGCTAATAACAAGGTCCAATGCCAACATAAAACTTTGGAACAGTACAGAACTAGCTCAGTGGCTGCATAATAATGTGTGAGAAACAAATTAGTGTCGAATTAAACACAAAAGCATGAGATATTATACCATAGTTATTGCATACCTGAAGCCAAAACACTATTTCCTTAAGATCTGTAGCCTCCCCCACTGGGACGTTCATACGGACCAGAGCGGTCACGATTATACCGGTCGCTTCCTGAACCACTACGGCTACCCCCATCCCTGTTGCGCCCAGAATATCGGTCCCCACTACGGTCAGGTCCATAACGACTATTACCACCATACCTATCATCACCACCATACCTATCACCCCTGCCACCATACCTATCACTTGCACCATCACCGGATGGGCATTCCCGCGCAAAATGTCCGGGCTTGCCACATTTGAAGCACTCTCCACTGTTCGAACCACGTCCTCCACCAAAGTCACGGCCATGATCACGACCACGACCACGACCACGATAATGATCATAATCACGATCGCCATTATGATCCCTAGAAGATCCCTGTGGCTGAGCTCTATCTACAGTGATAGATCGTCCATCCAAATCAATTCCATTCATAGCTTCAACAGCATCTTCCATAGCCTTTTTCTCATCAAAAGTAACAAAGCCAAATCCACGAGATCGGCCAGAAAACCTGTCAACAACTACCTGCGGACCAGCAGAATACCAATGCATCAAAATGCACATCTTCAAGTAGCAGATTATGTGGAAATCAAAAGCCAAAAAGTAATATAATTCAGTAAAGACATTAGAGATGAAAAGTAAACCAGCATTCTCAGTTAGAAATCAGAATAACGATAAATATTGACCATCATTTAAACTACTCAGGATCGGTCTGTGCTGTAATCCATTCACAAGTCATCCCTGCCGGTAACAGGATTTTCCAAAATTTAAAAAGTATAAAAGACTCACATTCAGAATCCTAGTTCAGAGTATTTAATAGCAATAAAAAATAACTTGGTTTAATGAATTTACTGCTATTTTAATTTCTGTTACACTACTACTAATATTGAACAAAGCTAAAAAACTTCATTATGGTTATAACAACAATTATTTGGGTTGGGTCACCTTCATATTCCATCAAGCATCAGGCATTTCCGAATCCTTGATATGGACCACGAAGTTATCCTTAAAGTAAAAAAATAACTCGATGAGTTAGACTGCAAGAGTTTGTCCACATTTTAATTTTGTCAAGCTAACTATTTAGATTAAATAAAGAAGAAAATTTTGGTCATGATCATAAAATCAATTATTCTGTGGGTCAGCTATATAATCCATCTTTGCCAGTCATTCTTAAAATCAATTATGCTGTGGGTCAGCTATATAATCCATCTTTGCCAGTCATTCTTATTGAATGTCAGGCTGTTCCAAATCCATTGAGAAAATGCATACATACATACAAATACATTTATCTCCACATATGTATATGCTCAAAAGAGAGAAAAAGAGAATTCTGAATACAGGTTTAGAGTATTTAAAAACAAGAAATTGTAACGTGGTTTTATGAGTTCATCAAGATTCCAATGCCTATTATCTAGCTACTTAGATTAAACAAAGCACAAAAAAACCTTGGAATTGATCATAATAATGATAACTTACTAGAACTAAAAAGCATATCTACTTTTGAGCATGGTTTCTAGCCACACTTAGAACGATAATTAATTGTTTTACTTGATAGCATTGAGAGTAAAATAAAATAAAAGCAAATAAGCATCTGCCAATTCCAAGAATTATGTAGAAGCCAAATCAATGAAAAATGAACTTATCAGGGCATATGTTCCTCCCTTCATCATTGTAAATGCGCAGAGAAAGAGACAAAACAGAGCAAGAAGTTACCAAATTTCAATTGCCATTGGTGTTTCTTCAGTGCTTATACACACTGAGATACACTGGAAGGCATGGAGATTAAGTGAGCAGCAGAAGAATAACCCAACAGAAAAAGAAAAATCAAATACGTTGTTGCACGATTTATACATAGAGAAATTGCATATGATCCTATGGTGTACCTTTGCCTCAGTAAGGTGGCCAAATTTTCCAAATGCATCCTTCAGATTTCCATCCGTAGTTGACCATGACAAGCCCCCAATAAAGCAGCGATACTCCTCTATTCCTGACATGTATCGGTTGATCTAACTGCAGACAGGAAAAGAGCCCATAAGAGGACAAAAATTATAAGTATTGATTTTAGATTTCATAAGCACAGAACTTAAGAACGATTTATACAGTTCATTTTTAGCCTAGCTTTTTCCCGATTTATCTGAGGCAAGGCTTGTGTGCTATAATCAACATGTTAATAGGATTAGAAGATAAATTGCTCAACAAAACATGAAACGTGAAAAATCAAAATATACAATAAATATTTTAAATGCAAAATCAGTTGTTGCATGACAGAAGGCATATGGAAATCATATGGAACATGACATTATATAAGCCATCTTGAATATTTCCTTAAATGTCTTACAGAGCAAGTTTAAGGGTGAGCTGACCAGCAAATTTAAGAAGAATAATCAAACAAATTAACAGAACAACAGAAACAGAATAACTGATGATATAGAAAACCAATAACCATACATGAAAGCCGGAAGCAACAGAAATGACTGTTTAAATAAATAAAACTAGCAACATCAACATGATAGTTACTTACATGTTAGTGCCGTAATCAACGTGAAGCGTGTGGAAGTGTTATCAAAAAATCAGAGTGTCCAGGTTGCCTAGGCAGTGGCCACCTAGGCACTGCATTATTTAAACAAACTAGTTACAATGCACGTAAAAATTCACATGGCTATAAAGATTTTAAATTAGCTAAGTTTTAAAAAGATTCAAATGTGATTTCAATACCAACAAATCTTCCTCATTAAATTGTTTAAACTTTATTTGCTACATTCATTTTTGCTAAGACCAACTAATCACCATGAATTTGGATCTTTGGAGGACACAAGACTTTATTACACATAGAATCATAGAAATCCCAACTTGAGGAAAATTTTGCCCCAGTACTCCTTAGAGTCCAGCAATGTTGAAATCCCCTTTTCAATTTAGGTTTAGAATGATTTGAGTCCTTAAGGGGAATCTCATTAAATTTATTATGGGAATTGAAAAGCTGGAAACTATAACCAATTTTACATAGAGTTAGCCTGTGAGGATATGTACTGCTCTTTTTATTTAGGAAATGCATGTCTTGTTATACTTTCATTATTGTGACCCAAAAGAAACTAAACACAAACTAGTTGGAAGTGAAAATAATATATTTTACCATTTAATCCCACCTTCTCACCTAAATAATACTTCTTATCTCATCCAGCAATAAGGCAAGTTAGCAGCCCTTCACCAGCAGCTTTCCAGCTCTCCACAGGAAGCTGCCTGCTCCTCCACCTGAAAGTTGCTGACCAGAGGTCCTCCAGTGGCCCTTCGGCAGTTGCCTGACTGCTGAGAGCTATCCAATAGCTCACCAGCAGCCATCCAACTGTCCAAAGACACTAAAAAAGTGGTCTGAGCATGTGTTTTTCTCATTCTCTCTCCTGATAGGGCTCTTCTCTTCCTCATCTTCTCTTTTCTTATTTTCTTTTATATTTTCTTCTCTTATGCCTCTTCTTCTTTTCCTTCTCTTTCAATAGTCTTTTTCCTTCTCTTCTGCCTCTTCCTCCTCCTCTTCTCTTGTGAAACATCCTTCTTATTATGTTCTTCCTTTTTTTTCTTCCTCTTTTTCTTTCAACCAATGTTGTCAAAGGCACACGCCTAAGACACGAGGCACAAAGCACAAAGCACAAAGGATTAAGCGCTTCTTATACCCTTAAGGTGTGCCTAAGGCATAACATGCCAAGGGTTAGACACTTAGATACTCGCAAGGCGCCTTCTTCTACACGCAGATGAGATGAAAAAGCATGTATTTTTCATTTGATTTAAGATACAAGAAAATTACACTTTTCTTAATAAGCTATATTTGTAATATTTTTTTAAGTCTACTATATTTATTAGATTGTATTGATTTTATGATGCACCATCTCATACACAATTATTTTTCTTACTCTATAAAAAGCTAAAAATTGAAAGATATAGATGAAACATCAAAAATTATACTATCTGACAAAGAGGAGAAAAGATATCAGCGGACTATAGATTCCAGTTGAGAAAAAGAAGGCTTTTCATTGAGCTAATAGGCTAAATATATTACTATTATAATTTTTTAGCTTTTTTCTATTATGTGTTATATACCTTGCTTATATAAATTATTATCATTTATTTCAAAAATGTTTGCCTCACTTTACTTGGGCGCAAGGCGCCTAGCTTTAAGAGCCCTTTACACTTAAATGCGCCAAGTGCTTTTAATAATACTACTCTCAACTTTTTTTTCCTCTATTTGTTCTTTTCTTTTCATGGGTTTTCTTGTTGGTTTTTCCTATTTCTTCTCCATTCCCCTCGTTGCAATGTTTTCTTTCTTTTCTTCTCTATTAATAAATTGTTCCTGCATATTTATAATTGTTAAATTGTGGCATTTTTAACCATTTACTTTTGTTATCACTTATCGCTCTTATATTTGACTTAATGGACTGACATGAGATGAAACCACACCTTGCTTAGTAGTTTATATGGTAATTTATATGTATAATTTGAAGGAAAAATGAGGTTTTTCTTTCAAAAGTTTTCTTACTTTTTGCCTATTTTGAAAGATGGACAGCCTAAATCACTAGGTAGTCCTCCGAGGCACATGTGCTGTATCTAGGCAATCAGGGGACCACCAGCTACCTTGACAGAGGAACAATAAAGAAATCTTGAAATGTTGGGAATCATTATAATTTCTAAAATGATAAGAACAAATCGACAATTCTCGCAGCCATATGTACGGAACTTTTGAGGAAGAAGCTAATTCTCATCCTTAGGAAGCAAAATTATCAATTAAAGAGAACCCCTAATTGAAATTACCACTTCTTATCGAGCAGAAATATAGGAGATGAAAATAAGAAGACAAATTTAATTTTTTCAACAAAAACCATTTGAAGAGTTATTGGGCCTTACGTACTGAGCTATCTTGATTTGAAGGCCAAGTTTGTCAAATCTTAACTATGGCAATCTGTTTAACACAGTACCAATTGAAAACCCTCAACTCCAAGCCTTCTTCAAATATAGCAAACAATGGTAATAACTTTTGAATTTAGCAATGTGCATTACTTAAAAAAAGAGGAAGTTCATGAGAGGTTGTCAATATGATGTACACCTTTATTTACTGGGAAACTTAATCTTCTTTTAAGCGATCATATATTTAGGGGCACCCAATCAAAAGCTACTGGACACCATCTTCTCACATTCCTTCTTGATGGAATTTGTTTTCAATGTAATGTTACAGAGTGATAGAAGAACAGTAACTTTAGAAACAGAGAGGCTTCAGATAGGAGGAAAAAGAAGAGTAATCATACAAAGACTAGAGGAAAGATAAGCTTAAAGTGAAAGGTATTATGAAATGAGAGGACAGAGAAGGGCGCTAATAAAAAGTTTATCTATGATTAAGGGGGCCAGGGGGGAAATTTTGGTCCATCGAAGTTCCAATTCTTATTATAAGGTATTAATTGATTTGAGCAGATTGAGTCTGCTTAAGCTTGGCCCAAATGCAAGCTCGGCCCAAATACAAGCTCAATCAGGCTTGACTAGAAATTAATTTAGCTGAGAAAATTGGTTCTCACTCTTGAAATTAATTTTTTGAGCTGAGCCTAAGAAAAATCAGGAGTGATCAGGATCAGCTTAATAAGGCTTAAAATTGGGTGTGTACATTTCATAGAGATAATTTATAAAACCACGATGATGGCTTAGCAACAATATCTTGTTTCACAGAATGATAAGAAACTTGGTGGTATAAAATTACAGCCCTACACTTAGTCCTTAACTCTTTATTGAAACTGCTTGCTTCAGACAAGCGATGCCTCCTTATTCTTGAAGACAACAGATTCAACTTTGTTAACCTCAAGGAGTTTACAACTGGTTTAAAATTTTCAAATATTCTCTATCTATCTGACAGATACATCCAGAAGCAGGTGACCAAGATATTTTCCAACATCGACCATATCCCATAGCCAATGACACCTTGCTAATG